>BPLQ01004414.1:12828-340328 GCA_021605075.1 Caerostris darwini
GGCTCAGTATTATTTGAGAATGCTTAAATGACATAAAAATTATATGCTTATTATTAAAAGTAAATAAAGCTCAATTTCTTATATAATTTTCTGCTCAATGAAATTTGTATAAATGTTTATAAACATTTGTAAGCATATCTTTATTGATAGAATAAAACAATAAATGATCAAAAATTGTGACATTCTTTTATAATATAATTAAATCCTGATGTTCAAACTCAAAAATTGATCAACTTTTGGGAATTCCCAAACAATAAAAAAAATTGCATTCATAAAAGTAAATTTGAAAAGCCAAAAAGATATTATACTAAAAAAACTTACCTTTTTATTTGATATTAAATTTAATTAATTTTGAAATCTTAATGATTAAAAAATATCCAATTTTCATTTACGCAAATTTAATGAAATGCAAAAGTGGATAAAAACAGGTGCGAATTTTGCAAACATTATTAAATTCTCTAAATAATTTTGTATGCAATATTTCATATTGTATCATTCTAATTTGATTCTCTGTATTCTGATTGTTCACTGCTTAAAAAATGTTTTGTTGATGCAGTGGATTCCTCGTGTAGATTTTAATTTGTGTGAATAGCTGCTAATTTCTCAATAGCTGCTGCAGTTTATAATTTCTCATAATAAACCTTATTTTACAAAGTTATATGCTAAACGTGTGTAAAATTGGTGTTTGAGAGCCAAAATAAAAGATTAAATATGCATCATTTTTCGAAAAAAAAGGTGGTGGGAGGCAGCTGCTTTCCCAGTTCTTGTCCCTTCTAAATCCTTTCACTATATATGTATATTTTTAAAAAATTAATTTCATCATAAAAAGTAATAAAATATTTAAAAGCAATTTTCACCAGTTTTTCTAGATCCCCCTCCCAATTTGTTTCATTTTCTTTTCTGCTACTTCATCTTTTCTAGAAAGTTTACATCTCTACTCATTACTGAATTTGCACAATATATCTGAATGTATATAACTTAACACATTGATAAGTGATAGATTTTTAAAAAGTAAAATTTTTTTTTTAATTTCCATTTTTCCTTATTTATATACGATTTTATACTCTATAAGTATGTTGCATTGAATGCTGTCATATAGTAACAATTTGAAATAGAAGTATAGGTAAGGTAAAAGATAGCATCAACATAAATTTTTTCTGTTGTTAGAGGTTCTTTTCTTGTTACTGCTGTATTAATCAAAATGTGTCAATGATTTATATCTTGTAATTTATTCTTGTAATGGTTTAACTTTTTACATCACAAACATAAAACATTCTAATTGGCTATTATTTGTTGGCATTTTTACATTTGGCAAAAGTCCTTTTCTTCTTATCAATTTTAATTAAAAGTAAGGACAAATAGTTCACAAAGTAAAAATAGTTTTGTTTGTAGTTCCAAAATTTAATGGTAATCAGATTAAAATACAGAAGATAAAAATTATTGCTTTTCTGATATTCAGATTAAAACAATGCTGTTGGCTGGTGGAGGAACTCACAACAGTTACGTGTCAGACATGGTGACCCATGTAATTTGTGATAATCCAGACAATCCAGGAGTGAGTGAAGCACAGGATTTGTTTGAGAAGCCAGTCATTACAGTGAGTATAATATAATAAAACAATTTCTTTTTTATTGTTGCATTATAGGAATCATTCAATAATATATTTGTATTTTGACATTGATAATAATTTAGCCCTTTTTTTTATTTTTGTAAAAATTAGAAATTGCTAAGGCATAAAAATTCAAAAATTATTTATGTATTAATTTTTTCAGATAGAATAGTCTAATTGGTATTACATGTATGTTTCATAAATTATTCTAAATATTATAGACTTAAATTTTTTTACATCTTGGAAATTTTTTAGAATTCTCCTAATTAGTATTTTTTTCCTTTTTCAGAGTCAATGGGTTATTCAGTCTGTAAAATGCAATAAGCTTTTACCGTATCCTTTTGAAAAAAGTGTTTCTACAAAATCAGTCTATTTCAGTATTGTACAGATTCTGAAATTTTTATATTTTATTTAAGATGATATTTGTGTTTTATATCGATGAGAATCATGTCTATCTGTTTTATCAAGTAAGAGCATTTGTTATTTTAAACATAAATCAATATTTTTTGCCTAAAATAACTTTTGATAAAGAATAATGAAAATTTAAATAATTATTAACCATTGTTTATTTTATCTCTTATTCTTTTAGTTTGTAAAATATATTTCTTTAAATCAGGTGAAATATGTAGGAAATTTTTTTTATTTTTGATAACTTTTAAATGAGCTTTCGTTAATTTTTCCTGTTGTAAATTGTATCAATTTTTATTTTAAGATAAATTATATATTTTTATTAAGCCAACCATTTTAACTTATTAAGCTTATAATAAGAATTTTAAAATTTGTATCTGAACAATTGATTGTAGCACAAGTAAAAAACTGTGTTCAAAAAATATATCTTTGTTATAATATTTGCATTTTTTTATATAGAAAATATGTAAA
Organism: Caerostris darwini; assembly: GCA_021605075.1. Lineage (NCBI taxonomy): Eukaryota > Metazoa > Arthropoda > Arachnida > Araneae > Araneidae > Caerostris > Caerostris darwini. Next base: position 15,317 of record BPLQ01004414.1, read on the forward strand.
TATTATATTATAATTATCCAGTTAAATATTACATATAAATTCATGTTTTGCATGTAAATAAATGAAAAACAAAATAACAAAAAATATCAAATTTAATGCCTATACAAATGCTGATTTTTTAGATAATTTATATTATCTAAAATACATTTATTTATGCTTTAAGTAATTTAGCTGTTTTGTTTAATCATTTAATTAACGAAATTATAATTGCATTTATTATGCAAATATGTTTTTTAGTTCCTACTTTAGAAAGATTTCTTAATTATTCATCATAAAATTGTAATGAAATATGAAACAAATTGTTTTTTACTTAATAAATTCTTCAGTTTATCTGGCTTTTCAGCTGTTAAAAATCAACTTTTTTATGGCCTGGTTTTCTGTGCATCTCAGGTAATTACATCTTATTTTTATATTTTTAATTGCATTTTTTAATCATATGCTACATATATACAATACTAAATTAAAGGTATTTCATCCATATTTGCTCTGAATAGTTAAAAACTTGTGAATAAGCATTATATGTAAACTATTTGTTATATGTGATCATTGAGACATTATGTTCTAGTTTAAAATTTTACATATTTAAAAATTAAAAATTTATATTCTTCAAAGTTGTACTTTTGATATTATAAAAATATTCTGTAAAAAATTCATTTTTGTTTCAATTTTTTTACAAATTTTTTAAAAAACCAAAATAATGTTCATATTATTTTGGTTATTATTTGCTTTTGAATTTCATATAATCTTAGTTACTTGATATAATATTTTTGTATATTGATAAACCTAAAAACTAATAAGTAAACAATTTTGTGAAATAAATGTCTGACAAATGTATGCAATATTGTTACCCTCTACACTTAATTTAAATGCAAATATAATTTGTATTGTCAAAGCATTAAAGTTTTTCTATTGATGGTAATTTTCAAAAAATACCTTAAATATGGTTATTTGAAATAGTTTGTTAATAATGTTTATTAATTATATATACATTTAATATATATGTTATACATATATGTTTATACATTTATTATATATATATATATATATTAATTTGTTTAGTATTGCCATCACACTTGTAGGTTGATTAGATCAATGCTTTCCTGATTTTTCCTTATATGTGCCCCAAATGTAATTCTCTTCTTTTTCAAGAAAACAGTTCTTTTAATTTCCCTTTTCTACTATAAAATTTGTAGAATTCATAACTGAACCCAACTGCACGGGGACTTTCTTTGGCAATGCTGTGCATTCCAGTTAAATAGAAAGAAAATATTAATGACGATAATAAATTGTCATCAAAACTCAATTCAATATGGTAACCAATAGTATTTTACTATTTATGAACTAATTTTTATTTTGAATACCTGTAGAATATTTATCACTCTTGATAGAACATTGTTATTATCCAGTTTTGCCAAAGTAAAGATGCATCTTATATCCATTATTACATATACATGTAGGTGGCAAAATATTTTGTACCTTAAAGAAAGCTATTGCATTTTTCTTTCCATGGGTAATTTATTATACAAAGTTTCACAAAATTTTATAAGTATCCATTCAGCCATTCCTGAACATGTAGCAATTCAATATTGTAATATTTCTTTACATATTTTTAAATGAAACAAGAGAAAAAAAATCCCACAAATGTTTATAAATTATACAAGATGTGTCAATTCATTAGATAATGCTGAGATAAGGTTGCATCATTGATTATGCAATTCATAGCATTGTTCAGTAAAATCTCCCAAGAACGGGATTCAATTATAACGGATAAGTACAAAAGTCTTAGGTCTATGTTTTGAGAATCAAACTAAATTTCGTATAAATTAAAGGAAAAGAAATCTATACTTATTGGCAATGTTAGAACTATTCAATAACAAAATGTGAAAAATACATGGCAACTAATAATATTATACTGAATAAATTTAATTATTTTTCATTATTTATTATTATAATTTTCATAAGCAAAAGTTTAAAGCAATATATGATTTTTTAAAGTTTGGAAAGGTTGTAAGTTTAATTGAAAAATAAAATCCTAATCTCACTAAAATTGTAAATATTTTATTGATTCTTTATCTTGTTTAGTTGTTGTATGTTATTAAAGAAGATAATCTTAAAACATGTCTAAAAACTGTCCAATCATATTTAACTAATTTTAAATTTCAGATCAGCATTTCTGATAAGAAAAAATTATGGGCCATGTCCACATTTTATGGAGGTAGCTTCCAGTTAAATTTCTCTAAGTCTTGCACTCATTTGATTATTGGCAAACCAGAAGGAGTAAGTGAAAAGTTTTATTTACTTTTAAAAAATATTTTGTTATAAATAAACTAATTCATTTTAAAATTTAAGAGTTTCATATGTATAATAAAAAATTGTACAATATTTTGTTTTAAACAGGGGAAATTAAAATAAGTTTTCTGTGTATCAAAATTCTAAGAGTTAAGCCAGGGAGATGAGATTTTACTTAAAATTACAAGATTTTATTTTCATTTAAAGATGGGAAGTTACAAATTTCAAAGAGTTATATGAATAATAGGAGATAAATTCTTTCTCCGGATTTGCAATTGAAAACTGGATGACTCATCAAATTTGTTTTCATTACCAGGGACCAGGGAAAGTTTTTAAAAGTGTTTCTAAAATATGACAGCTAAGTATAATAGTGTTCCAAAAGTTTGAAGTCATACATTTCAAAAATTGCATGGTACCAAAATTTATATTATATTCATAACAAAAATTCAAAAAACTTATAGCATGTATACCTCCAAAGAGAAAGAACATAAAACAGCATGAGAAAACCAAAAACAAATTTAACAAGCTTTCTCAATATAATATTAATAAAGTCCTCTATTAGGAAAGTAAGCAATGTGCCCTTCCCTTCTATTTTGTATAGAAATTGCATTTAATATTTATTGTAAAGATTTTAATTTTTTTGTAAAGACATTTTAATATTTTCCAGCTATAACAATCTGTGTTTTAAATTTCAAGTTTATCAATTAAAAGTCAATGTGATTTAGAAAGCATTTACATATTCTTATTTTTATACATGCATAATTGAAAGGTATTTATATTACAAGTAATATGATTTTTATATTATTTGTAAAATGGTAATGGACCTTGAAAGTGTGTCTTTGATAAATTTCAGATGATTTGCAGAAGAAAAGATCTAATTTGATTCATGTAAAATTTAATATCCATATTAAATAATTTCAATGGTATACATAACTTCCCTGAAAAGTTAAATCAAAATATGTTGTGTAAATTTAAATATTTTTAATTATTTTATAGCCAAAATATGAAAAAGCTCTTGGATGTGATGTAAAAATTGTGACGCCGGACTGGATATTGGACTCTATTCACAATAAATATTGCTGTGATGAAGATTTGTTCCATCCAAGGCTTTTAATTCTTCCAGAACCTGTGGTACCTGATATACCTTCCCCTGGGTCACCATCTCTAACATCTGCTCTAATATCTCTAGATAAAATTAATATTGATCCAAGTATTGCAACTGCATCAGAGTCTTCAGATCAAGTCTTCCTACATAATTTTCCACAACATCTTAAATTGTCTAGTTTAGAAAACAAACTTGCTGATGATATCCTCAGCAGCTTGCCTTCTGTAGAAAATATCAAAACTGAATCAAATACTTCCCAATTTTCATCTGAACAAGTAATTCCTACAAACAGGATTGTAACGTTGGCTTCTTCTTTGCCTCAGCAAATGAATGTGACTTTTAGACCTCAATCTGCTCAACAAAATGCATTATACCAACAAAGCTTACAACATCAACAAATGCTGCAGCAAGGCGAACAAAAATTGAATCAAGCTCTTCAGCAAATACATTCACAACAACAACTGCAACAGCAGCAGCAACAACTACAGCAGCAGCAACAACAACAACAACAACAGCAGCAGCAGCAACAACAACAACAACAACCTGGTTTGCAACAAAGGTCACAACTACAATCTTCACAATCACAGATTTTGCAACAGAAAGCTCAGTGGCAACAACAGCAGCAGCGTATGACATTTGCTCAACAACAGCAAATTCAGCAACAGATTCTTCACATGCAAAGATTACGTTCTCTTCAGCAACAACAGTTACGTAATCGACAAGCTGTCCCAGCTGCTCAGTTTGCCCAATTACAGCAATTACAACAACAGCAACAGCAAAATATTCAACAACAGCAGTCAAATTCTCAAGCTCATCTTCAGAGACAACCATCAGCTTTATTACAAAAACAATCACAGATAAATGTTCAACAGATTCCCCTTCAACAGGGAATAAACCAACAAAACCAACAATCTGTAATGCAGTCGCAGCTTCTTCAGTCACAAACTAATGCCCCAAATTCACAATCCCAGATGCATATTCAGTTGCAGGCACAAATGAGACAACAGCAGCAGCAGCAACAACAACAACAACAAACTTTATCTCAGTTACAGCTACAACAGCAGGCATTACAAACACATCAATTACAACAACAGCAGTTGCAACAGCTTTTAAAGCAGCAGCAGCATTTGCAACATCTTCAACAGCAGCAGCAACAGCAGCAGTCACAAATAAGTCAGCAGAGAGCATTAACCCAATCTCCCAATATGCCCCCTTCTCCTTTGCACATTCAGCAGCAAAATATATTGCAGCCTTCACCTCGTCAGTCACCTCTGCAGCATTCATCTCTTCAGCATTCACCTCAACAGCCACAAGTTCAAAATCAGCAGCCTGGTGTCCAAATACAACATCAACAATCTCCACTTCCTACACAACGTCCCCAAACTCCTCTACAGCAGTCATCTCCTCAACAGTCTCACCATCCTCAACACTCAGTTCCTTTATCTCCTTTGCAACAGGCTGCATTAGAAAAAGCCCAGCAAATTGCATTAGAGAAAGCTCAACAAACAGCTGTTGAAAAGCAGCAAACTGAGCTGATCAAAGTCCAGTTGAAACAAGCTACTTTAGAACGAGTTCAAGCCATTGAAAAAGCTAGACTTCTTGAGAAAGCACAGCTTTTAGAAAAAGCTGGGTTGCAGCCAGGGTTAGAAAATGCTCATTTGCCACAAAATCTTTTGCAACAAGCCCAACTTCAAAGGAGTGCTGGACATCAGCTACAGCTGCAGCAACAATTGCATCAAATTCAATTGCAAAAAGCAAGTCTCCAACAATCACTTCAGGCTCAGCAAGCATCTCCAAAACTTGAAATTACTTCAAGTATTCAACACTCTCAAGTTCCACAATCTGTTTCCCAATTTACAGTTCAGCAAGCTCAGTTGCAATCTGCTGCAAATCAACTTCAAGGATCTGGTCAGCAGCAAAATTCAGTTCAAAGGTTGCAGTTGCAGCAATTATCAGTTCAACAATTACAACAACGTTTACAAATGCAACAAAATGCTCAGCAGCGTTTGCAAATACAACAATCATCTCAAGCCCAACAGTTGCAACAGAGCCAACCAGGAGTTCATCAGCTACAGCAATTACAATTACAACAAGGAATTTCTGTTCCTCAAGGAACTCCTACTCAAGTGTTGCAACACAATAATTCTCAACCTTTACAGCAAGGTTCACCAGCATCACAACTTCAGCAATTAAGAATGCAACAAGGTTCACCAGCACAACAGATTCAACTTCAACAAGGGTCTCCTGCTCAACTGTCTCAAGGATCTCCAGCTCAGCTGCAGCAAGGGTCCCCAGCCCATTCTATGCAATTACAAGGTTCTCCTTCTGCACAGCATGTACAATTACAACAAGGTTCTCCTGCCCATTTGTCACAAGGATCACCTGCTTCACATGGGCAGCCATCTGTTCAAGCATCAAATCAATCAGTTCCAGCTGCTTCTCAACAAGCTCAATTACAACAAGTGCCTTCTCAGCAGACTCAAATGCAAGTGCCTTCTCAACAGCAAGTATCATCAAAACATACGCAGCTGCAGTCTCCAGCGCAGATGTCGCCACAGCAGAATCAAATGCACCAGTCTTCTCAACAAATTCAACAAATTGCATCACAAGACTCTTCCCAACAAGGAACAATGCAAGCCTCTCCTCAAGATGCACTTTCTCAATCTCAATTGCAGCAGACACTTAAGCAATTACCTTCCAAACCTGCACAGTTATCACAAGTTTCATCACCACTTAGTCAAAGTCAGTTACAATTGTCCCAAAGTTCGAACCAGCAGTCTGAAGTACAGCAAAGTCACCTTCAGCTGCAAATGTCACAGCAAGGTCAAAATCATCCACAAATTTCTTCAACTGTTGAAATGAATCAGCCTTCACCATCTAGTTCTGTACAACAGACTTCTCCTATCCAAATGCAATTTTCTCAAGCTCAATTACAAAAACTTCAACTTCAACGAGTTCAGCAAGCTCAACTGCAACAGTCTTCAACACAAGTATTGTTAAAGCAGGTATCTTCACAGTCCCAGTTACAGCAAGGAATATCTTCTTTACAACAGAATTCTTCGCAAAATGGTAGTCAACAAATTCAATTACCTCAACCTGCTGTTCAACAAGTCCAGCTACATGTTTTACAACAAGCACGGTTACAAGCTCTTCGTCAAAAGCAAGCCCAGATGCAGCAATCTATTACTCAAGGACAAAATGCAGTATCTCAGCCAAATCAAGGAAATAATGCACAATCAAACAATCCACAACAAAGTCAATTATTGCAAACTTCACAAGATCCTCAGTCACAGCAAAATACTAGCCAAGCTGTTCGACAGTCATTGCAGTCTCCTCAGAATCAAGTTGCACAAAATATCTCTCAACCTTCTAGATTACCGTCGCCATTGCAACAAGCTCAGTTACAGCAATTAGCCCAATTGCAGCAAACTCAGTTACAGAAATCTGGTTTGCCTCCAACTGTCTTACAACAAAATCAATTACAAACCCAACTGCAACAGATTCAGTTACGCCAATCAGCTTTGCAGCAAGCGAGATTGCAACAACCTTCAGCAGCCCCATCTCAGCATCTTCTTTCTCAGGGGCATCTTGTCAGACCACAGCAACAACCTCAAGTTCAAACTCAAATTATTACAAAACAAATTCAGTTGCAACAACAATCTCCTCAAGGTGCTCCTGCACAAACACCTCCATCTCCTCAACTGCAGCAACAACCTCGTTTCCCACATCAATTGTCTCCTGCTTTACGAGCAGTGCAAAAACAGTTCCCTGCCAATGTTCCAGCTGGTAGTCAGCCTCCAATGCATGGCCAGCCACCTGTTCAAGGTCTTCATCCACAACAGCAACAATTGCTACAACAACGCCAAATTCAGCAACAATTGGTTTTGCAACAACAATTGCAGCGGCAAAGGCAACTACAACAACAACAACAACAGCAGCAGCAGCAGCAACAACAACAGCAACAACAACAGCAGCAGCAGCAAATGCAGAATTCTCAACATCCCCCTCAACAAGCAGTTCAACAAATTTTAACTAGTCAACCTCCAGTGATGATGAAACCTCCTCCTCAATATCCCTATGACCGTCAGCAGTTGCAAGGTCAACCTCGGCTGCAATATCCTGTCCAGCCAAGGCAAGTTTCTCCTCAGCAACAGCCTGCTCAAAGAGTACCATGGCAACAAGTCCCTGGAAAACCAGCCCAATTTTTAAATCGCTCCCCTGGAGCAAACCCTCCACCATCTCCATCTCAATGGCAACAAGTATCTCCAAAGGAAGAATTGACACCAAGTCCGCAACCTACACAACAAGTTATGTGGGCTCAAAGACCAGTATCTGGTGAAAATCGTGAAAGTACGACACCTGTTGGTCAACCTGTACCTCAGCCAGTTTTGTGGCAACCAGGTCAGCAACCACAACCACAGTTAAATCCTCAAAGGGAACCAAATCAAGCTGTACCATCACCCCAGTCATTACAATGGCAGCAATTGAAACAACTGGAATTACGTAGACATCAACTATTGCAGCAGCAGCAGCAACAAGTTGTTGGCCAGAGACCAAATTCCCAAACACAGTTTGCTGCTCAAATGGATCCTTTAGGCCAGACTTCACCAAGATTAGCTGTTCCATCTTCACCTCATCAGACATTAGCTGTTCCTGCTCAGTATCAACCACAGAATGCTCCCAGTATATTAGCTCAGACTTCTCCAGGCTCTGCTGCACATGGAGCTCAACCACCTACTCAAGTGACCCCCAAAACAAAAACTGCTCTGGCCAATTTACTGAATACTAGATTGCAGACAACTGGGCGATCCATGGAAGGAGAAATTAATCAACCACCACTGAAAACGTCCCACGTCATAACTGTAATTCTTTTAAGTTCTTAATATTTTAAAACAATACCTCAAGAAAGTTATATATATAAATAATTTTTATTACTTGTTAATTTTTAACTAATATACTAACATAATTCTTTTACTTTTCATTCTTACTAACAAATTTAGAATATTTTTATTTTTCAGCTTTAATAATTAAATAGGTATAATTTTTTTTTTCTTTCCAAGCTTTGTAATATATATATATATATTAATTGTTTATTTCTTAAACAATGTTAAATAATTACTATGTTATGATATTATACTTATAATAATGCAAAATAATTCCATCTAATTTATGTAAATTAAAAGAAAAATTGCTAAACATATATACTAAATCTTGCATTTACCACGTATTATTTAGTTTTAAAAAAAATCAGTCAATTCTGCAAATTTTGATTTTTTGTGATATTAAGATGATATTTTACAATCACTTTTAAAATACTTCAGTGAAACAGCAATATTAAAAAAAATTTATCAGTGGAATATATATATTTTTTATTTATTACAAAAAAAAAAAAAAAAAACCCACCACATTTATAATTGATAATAGCCTTAATATTTACAACTTGCCAAGAATGCATTTTGAAAGGTTTATCTATCAGTGACTTTTGTAGTTAATAAATGAATTCACTAAGATTATTATTATTATTTTGACAGACTTAACTATTGGAATTTATAAATAGAAAAAGTTAAAATCTTTGAATTATGTACATGTTCTGCCTTGTCTTTAAAGAATATTTAATTTATCCTTAAAATTATAAATGAATTAATATAAAGGCATTACATATTTTGGTATACATATTGCAAAGAATTGTACTTAGATGAATATGTTTGTATTCATTTTTCAGACATTTTACAAACTTTGAATTTCATAAGATTTTTGTCATTGACTAATATTAAAAATGTGTTTGTTAAATGCCATTCATAGCAAACTATAGATTATGTTATGAAGTAATTATTAAAATAACATATTAGAAGATTTTAAAATTTAAAATATATATATTTAATTTTTAGTATCAAAATTATTTTCTTTTTAATTGTAACTTTTCACAAATTGATATGAAAATTCACATAATTATTTAATGAATCTACAGAATTTGTAAAAACAGAATTCTCATACAAAAATCTGATTGTTTTCCTGATTAAAATTGATTTGATTGTTATTAAATCTATAACAATCAAATGTTGTTATCTGTTTGTTTTTAACTGAAATATTTAAAAAAAAAAAAAAAAAAAAAAAAAAAAATCACTTTGTGAAAATTAGAAGATTCTTTGAACTTATTACTGAAATTAAAATTATTTTTCTAAACTGAATTTGAATTGAAATAAAATTTTTCATTGTAACTTTTCGCAAATTGATATGAAAATTTACGTAATTATTTAATGAATCCACAGAATTTGTAAAAACAGAATTCTCTTGCAAAATTCTGATTGTTTTCCTGATTAAAATTGATTTGATTGTTATTAAATCAAAATTTGATGTGATTTTATTCAGAGTTAATTTAATAAAATGAGTTTTTCATCTAATGGATTTCTTCATTATATGGAATATTATTCTAAATTTTGATAAATAAAATAATTTAAAAAATTTATTTACTTATATTACAGCAATCTGGGCAAGCAGTCCAGAGAAGAACCAGTGCTGATGGTATGATGATCCACCCTCAGAGTCAGATACATGAGCGAATGATTCTTCCAGCTGTTCCTCAAGTGATCTTTTATGGACATGACCCTAAATTATATAGTAATTGCATGAATTTATTTTCCCTTTTTCTATAATTTAGTTAAAAATAATAAAATATTTGCAATTTAACTTAACCAGAACATAATCATGTAAGGAATTATTAGAAACTGAATGGCAGTTAACTGTGGACAAAAGGATATGAATTTTGTTGAAACTTTATTGCTATTGGAAATAGACTAACTTGTATTTTGACATATTTAACCATTGCTGGGTTGGCTGAATTAATGTTTTTCTTATTTTTAATTGAAATGGTGGAATTAAGAACACCGAAAGGTCTATCTACCTGTTAGGATAATATTTTTAAAATTATTATTAATGTTTCCTAATATAAAATACAACATATTTCCTTCATAGTTAAAAGTTAAATGTTTTGATGTAGAGAGAAATAGACATGTTAGGGATAAAAGTTTCACATCTCATTTTGTATATTGCATTAAATTTTCAATATTTTATTTCATTAAATCAACAGTCTTTTAAATATTTGATTTCTTTGAAAGTTAGAAATCAAATACTTTTATCAAATCTGTTTTATTGTTTAATTAATAATTATTTTCATTTCAATACTGATATAAATGTAATTTTTATATATAGTTGCAAATAACAGAACAAACTTTTTGAAGCTTATATTCTGCCAAAGAGAAGAAAATGAATATTTTACTATTTATGTATTGCAAATATTAATTTCATTTTTCAAGCCTTTATATTGTGAATGGTTCATAAACTATTTAAAATATCAAAGTTTTAGTACCATTGGCTTAGGACACAAGAAAAAAAATAAAATGTATATATGATACATTGAAACTATGCCTTCTTTATAAAATTTATCAACATAAATTTTTGGTTTTATGTTGATAAACTTTAAAATAAGTAAATGATAATGTAATTAAGTATAGAAGAGGAACTTTTTTTTTTAAATGGAACTAATATATTCATAAATGCTCAGGTCAAAATTATAAACAATGCTTTAAAATGTTTTTCTTCTTTGATAGGTGTTCATATCAAGCATTAGTTATAAATATTTTTTTTAAAGATCATTTGATTTCACTTTAAATAAATATAAATTTAAACTTTCTTATGATTTATTTGTCTTGTATGTAAATTGAATGTCTTAAACAATAGGAAACATTAGATTTTTGTGTATCTTTTTCAGTAAAATTTTTCATTTTAGTTTTTTTTTCTATAATTAAAAGTATTTGTGTTTTGTAATATTTAGTTTCTCCTGATCTTTGTCTGTTGGGATGTGTGTTTTGTATTGAAGATTATAACAAACCTAATAATAAAGATGTAGACATGTGGATAAAGGTAAGAAATATTTCACAGTTAAGGGATTTAATTAAGCTTGTGCTTCAATCTGTAATGAAATATACTGTTTTTAGTATTAGACTAAGCATTTTGAGATTCATTTTATAATATTCTGAGCTAAGACTTCTAGTTACAAAAATAGTGGTTATTTTGATTTGAAGTGACTATTACCTGAACATATTTTAACAACATAGTACACTGAGTTTTGTTAATTTAACATTTTAATTTTATGTATATAAAAAATGTTTTAAATATAAGGCTAGTTTTTAGATATATATCACATTAGTAGGTTTCTAGGCCATTAAAATTGCTACACCTGGAAGAAATGCAGATAACAAATTTATATTTATTCGACAAATATATTATACTGAAAATAACAAGTGATTAAAATTTCAAGAAATTTGGGTGCATAGATCGTGAGAAATCAGTATCCAGATGTATAGATCTGAGAACAACCACCTCTGGCAATAATAACAGCACTTATAAACCTGGGCATTGAGTCAAATAGATATCGGATGGCATGTACAGGTACAGATGCCCATACAGCTTCAACATGATGCCACAGCTCATCAACCGCAGTGATTGGCGTATGGTGACGATCCAGTCGCTCGGCAACCATTGAGCAGACATTCTCTATTGGCGAGAGATCTGGTAAACGTGCAGGCCAGGGCAACAGCCGAACATTTTCCGTATCAAGGAAGGTCCGTATAATACTGGCAACATGCGGTCGTGCATTGTCCTGCTGAAACGTCGAGTTTCGCAGGGCTCGAATAAAGGGAAGAGCCACGGGTTGTAACACACCAGAAACGTAACGTGCACTGTTCAAAGTGCCGTCAATGCGAACAAGGGGTGACTGAGACGTGTATCCAATAGCACCCCATACTATCACGCCAGTATGACGATGACAAATGAACGCTGCCGAAGTGCGTTCACCATAATACCGTCAAACACGGATGCGACCATCTAGATGCTGTAAACAGAACCTGTATTCATCCGAAAAAATGACGTTTCGCCATTCGTGCGCCCAGGTTCGTAATTGAAGACGCCCCTGTCTGTGATGCAGTGTCAAGGGTGGCCGCAGCCATGGTCTCAGAGCTGGGAGTCCATGCTACTGCAAACGTCGTCGACCTGTTCGTGCAGACACTTGTTGTCTTGCAAACGACCCCAATTCTTGACTCTTGAGCTTGTGGCGAGGCTGCACGATCCATTAAGGCCATGTCGGTAACATGCCTGTCTTCTCGGCTGTTGGTGATAGGAGGCCCTTGAGATCCAGCACGGCGTTCCGTATTAACGTCTGAACCCATCGATTCCATATTATGCTAGCAGCCATTGGATCTCGACCGACGCGAGAAGCAAAACTGCGATATGACAAACCGCAATCCCGATATGCTACAATTCGACCTTAAAGTCAGAAACGTGCTGGTACGCATTTCTGTTTCTCACACGAAGTATCACAACAGCTTTTCGCCAAGCAACAACGTTTAAATGCAATTTGTGTATGAGTAACCGACTGAAAAATTTCCTCATTTAAACACATTGTAGGTGTCGCTACCTGCGCCTGCTTTGTCTGAATGTGCTGAAAAGCTAATCATTTGCATATCACAGCACCTTCTTCCTGTTTAAATTTCACGTCTGTAGCATGTCGTCTTGGTGTAACAATTTTAAGGGCCAGTAGTGTACAACAAGTGGGCTGAAAAGGTCGTAGGTTGATACATAGAGGGCGCTACTAGTATTAAATCCATATGATTTTTAGTTAGCCCTAACCTCCAAAAGACACATGTATAAATTTGACAGCTGTTGCAGTATTAGTATGTGAGTTATAGCATTTTTAGTGGAACAACCTATTTTAGTTAGAAAAAATGGATAAAAAGGAATATCGTGTGTTAATAAAGCATTGCTTTTTGCAAAAAAAAAAAAAAAAAAAAAATACTATTGGAGCCAAGGCTTGCCTTGATAAACATTATTCGGACTTTACACCAGGAAAATCAACCGTAGAGAAGTGGTTTGCTAAATTTAAACGAGGCGAAATGAGCACCGAGGACGATGCAAAGAGGCTGTTACCGACGAAAACATCAAAAAAATCCACAAAATAATTTCTGATAATCGTAAAGTGAAGTTGATTGAGACAGCTGAGACCCTAAAGATATCAAAGGAATGTGTTGGACATATCGTGAATGAATATTTGGATATGTGAAAGCTCTGTTCAAAGTGGGTGCCGCGCGAGCTCACAATCAGCCAAAAACAACAACGAATTGATGATTCTAAGCAGTGTCAGTTCAATCGTAGCTACTTGTTGCAGAGCTGTTCAATCGTAATAAACCTGCATTTTTGAGTCGATATGTGACAATGGAGGAAACATGGCTCCATCATTTCACACCGGAGTCCAATCGACAGTCAGCCGAGTGGGACTGCACATGATGAACACTAAAAATGCTATAACTCACATACTAATAGTGCAACAGCTGTCAAATTTATACACGTGTCTTTTGAAGGTTAGGGTGAACTAAAAATCATATGGATTTAATACTAGCAGCGCCATGTATGTGTCAGCCTACGAACTTTTCAGCCCACCTGTTATATATAATTATTTTTATGTATATCTTTTTTATCTTTTATACCTATATTTATTATGTATATTATTTTTATGTATATTATCTTTTTATGTGTATTATTTAGTTTTTAAATGAAGATGTAAAAATTACATTTTCCATTAGTAGTCCGACATTTTATTTATGTTTTAAATTGAAAAACATCGACAGAGAATACAAAAATATTAAATTCTATCTTGAAATTTCCCCCTTTTTTTTAACTTTTAAATTTCATTTGCTCTTATCTATATTTTTCGTATTTAATGTCATTCAATGAACCAAGTTGTCAAAAAAATGTGTGAGTAGTAAATATTTGCAAGTTATAGAATCAGCTAATCTCATTATATTGATTGACTAATAATTAGAAAACTGTCGTTAGTAATATATATAATGATTAAATAATATTTTTTTTTTACTGATTTTGTTGACAACTTGTCGTTATCTTATTTTCATTTTATTTATATATATGTATTTTGCTTTTTGATATGTATTTTCTTTTTTGATCCTTTTTATAGTTTTTGTCATTCACCTTTTAATGTTTGTGTATGCCCAGGGATTTCCAGTTTTGTCAATGCAGCCAATAGGCATTTTCGGCTAAAAAAAATTATCCTTAATTTTTTTTCTCTTTATAGTGATTTTTTTTATGGGACTAATTATGAAGCACATGAAAATTTGTGAATAGCAAAAGCTGTTATGACTTTCTTATGTAGATTGTATTTCTAAGTCTGTTATTCCTATTCTTATTTGATATATTCTTTTGGATTAATCACAGACTATAGGGGAGGAGGGGAGGGGAGACTAATACTTGTATAAAAATTAAAAAAAAGAAAAAAAAGAAAAGAAAAAAAAAATATATTTTTGATTATTAAAACTTTACTTGAAAACTTTTTTTTACACTCATGTCCATAAATTAAGGATAATGAAGTTCAGGCAAAGAAAGAGACAGAAGCAAAACAAATTTGACTTATTTGTAAAGTCTATTTAGTAAACAAAAGGTAAAGAGCAAAAAAGATGCTATGCATTTGACAAAATTAATAAAAATTGCGATTTTTACTCCCTGGAGCAAATTTCCAAAAAGAACCTATTTACAAAAAACAGTATAACATGGTTAGTATGATGGTTAATATGGAGTATGTCTCCCGGACGATGCAATACAGGCCTTACAACGGCTAGGTATGCTGAGTATCAAATTATCAATCTGATCTTGGGGAATATTACACCACTCATCAAGCAATGCCCTCCGAAGTTCCGGTTGGCAGGTGGGAGGGGCTTGACGGGCTGTAATTCGTCGGCCAAGCATATCCCACTCATGCTCTATTGGATTCAAGTCCGGTGAGTATGCTGGCCAGTCCATACGGGGGATATCCTCCAATTGAAGGCATTCGTCTACAATGTTTGCACGGTGAGGACGGGCGTTGTCATCCATAAACAGAAATTCAGCACCCATGGCGCCCCGAAAAAAACGTACATGTTGTTCCAGAATGACATCCCAATAGATGTGGCCTGTCATCGTTACACTCTGAACATGAAGCCAGTTCTGGAACCAAGAATAATTCCTCCCCAAACGAGCCATCCTGCACCACCGTAACGGGGTCGTTCAATGGTGGTTTTCTTGGTGGTAACGGGTACCTGGCGCTCTGCATATGAAAGTCCGGCGAGAATCAGACTGCAAACTAAACCTGGACTCGTCGAAAAACATCACAAGACCACTGTTGCGGTGTCCACAATGCATGCTCTCTACTCCAGGTTAATCGCAGGCGACAGTGAGTTGCGGTAAGTGGAACACATCTGACAGGCCTACGAGCATATAGACCAATGTGCCCTAAGCGTCTGTACACGGTCTGCCTTGAAACTGTCGTACCGGTAGCTGACGAGACAGGTCTGATGCTGTGCTCCGTCTGTTTCTTTTGGCAGTAACTGCTAAATATCGGTCCTCATTCGGCGTTGTAACTCGGGTGCGACCTGTGCTGTAACATCTACTCACATTACCATCATCTTGGAATCGTTGCCAAAGCCTGGAGATGACACTCTGGGCGATTCCAAGTTCCTCGGATACTTCCAGCTGGGTACGTCCACATTCCAGTCGCCGGATAATTCTACCACATAAAAAATCATCCAAATGCTTCCTTTGTGTCATAACTAGGCGGTTATTGCACTGAAAGGCTTTTAAAGCGCTTGTGAACAATTTTACTTCTTTGCCACCATTCCTTATATACCCCTCTCTTACACTCTCGTCATTGGGACGTACTATCCGCGCCATCTGGTGGTTTCCTGTAATTTGCATATTCTTCTTCAAGATGTGTGTGATAATTCTACAGGTGAAATTTTTATTTTAGAGTTCACTTTCTGTGTGATTCTGAATTATCCTTAATTTATGGACATGAGTGTAAAATGACCAAATAACCAATATTGAGGAAAAGAAGATGGCAATATAAATGTTGTGCTGGACACATTTCTATTAACTTCGACAGACTTTAAAAAATTGACTATATGAGCATGGTGACCTTATAACTATTGTATCTGTATCTGTCAATCTATCTATAATATTATTTAATAAATTAAATTTATATATACATTTATTTATTTATAGGTCATTGAAAATCATGGTGGGCAAGTTGAAAATACATATAGCAGTAAATGTACTCATGTAATTTGTGAAAATCAAATGAATTCAGTTGTACAGCAAGTTAGTAAAAGTTTTTATTTTTTCTTCATATATAATGGTAAATTTTCAATTTTTTTATTTTCAAATAAAAGTTCTATTATCATCATAAAAAACAAAATAAAAAAATTGTTTTTTAATTAAATTGTTTATTTTCTTTGAATATCAATGAACAAACCAAAGAAAAAATTATGAAAAAAAAAAAAGACTTTACATGTATCTAATTTTTATACATAATTTTATGTGAGGAGTTTATTATGTATGGCTTTCATTTGCTGCACTAAAATGTTCCTTGTGAGTGTTCTAATTGAGAAATATTGGTAGTAAGCAGCCAAATAAAATGATGACCTTTTTTTTTCCCTTCTTCTTCGCCGATCCCCAAAGTCCAGCGGAGCTAGACTAGGTCCATGAATCCAAATACCCGATGAAAGTCCAAGACCATCAACGGACTGTCAATGAGATCCTGACATCTGAGCCCCAGGCACGCCAATATGTGAGATGGTGAAGCCTGCTCAGAGGAGCACTTGATGCAAGTGACCATCTGAGAAACATCTTTCAAACCATTTGAGAAAGTCATAGTTCTGAGGTGTCCACTGAGCAAACGGGTGATTGCAGTTTGCCCCTGCCTGTCACAATTAAGTGCCAAAGTACCGCCAGGTCGATGACCCCGATACCACTGGTGCACTGGGGGAGTAGACCAAATAGTTTTTCCATTTAACATAGCTTGCGAGTAAATCTCTGTGTAGGTAAGGGGCTCAAGTGGAACCAATACCTCACTAGCATCAGCTTGGGCCAATGCATTTGCCATTTCATTCCTCTCAAGGTCGACATGGGAGGGAATCCGCTGTATGTGGACCTGGTGATCTACTGAAAGATGTTTTAGCTTTTTGAGAATAGATACACCTACCCTGTCTCTAACACTGGACCAATTAGCCAAGTGCTAAATAGAACTCCTGCTATCAGTTAGAATCCAGATTTCATTTCCTGCAGTAACAATCGCTAAGTAGTTAAGGCCTTCGTTTATAGCAATGAGCTCGCTACGGAATACAGAGCAGCCATCAGTATTCCTTCTCTGAATCTTCATGTAATTACTATTTGAAATTATGTATATTCCACTGCCAGTTTTACCTTTCTCGCTTCTACTGCCGTCAGTGTACATTTTAATAGCATCAGCCGGAATGTCATTTATTATTTCAAGGGCTAGTTGCTTTAGATAAACAGGAAGGTCATCCTGCTTGTTCACCTGGACAGAAAGGTCAGTGTGGAAATGTACATTAGGAAGACCATCAGAAGGATCTACGCATTGAACCAAAATATGCTGTTCCTCGTTAATTTCCAACAGATGAGCAGAAGCCACCATGCTGAATGGGCTGTTTCTCTTAAGCCTCTGAACATTGCGCCAGTCTCTTAAATAAGCTGAGGTTCTATTTCTGTCACCAAGACTACATAGTTTGCCATAATATTTCACCAAAGAAGCACTTCTTCTGAGGCTAAGTGGTTGCAAATCAGCCTCATACAGCACTATGTCATTAGGGCAGGTATTACGAAGACCAGTGATAACTCGTGCTGTGCTAAGTTGGACTTGCTCAAGTTTCTGTAAATTTGTGTTAGATGCACAACAGTAAACAGGAATTCCATATTCCAGGATGGGTCTAATAAGAGAAATATATGTATTTCTGAGGGTGCCAGCATCAGCACCCCAGCCACATCCTGACATGTACTTTAAAAGTTTGAGTTGTTTCCTGCCCTTAAGCACAATATGGTCAATGTGCACGTTATCTCTGGATCCAATACAAATCCTAAATATTTTGGATGTTTTGCCACTGTCAGAGGCTGATGGTTCATTACAATACCAGGTTGATAGCCATACAGCTTTCTATTGGTATTTTTTTTTGAAGACTTTTTTCCCTTTGTTTTTCTTTTTCCCTTTCTATATGCTTTTTCATTTTTATATTCCCTCTCCCAATTATTTTGCTTTTTATTTTAAAATCTTCATGAAAAGTAAAGATACTTATTATTCTTTACGTTAGGCTCTTCGTGAAGGTAAGCGTTGTGTGACTGCCTTTTGGCTTAATGATGTTTTAGAGAGAAAGAAATTGAAACATCCGTGGTTAGCTCATCACTTACCTACTCCATTTTCTGATAAGAAACCTTGCAAAGACCAGGTAAAAAAAATTTTGACCTATGCATTCATATTAAATTTCTTCGTAATGCTATTCTGTAAATTTTACTTATTAGTTAATTATAAATAAATTTCATGTATAGGTTTATTATTGTTTTATTAAAATCTCTTTCTTCTCTTTTCTAGATTATTACAGTGACAAATTTTACAGAAAAAGAACGAATTATATTAAAGCATATTATAAACCTTTTGGGTGCAAAATATACTGGCTATCTGTCAGTACATAATACTGTAGTTATTTGCAAAAAGTAAGTATTTTAATATTTTCATTTTACATTAATTATTTATAATTATAATTATTTATATAAAAATGTTTGACTCCCCATCTCTGATTATAAATTTAGAATGCCTAAACTGCACCCTACCTCATCTGATATATATATATTTTAATTAAAAACTATAATTAATAATTCATTAGAAAGAATTTTAAATTTTAATGAAATATTAAACAGGAAATAATATTAATTATGAATACTAATTCTGAAAAGGATTCATATTTTGCTTGCTTTGAATATGTTCTAGAATGTGTTTTAAACTATAAAGCTCATGTTGGTTAATAAATTGCGAAATAATTGCTATTATAAAATAAGTAGATGAAGTAAGTTTAGTAATGTAGCTTAAAACAGTAGCTTTAGTAATTTTGTTCTTAAAAAAATACATAAAAGGAGCTATTTCAATGTTTTTTAATGTGACTAAATTTTCTTTATTGAGGATGATTAAAAAAATTTTCTTAAGGAATGAAGGTCGAAAAGTCAAGACAGCAAAAGAATGGAGAATACCAGTTGTGAACACACAGTGGCTCATAGATTTGATGTTTGTGCATGTAGATGCATTACGATTGGTAGTGGCCCATAAATATCAACAGTATGACAAAGAAAATCCTTTTGCTATTGATTATGGTTTAGTACCCCACCTTATGGGTAAGCTTAACTTATAAATTTTAAAAAATATTTTTTTGTATTGTTGAGAAGTTTTATATGATTTTCTAATTTTCTCATAAAACTGAATTATCATATGCATAGGGGATATTTGTTTTTAATTTTTTTTGTTAAAGTATCAAATATATATCATATTTAAACATTATTAAAAAGAAATGTACATAAGCTTTCCATAAGAAGGAAAACCTACAATATAGATTTTTTTTATAGATATTTTGTGATTATTGCTAACATTCATGAACACCTAACAATGTTATTTGATTGCAGTATTCAAATTATTGACAAATCTGAATCATATTGCATTTATTGATATTTCTCTCCACAATGTCTGTTTTCTTGAGAAGTTAGATTTAAAAATATTATTAATATTGATGAACAGTTGTTCTTAAAATTTTAGTAAAACCAGGATAAAAACATTGATAATCATTTTAATTGTAAAAATTAAAACTTTAATATGCATCTAAGACATTGCATATTCTATTTTGCAAAGAATATGTATATTGTTGGTGTCTGAATTGAAAAAGAAATATTCAATTTAAAAATTAAAATTTTTTTTATTTTATCTATATATATGTATAATTTTAATCTCCATCCGGTAAAGATTTTTTTTTTTTTAAAACATTTAATACGATCGAATTTTTTTCCCTGAATTTTGCAATATTTCTTTTCCAGCTGCTTGGAAAGTTCCCGTTAAACTTAGTGAAGAATTGATTAAGGTAAATACTTCTAAGACTTCTAGTACTATAAATGAATAAAATTACGACTTATAAAATATGTAAATATTTGTCTATTTTTAAACATTTAAATGCTTGGAAAATATTCACAACAGTTCAATATTATATATCTCTCCTAATTTTATTTATAATTAATATTTTTTATTTCTTTTATCTATTTAGAAGCATAATATTGAAATGAAAACTGCTGAAAATGCTGTAAATTTTGAAAAAGTAAGTTTTTTTAATATGTATTATTTTTTTTTGTACATTAATACAAAAGAAAAAAAAAAAACTTATATGTTAATAAATTTTTGCATTGAAAAAAAAAGAGCTTTCACTCTTATTATTTTTATTTGTAGGAATCTAAAAAAAGAGAAAGAGAGAATGAAGAAAATATCGAACCAGAAGCAAAACGATTAAGGTAATTCTATCTGTTATTAAAATTTTTTTTCTAGCTCTGTTATTAGAAACTTAGATCCGACTTGAAGTAGATTGAGGAATATTTCTCTTTTCCTTTATACATATATTTTTCATACAATATTTTTTAAAGATTGAAGAAAAAATTCAATTTTAAAATTTTATGTATAGGTTCAAAAGGTTCATGAAATTGATTTTATTTAAAAATAAGCATTGTTTAAACTGAAACATTGCTGGGGAAAAATACAATAAAATAAAAATATTGGTCTTGGATAAAGGATAAAGCATAAACTTTTCAAAAGGTAAACAAGATCATTTTTTTTTTTAAATCTTATTACTATTTGTCTGTTTAATATATTTTTCCCATCAAAAGTTTTGTAACTGAATATTAAAGAATTGTATATGAGCAATGTAAGAAAAAAAGGGTAAGGGATAAAAAAAAAATTCCCATCAATTGAAAAAAATTATTTTAAGTGAATTAGGTTAATAAAACTAATGCAGATTTCTCCAATAATGCTTTGCAAAAATATTTTAAGAAGGTTAAAAAAATATTTTGTGTTATATGAGAAGGAAGTAACTGATTTATGCATATGGTTTATATATATGGACGATCCTTTCATGCAATGAGATAATAGACTATTAGAGTTTTGTGAAATTTTGAATAAATTTTAAAATGAGGAAATGGAATGTTATTTTAAAATTGGATTTTGTTTATAAATATTCTACCCTCATTTAATAAAAATATTCGATGGCTGTAAATTTATTATTATTTTTTTGTTTGGTAAGATCATAAATAAGAATTTTATAGTGACTTTTTTTTACCCTGCAATGATTATTGATTTTATACCATACAGTGATTTCTGAATTAAAAAGTTTGTCAAAAATAGGGATTTTTTTTTTATTGGAGGTTCATTAACAGATTTATAAAGACAAAAAGTTTTAAACCTTTCCTTCTAGCAATTTTAATTAGTGTAGATGAAGGCATAATTATTGTGGTTTATCAAGGTGTATAATAATAAATTTGCTTTGCAGATTTTTTATTGCTGTGGTTAATGAAGAATAATTATAGGAAGCAAATTATCTGGATGGTTATAATATGGATTTTTTAAATTTATTTATAATTCCACCCCATTTAATGAAAATGTTTTATAGCCATAAATTTACTAGGTTTGGTAAGATCATAAATAAGGATCTTATAGTGAAATATTTTTATGCCATAAGATTTAAAGGAGGGAATGTAAAGAAATTCTTAAGGTTTTTTTTATGGAGTATATATAAGTTTTTTAATAGATTTCTGAGAATATATGGTATTTAAAGTTTTTTTTTGTGTGTCTTATATATTATCTATTTTACTAGATCATCAAAAACCTCCATTTGTTTTTCCTTCAGTGTTGTGGAAATGATAAGTATCAACGGAATAAGAAATTATTGGTGTATTGTTAAAAAGATCACATCCATTTAGTAAAATTAATTTAATAATGAAATACAAGTTTTCTGTTAAAGTCTTATGTTTTTCATAGATTGTGTTTGGAATGTCAATACACGCATAACTGAAACTATGGATTTAATATATAGCTAAATATAAAATATGTAATTTAATAATAGTTATTGAATAATAATTATGTACAATCTATCTATCCATCACAAAATTACTGTAGCATAATGCACTTGCAGTTGTTTTCGTGATGTTTTTTTTAAAAATTACATCAAGAAATATTAATCACTGCAGAAAAAAATATCTTAAAGAAATCAAAATAAGAAATGATTGTTTTTAAATAAAAAAAAATTAAATCTGTATGTAACTTAAATTTTAAAAAGTTAATCACATGAAAGCTTACATTTTAAAGACATTTGTCATGTTGCTTTGCATATGGCTTGTACATTAGACAGTCGGATTTAGAATATATATATTAATTGCAACTGTTTACATAGTATTATTTTATTGCTTAAATGCAAACAAATATCATTTTTGAATTGATTCAAGATGTCCTTAAGTATTATATATAGTTGATTTTTATTAAGTGTATTTCAAAAATAGGCAATTGATTGTTGTTATATGCCTTTGAATATCTAGTTTAAGGTTTAATTATTTTCATATTTAACTGTGTTGTTTGTTTAACAGGGTTGAATCTCCACCTCTGGAGGAAAACATTCCCCTTACTACTCAAAATCCTCCTGACAATGAAAATAAGCCCAGAGTTTTATTTACAGGAATTCCAAAAATCAAGGATTTGGCAAGGGTAAATTTTTATTTTATTCTTTAATCAACTTTAAAAAATACTAAAAATTCTTTTTCTTCTCATTCTGAAATAGTCTATAGAAGTGAAAAAAAAAGTCAATTATTTTATTACTTGTGCATTATGTAGCATTTAAAAAAAATGATTTAGATTGAATTGATGAAAAATTGCTTTTGTTATTTATTTTTTACTATTCTAGAATCAAATGTGTATATTTCATAATAGAATAACATATTGATTTTATGTAATTATTCTATTCAGGTTGTATTACAGCTTGGAGGCTGTATCGCCAATTCAGAAACTGAATGTACTCATCTTATTGCTACACAGTATGGACGTACAGTCAAATTTCTGTGTGCAATCCATACTTGCAAGTACATTGTGACACCTGAGTGGATTTTAGAATGTGAAAAACAGAATAAATTTATTGGTAAGTGAAATAGAATTAGCTCGAGAACTACTGCTACTGATTCTAAACTTGTTGTTACTATATCTGCATTATATTGATGTTCAAAGTCTTTTCAATTGAATTTGTAGAATTGATTTTTTTTTCTTCAAAATTATTGATCTTTTTAAGCACTCTAATTATGCTGTGTTTATATAGAATAACTTTTTCAAGTAAATTTTAGTTTTAAACAGCTGAATAATATATTTTGAAACGTATTGCATTTTTTTTTTATTTTCATTTAAATTATATTAAAAATATATTTTAGATGAAAAAGATTATATTATGCGTGATGCTGAAAATGAAAAGTTATTTGGTTTCAACATGGAGATGGTATTAACTAGAGAAGAAAGAACCCCTATTTTCCAAGTATGACTTTATTATATTTAATGATTTTTTGTTATGTCAAAATTAAAAATATTTGAAAGTATATATAAATTCAGCTATTGGTCAATTTGCCTGAATTGGAAGTAGCAAATTTTTTTATTAAAAATGTAGAGGAGAGTAATAAGAAATTAAGTTAATTGGTAATATAAATCATTTTATGATTAAAAAGCTAGTCTTTGAAAACCATATTGTTAAAATAAATGGTAATTGCATATTTGTTTAATTAAGTTAATTTAATTTTTTTTTTGTATATGGTAATTAGTATACAAAAGAAATAAAATAAATGCCTTTTTTTAAAAATATTTTTCTTAAATTTATCACTTTCAGTTTTGTATTTAGTTATATATATTTTAATGCACATTTTATAAATATTTATAGAAATCTTTACAATTTTACCTAAACCTTAAAATACAAATCTATGTACTAATATTATTAAGAGAAATGATTTTTTCCCGAATCAACTTACATTGAAATTGAACATGATTATAAACACTATCTATATTGAAGACAGCTTTTTGAGATGTGATTTTGAACTGTATATTATTGTTGAGTAATTATTGCAACAATTACATTTTAAGGGTATAATGATTTTTATTATATTTTATGTAGTTTTTGTAGGAATTCCTCTAAATCTTTTGAGATTTTATTCAAAGCTTTTACGTTCGGCAAATATTTTAATTACTTTTTAAGTGTTAATAATTAATTGTTCAATTTTAAAATTATATTTAACCACTTGAATAAATTTAAATAAATATTATCATTCATCATTGAAAAAAAATTCATTCATTGCGAATATAAAATTTTTCAAAAAAATTAACAGTTTTTTTTGTTAAATGTTTAAAATCTTAATTATCTTTGAAAAAAAAATAAAGCTTAAATTGTTGAAGGAAGACTAGTTCTGTAAAAGACAAGCACAAATGTTTACAGTTTAAATAATATACTTTTTTTAGTAATGTAATTAAATGTTAAAATAAAGTCAAACTGATGAAAAATTCCTATTTTTAAATCAGATGTAATTGTCTATCCATATTTTGCATAATACCAGTTTTACATCCTTATCAAGTTTTTTTTTTTAGGAATTTCTTTATAATTCAAGTATGGAATTACAAATGAGAACCTAGTTTTGCAATTTTATCATTTGAGACCTTTAATTACTTTTATGATATTCATTAGATTTTAACATATATGGTATTGTTGGAAATGGCTCTAAAAGGACTAATCTTATAGTATCATGGAGTTGATTGACAAAATTAATTAACATTTAATTAGTACTTATAGAACCTGAAAGTTTTAGAGCAATCAAATCAGCCTACGACATATAGTAATATACTCACCAATTTATTGTGACAAAATTTTCATAACTTTTAATGTTACATAAAGGCCTCATATTCGAAATTATAATCATTAACTAAATAATATATAATTGCCTTCTTGTTATGATTATTTAGAAGAAAGAAAATGGCCTGATTTCATTGGAAAATGTTCATAAACAATAAAAATAACTGAAATTGTCTATTTAAATAATAATAATTACATTAGAATTCCTTACTATTTGTTAAAAAATATTTAATTTTTTATATCATAACATAGTAAGATGCTTTACATTTTTTTTTTTTGAAAATTATTATATTTTTGGAAATGGTATACACTTAAACAAACTGAATTCATTATGGTACTTTTTTTGGTGAATATATATTTCTAAATCATAATAAAATTGAACATTTTTTTCCATTTCAATGGCAGATAATATTTTAATTACATGAAAAGTAATTAAATAGGTAAGCATTTTTTTTAAAAAACTAAAAGATTTCAACTAAAACTTTTTGAAAAATGAAATTTTATTTTAATGTTTTATCAAAGCGTATTCATTATTTTGAAACGAAATCAATGGCATCTATTTTAAATAATTGCCGGCAGTAAAAGGTATAATGCATATATAATATAATAGAATTATCCAAGAATACAGAGGCATTTATTATTAGCTGGACAAATAATTTTCTTTTCAGTCTTTGTAGTAGTAGCAATAGAAATTTACACATCAACATTTGACTTCAAAATTTCCATTAAATTTCAGTAGCATAAATTGTCCTATGCTTAACAAAAAAATCTATTTAAATAATTTTATTTTCAATCTAAAATATTTTAAAAGAGCATAGTTTGTAAAGACTTTTGAAATTTAGAAAGTAATTTATAAATGATTATTATTTTAATTTAATGAATTGCCATCAAAATTACTTATTTTGTGGATTAGTTCAATATATCTCCAACAAAAATATTTAGTTTCTTATATAATAAATTTTGTTTGTTTCAGAATTATGTATTCCATATTACTCCTGGAGTGATGCCTAAACCTGATATTCTACAGCGTATTATTGAAGCAGGTGGTGGAACCCCTGTCTTTAAAAAAGCTCCAACTCTTAAACAAATCAAATCTGTTGAACAGGTGAGAATCTTTTCTTGCACAGGGTGGTGACAGAATTGGGAAGTCAGGTAATTTTATGGATCTAGAAAATTCTTAAAAGTATCCATAAGTCAGGGATGATGATCATGCTGATGAGAGCATTTTGCGCCAAGTATGCCCGTCATCAGTGATTTTGCAACGAAGCATGCTTGGCAACTTGGATCATTACTCATTTTACGACAACCTTACATCTGTTTTTTTATTTTATGATGGGTTGTCAAGTTTATGATTAATCTCATTTTTAAACGTCTTTGACTAATGTAAGTGTTTGCTTTTACTTAAGCCAATTTAGAAAAATAAAGATTTTAATGTGTTTTTAACATTTTATTAATATATTGTGTATGAGTTTAAATTCATTCCTTAAGACTAATTTCACAATCCTTTAGCATCTGCATTGATTAGCATTTATTACTTATGTATTTAATTACTGAAAATTAAGTCTAATGAATTAATATTTATATATATCTTAAGTGTATTAAATTACTATTGTATTGTTTATAAAAGTACCCTAAATTATTTAATCAAGTATCTTTTAACATCTGCATTGAATGCATATTTTATTTGTGTATTTAATTTCTAATTCCGCTTCCATTATATGTGTACATAGAGGAAAAAAAAGACAAAATTCAATGGAATGGTGTTGCTTTTAAAAAACACATTCAGGGAAAATTACCATTTTGTGAAACTTTATTTCTTTTCGTGAATTTTCTTCAAAAAAAAAAAAGAGAATTGTTAAAATAATCCATGTAACTCACACTTAATAATCTTAAAAAACAGTTTAAATCAAATAATTGATCTGTATTTAGTTTAATAGGAGTGGTTTTATTTTAATATATTGTTTCAATTTTTTAGATGTCCATTCTAGTGTTTTGTACATGTACAATGATTCTGAGTAGGAGAAAGCCGGGAAACTAATATAATTAGTAGCCATAAGTCTGGGAAATGTTGCAAGTTGAGTCAGGGAAATTTATTATTTTTTGTAGTTTTTTTAGCCATTCTGTTGCAGTAACCACTGGCTCATAAGTTTGCTACATTATATATTTTCATGAAACATGATTTATTCTGTAACAAATTCTTTTTATCAATATATTTGATGCTTACTTTGAACATATTCAGAATTAATTACTGTTTTGATGGAAAGCCATCCATTTTTGTAATCTGAATCCGATAATGAAAATTGCCATGTTCATTGGTACTACAGCCTTTGAAGGGCCCTGAACTAGATCTGCTGAGGTTCTTTTTAAGGAGTCTTGTTCTTTTGTTTGACTCCATTCTCTTTACATCATCTAGCCATTAGCTTCTTATAATATCAGATTCCTTGTTACAACCATAAATCTCATTTGTTTTCTAATTCTCCATTCTTAATCTAATGAACATCAAAAGTTTTAAAGAGAACTGTTTTTGAATGCAATTCTATTGAAAATAAACATTTCTTTTAAGTTACCAACCCATGATCTTGGGGGAAAAAAAATGTCAAAATTTACATAAATTCAACTAGTTGGCAATTATTTTTTCTATTATTATCCACTTGAAAAACAAGGGGTTTGTTTTCATATGTATTATATATATGTTTCATGATCATTTAAAAAGTACAGAATTTTTCTTTTCATTATGAAAATTGTGTTAAATTCAAATTGCTATTTTTATGTGTAATTGTTTTATCAAATGAGAATTACATAATTCTGTTTTGTTTTTGTAGAATGGTCAAAAATTTGTAATTATTTCTTGTGAAAATGATTTGCACCTTTGCAAAGTATATTTGCAGAAAAAAATAAGTAAGTGTTCTATTGTATCTCCTTTATTAGTATTCTTGAATTTTAAAACCTTTTTGCAATACAAATCTTTGTTTTGCAGGTGTACAGAATGTGGAATTCATCTTAACATGTAGTATTCGCCAAGAATTGGACTTTAGATCTTTTGCATACAGATTATAGATTTATTTATTTTTGCATAGATATAATATTTTTTATGCAGTGTAAATATACATATTTGTTGTGCAATAATTGCCTGTTATATAGTTTAATTATATACATATTTTAAAACATTTGCTCTGCACTATTGTATGTATACATATATATTTATAATGCATAAGAGTTTCAAAATAGTTGTAAAAAGATTCATTGAGCATATTTTCACAATAAAAAAGTATTTAAAGCTAATGATTGTGATTTTATTACAAGATGCATATAATCATACCTCCTTATAAAAGTCGTTTTAATTGACCTTGAGTTGCAAAGCCTAATTACTGACTTTTTCCCTCCATAAGTGATTGACATTATATAAAATAATATTTTTTTTTTATCATTTGTCTTATTAACTATAAAAACAGTTAATACAGAGCTTTAAAATATAATAGTTGAGTTTATAATATAAATGCAACCTCATATAATGTTATATTAATACAAAAAAATGTATAAGGATAATAGTTACTAATGTTGAACTTTTATGTTCTATTAAAAGACCAATTATGTGATTGTAACATCCTATAAAGTTTAATATTTATAAAAAAATATACAAACAATTATTCAGCGTAAAATATGAGTAGAGAGACACATTAAATTTATATAAGGAGAAAATAAGGATCACCAAATTTGTTCTTGTTTTTGTTTATTAACTATATCATATGTATTATGGGAGAAAAATCCTTTTACTCATGATCATTATATAAACGCAAATGTTACAACACATACATTTTTTAATAGAGAAATAATAATTTACAAATTTCTTTTATACATAAATAACAAATTACAATGTAACATTTTGCTTCCAGTTAAATGATTTTCTTTGGAATGTATATAATATTTACACATGAAAATAATACATGCCACACTCAATACTTTTCTAACACCTGATTTGCAATCAAAAATCTTGGTTAAACATAGATGAATGATCCAGCTAGGATAACCTGTTTAAGATAAAAGGAATAAAATTTTTTTTTTTTTTAAATATAATTCAAAGTAAATCTGATATTGATGTAGCTATTCCAAAATTAAAAAGGAAATAATTTGTTTAAATAATAAGTGAATAATTTTGTCTGTCATTAATGCCACATTTAAAAATTTTGTTTAATTTAAAATGGGAAAAAAAGGAAAGACATATACTTACTTAATTTACTATTTCCAAACTTCCTTCATTACAGCTAAAGTAGCAGATGTTAGCTGAGGTCCTATTAGAGGATTCATTTGCGCCATGTAACAACACAACCAGCTTTAAAATTTAAAAAAAAAAGAAAAAAAATTAAATGAAAACTAAAATTGAAGCCTATTTAATTTTTTTCTCCATATGAATCTGACATCTATAGAATTATATGGAGAAGCATATGAGAAATTTGAACTATTTCATTTTATTTTCAATATAAATAATTGTTTTTCTGTTTTTTAAACATAGTTAAAAATTGAAATATATAATGGAATCAGAATAACAAGAGTGGCTGTCTGCCGACGTGATTTAGATATATCATAGTTAAGTTAAAACCAAAATTATGGTTTTTTTATGTGCAAGTTTTACTTTTTAGCTTTTTTTTTATTTACACAATAGATTCATTTTCTCAAGTTAATGAAATGCTTCTTGCTTACTCTACATTACATCAGTTTGCTAATCTTCCGATAGACAACCAAGCACAACACAAAATCAGCAGCAAAATTATTAATTAGTATGGGAATATATATACCTTGATTAACAATGGTTATAGATAATAAGTGGCTGTAAGAAAAAATTATATTTCTAAATAATTCAAGTAGCATAGAGAAAGCTTTGTTTTACTTTTAATAATGAAGAAACTTCAGATGGATACAAAATGGTAAAAGATATTGTGGGCATATCTCATGATCTTAATTGAGAAAGAAGTTGAAGAATTAAATGGAGATGCATGATGGAGAGCTAAAACTATTGACAAGCTCGAAGAATTTTACATGCAGTAATGTGAAGAACAGTTTCTCATCAGAAGATCAGGATGGAGAGGAGGAATGAATTGTGATTGCCAAAATAGAAAACCTACTAAATGAATTCATATGCAGTTGTTTAAAAACATTTAAAAATTGGTACAGATGCAAATAACTAGACATGGTCACATATGCCTATTTGTAAAATAAAATAAATAAAAACCTAAGAAGCAAGACAAATTGTTCTGGTAAAGATTGATGATTAAAAGCTGTTTTTTATGAATAGTTCTTTTTATTTATGTTTTGTAGCAGACTTATTTAAAGTATGCTATAAAACATTAATATGTATATATATATATATATATGATAAAGATGCATATAAACATGCCGATAAGCTTATTTCTAATATGTATTGTGATTATAAGGATGAACAAGAACAAATTGATTTTGTTTAAATTCTTTTCATTCCAGGATTATGATGGTAATTCTGGCAAATATTATTGTTGTTAACTAAGACAATCACTATATAAAAATACATTATTTTCTGTTGTTAAGCTGAAGAATTATGCCGAAAACCGGTGGAAATATTCAAAATTATATTTGATGTCATATATAATAAAAGATAGACAATATGTTTATTATACTTACAATAAATAGCAACACACTGCCGTTAAAACTAGCATTGTTTGAATAACTCTGAAAACAAAAAGAATAGAATTATTACACGTGATAAAATAGATTAAATAACATTAAATTTGACATAGTTTAATAAATTTTTCTTAAAAATCAGTATTTTTCTGTTAATGTTCCTTTTGCTTACATCATACTTTGTAGAGTTAAAAGTTAATAAACCCGAGAATTTATTTTTATTTTTCCCTATCAGATGTGGTTAATGCAGCTCTATTATCATTATTGCTGTGTACAGAACTTCTGGAAAGGATTATTTATGGAATTTATTTAAAACAAATCTGATTCCTTTAATATTTTTGTTTTTAGAAGTCTTTCTTTTATGTTTTTGAGAAACAAATCATACAGTATATTTCGAAAATAAAAATTTTATATTCTTACACTTCCAAGTCTTTTTGAAACAGATTCTATGAAGATTTTTATGGTTGGTAATGCAAAAATTTCTTTGTTCTATTTTCAATCCATTTTATTAAATTCATTTCTTATTTCAAAAATTATTCAATTATTTTCTTTTGTACATTTTAAAATAACTTCCTATAATTTTTGTATTTCTTCTATGATTATAATTAGTATTGGTAGATTAAGGTTGCAATTAATTTTATTTTTACCATTAAATCATTCTTTCTGATTTTTAAAATTCTGTGAATTAAAAATCAATCCTGTGATAAGATTGCATTTCAGAGAAAGAAAAGAAAATTTTTTTTGCTTTAATATTAATTTAAAAAAACCACATATTAGTTTGTTCTTTTTCATAAAACCGATCGAACTAAGATTTTGCTATAGAAAATTTCAAGTGAAGTGAAAAAAGTATTATTTGTCCAGCCAGATATCACGGCCAAGTGGCAAGGAAGAAGTTCACTATAAATGCAATGTATAGAAAACTTTCAATTTCATTTGCCAGAAACATGAAAAAAACAGGTAATTATTCCTTAACTGCATGCCATTGATGAATGTCAACCAAATTTTGTTTCGGATGGAAAATGATTCTTGAAAAAAAAAAAAAAAAAAAAAAAAAAATACTTGAAATGTAAAAAATTTCGAATGTTGTTTTTGGGTGGAAAATGTTAATGAGCTATCAATCAATTATATTAATATGAAATGAGATAAATACACAAGATCAACTGTTTACATGCAGCTACTACTTAAAAAAATATCTTTTTAAAGTAACATGCTTGGTAATGGAAACATATATAATAATTTTTCAACTAATAATAGCCTGATAGTTTGAGAAAATCTAAAGAAAAACTTTAAATAGAGCACTTGCTTGTATATGTTAAATATAGCTACAAATGAAAAATGGTGCAAGCCTACATATGATAGCCAAAGTAGGCAAGTTTCTATTTATTGAATTACTTTAGATCAGTAAATGTACATTGATATCCTTAAATGAAAATTTACAATCAATTAAAATTTCAATTTACAGACAGACTTAAAGTTCCATCGGGATAACAATAAATAGTATAGCTTTGACTGTTTGATTGCAGTTACTTCACAATAGTAAAAAAAAATATTAAAATGTCTACTCTGCCACAAATTTGATGGTTCTAAGGTATTAGGTACTCCTGATTTTGAGCCTACTTAGTAATAGCCAAAAGGAGACAACACTCATCAGTACAACTATGGCAACCCTGCCCATAAGTGTTGACAAGATATGAGGGGTAGTCCTTGAATTGTCTTGTTCGAAATTTTCTTTTTTAAAAAATGAATTTTTAATTTTTTTTTGTGTTTTTCTTTGTTCTCATTTAAAACATTTTGTTCTTTTATGTAGACATGCTTTTAATGCGAGTTAAGTAATTGTTAATTCTTGTACATATATCCAGAGTAGAAAAGTAAGTTTATTTTTTAAGTATAATTTTGTTTATAATTAATTTATTCATAATAGTTTATTTATTAGGGGTCTGATAGCTGAGTAACTAATGCTTGGAGCCACTAGTATTGGCATTGCCATGGATGTTTGTAGTGGTTCACAATCCACTTTAAACCATAGGTCCTGGTCTGTAGAGTGTTGGGCTGACTTTCCTACCCTGCACAAAGAAAATATCTCCCGTTTTGAAATTTGCCAGTAGGTCGAAGGCCTTGATCCACCATGAGTTGATGTGCCAATGAAGAAGTTTCTTTATTATTAATAATTACTATTTTCACTATTTTGTTACAATGTATTCTGCTTTAGTAACTTTTTCAGTGTTATCATGTGAACTTATCTCAAAAATGGAGGATATATAAAAAATAAATGATTTTATTAGAATTTCCAAACCAGTAAAAATTTAAAATTCATTTGCAACAATTTTATAAATTAGTAAGTAAAAACATATAAATCCAGTGAAAAATCGGGGGGTTCCCCCCCCTAAATTTCAAACTAATTCGAACAATTTGAGCAGAATTTTAAAACAGGATTGGAAAACATAATATTTCAAGTGCCAACTAAATCTGTAATGCATAAAAAACAGAACAATGTAGGTTCAGAATTTAAAAATTAGTTCGAATCTATAGAAAATAATTTAAAAGACTTTTAACAAAAAATAATTAAATAAAAAATGGTGAATAAGTAAACTCAATAGATACTCTTTTGAGTAACTTTCATTATTTAGATATTTAATTTATTTAGAACAAATTTATTCTATAAAAAATGTAACATATATTTATATTAAATTGCATAATTTTATTTAATAGTGTCTTTAACTAACAATTTGTATATACGATATGTCTATGCGAAAACTGATGAAGTATTACATATTTTAAAAACGAAACAATTAGCAAAAAAAAGTATATTTATGAAATTTACCCTCTATTGACGCCTTTTGGAACAAACCATGGTAAAACACCTCCAATAAGAAACCAAAATAAGGTAAGAATCACGAAAGGAACAGCAGATGCACCCATTTTTGAAATTAATAAATAGTTTTAATAAGTACAAATTTTGATAGAACTTGCTTACACTTTATCATGTGAGACATTCACGGTTACGATTTTGACATCGAAAATTATAATTCAATGAAACTGACGCCTACTTCGCAAAAAAGTGAACATTTCAAAAGCTCAGGAATTTAGGAAAAATAAAGCATATATATTTAGCATAGAATAATTCAGAAAAATATTATTTATATTCTGGAAAATTTCAATATGATATTTATAATTATGAATTAAAAAAGAATGAATAGGAAAAACATGTATTTTGTTTATGTTATTAGAATTTTAAGGAGAGAATATTTTAATTCTTTAAAAAATTCAAAATATAAAATTAAGCTGCATTTTAAAATGGAAATTTAATTGCAAAAAAAAAAAAAAAGAAATCAACTATTCTTCTGATTTAGATTTATAGTTTGTTGAAACTAGTGATTTTTATTAGATGAAAAATCATAGCCGTAATAACTCTTTGTTTACTTTTTTCTATTAATATATTTCAGCAGAAATTAATAAAATAAATTTATTCAGAACAATAATACATTTTAACAGAAACCAAAACTATTCAAATATACTGTTGCTTTTCGACTAAATTATCAGATTACCATTAAATTATAAAGTTAAATTTTAAGAGAATACTTAAGTATAAACACAACATAATATAAACGTATAAAGTATCAACATAAGTATTTTTATAATACTTATAAATAAGAAATAATTTTTATTACTAATAATAGTATTTTATTTATTTTGCACACAGTCCGTTGTCGCAGTGCAGTACGAAATAAATTGAAAATCTTCCGCCTATAAAAATAGGTCTTATAAACACATTTTCATAAAAAGAAAATTTAATGCGACATAGTGTCAGAATTTTTTGTTCTAATTTTATTTGTTGATAAACAAGGCTTAATTTCATATAGTTATATAAAATCAATTTCGAGCTGCATAGTAAAAAAAAAAAGAAAAATAATAGTTATGATCCTTGTTGAGGTGTTATTCCGCTTCCTTCATAAGTATTTAAATGGCATCATGTTCCTTTATTGTTTTTAATTTGTAATTTAAGATTGCATTTCGATAGAAATAACGAGTTTACATGAGTCACACATTAAAAAATAAATAACATTCAGATTAGAATTTGTGGGCTTTTATCTGGAATCGAGTAGAAAAGGGCGGCGACCCGAGTCTTGTCTGGATTGATCTATTTTTGCCTCAGCGGCGATCGTCGTCTGCTCTCATCATCTGAAATTAAAATAAAATTTTAGGCTACAAAACTTGTTTTATTTCTTCACGAATAGTATGCATTTTTTCAAATTTCATGTGGTTTTTCGAAAAATATTTAAAGACTAGTTCGAAAGAAAAAATAATTCAATTTATATATCGCACGGATTGTTAAGACTTGATTATTCTACATTGATTCCGATTGTGTTGACATTTAGTGAGTTATTTCTCATATTAGAAAATGGAAGCTATTGCTAAACACGATTTTAATGCTACGGCTGATGATGAATTAAGTTTTAGAAAAGGACAGGTTTTAAAAGTAAGTGAAGTTTATTGATATAAAAATTCTTTTTTTTTATGTGTTTAATTTTTTTCTGCTGATAAAATGTACAATGTTATGTTGTGAAAAATTTGTATCGCTAAAAATAAATAATTATTGTACATATGTTAACTTTGTATATATTCTATGAATACATAGTACACTTTTATGTCATTTTCTAGTTGAATTTTCACCGTACAAAATGCGGAAGTACGGAAATATTTTATCCGATTTTCTACGAAAAATATCTGTTTACCAGAAAAATTAAGAAATTTTTTTCACCATGATGCAAAAATTGTACAAGTAATTTGTTTGTATTATGATACTTCCGTTAATTTTTGAAACAACCGTTATTTATATTTTTAACTCTCCTACACATTTAAGAAGGCACCTTGAAAATTCTTTTGGTTATTTATACGTATTCAAACTTTTTTTTTTTTAAAAACCAAATGGGATAAATTTAAGGGAGTTTTTTTTAAATAAAAATATTTAAATTTTAATTCTCTTGACAATTTAGGTGAAAGTTAAAAGTTTGAATTAAGGCAGTTATGTATCAATTTTTATCTTAAAGGCATGATAATCTTTCTTTTTATACTACCATAGTATTTTTAAAATAGTACAGATGGTTTTGTATTGGAGTATTCATTTGGGTTCTTTCATAATTATCCTCTTGATTATATGTATATAAAATAAATAAATAAATAATTTAACTGATAAATATTTTTAAGGCAGAGTTTTCATATGAAGTTTATTATTTTGTTAGTTTTTATTTGAATGCTTTGAAATTTTTAATAAATTTTATGTGTTATTTGAAAAATTAAGATCACAACTTTTTAATACTTAATCATATTTATTGAAATGTTTTGTATTAAAAATATTATATCAGAGCAGGAATTTGTATTGTTAAAATTTAGTGTTTTCCCTCAATCATATGTTAATAAGTTATTTATTTTCATTTAACTCCAAGTAAATATTTATAAAGAATTTTTATTTCAATATTGGGATTAATAAGTTTGTTATAGATTATAAAAGATTTTAGGTATTATGTTTAAGGCTTTAATTTAAGAAATTTGTTATATGTAATCTAATAGGTTAACTCGTCATTTTCTCTAAATATCCATTATTTCTTCATAGCAGTAAATCCTTCAAACAATAATTAAAAATGATTTGAATTAATATGATAAATCATTTTTTCTATAGGTTCTTAATATGGAAGATGATATGAATTGGTACAGAGCAGAATTAGAAGCGAAAGAAGGATTAATACCTAGCAATTACATTGAAATGAAAAAGCACGAGTAAGTATTTTCTTTCATTTATTTATTTATTTTTTTGTAGGATAGTAAATTTTTTAATTATTATTCAAAGTAACTGTTTCAACTCTTAATTTACTGTTTTAAGACATCTACTATTTTAAATTTTATTTTTGTTAACAGTTTTGAAATTAATAAAGTATTTGTACATTATTTTTAACTGAAATAAAGGAAATTATTTTTAAGTTCAAAGGAAAAAAAAAAAGTATGACAGTTAAGATTTATATTTGTAATAAATTGTATTTATATAATTTTTTTATAAGTTTAGAATCGGGGAATTTTTTAAAAAAAAATATCTTGCGTATTATATTACTACTCCTTTTCCTACTCCTACCAAGTTATCAATCTAAAAGCAGAGAAAATGCTAACAATGACTGTCGATAAATTAGTAGTAATTTTGTATTTAGGATAAAAAATAGATTACGTTAAAATAATCTTCAATTTAAATATTGTAATTTAAAAAAAAATTGATATTAAATTTAAAGGGTAAGTTAAACGAGAATTTAAATTCATTTGCAGTTGGTATTATGGCAGAATTACTCGAGCTGATGCAGAAAAACTTCTTTTGAACAAACACGAAGGTGCTTTCTTGATTCGAGTCAGTGAAAGTTCTCCTGGTGACTTTTCTTTATCAGTAAAGTAGGTGTTAACTTTATAATTCTTATTAATTTATTGTAGTTTATTCTTTTCATAATATTAACATGAAATCTTGGGTGTTTTACAGGTTTTGATAAGTATTATGATGGATTATGTGGAATATAGTTTATATGGCTTCCTTCTAATAGAAAGTTAAAATGTACATTTGTAAAAACTGTAATTGCGAATTTTAATATACAATTAATGTGATTATTTAAAAAAATTTAAAATTTATTTAAAAAAATAAAAAGGAAGTTCATTATTAATTACTAGAAATTTTCCATTAAGTTAAACAATATTTAAAAAATTTTATTATTCGATTGGTTATTTAATATTTTAATATGCACATAATTACATCATTTTGGTATCTAGTTTTTTTTTTTAAATGTTATTTCAATTAAGTGTATTAGTTATATTAAATCCCTAACTTTTTATTTTTTATATCAAAATATAAAACTGATGAGACTGAATTTCTTAAAAATATAAATTAGCCATATATTAAGAGAACTATTCTTGAAAAAAAATTAAAGTTTACATAGTAATTTTATATATTTTATAATTGAATAAATCCGTTGGGCCCATGAAGGGTTTTATAGTAGTTTTTGTTATTATTCATGAAGTTCATAAAATTCTCAATTGTTAGGTAATGCACAAATTCTTATAAAGCAAATGTTACTGTTTTGAGTAAGGGAACTCATTTTAATTATTGCTGCTCTTTGTTATAACCTTAAAGTTAAAAAAAAAATTATATTTAAATGTTCAGTAGTTTTTTAAAAATTTTTTTTTAAAAAATTGTTCATAAATTTTATTAACTGTAAAAATATTAAATCTGTAACAAAGTGATTGTTTCTTTAAAGCTAGATTTAATTTTTTAAAAAATTTACTATAAATTTTATGATTATATTACATTTTTGTGAAGTTATTATTTTATGTGTATAATCAATAATTGTATTTAAGGTACTTGAAGTGTCTGTTAGTATTTTAAATAAGTCTTAAGTAACTATTGCATTTGCATGGACTTTGTACTAAATAGATAGACTTTGAACCATAGTGAAGCACCTACATATTTTTTCTTCTAAAAATTAAAGTATTATTAACAAGTTATGTCCTTACCTGACAATCTATGATTTAAATTTATTGATATAATAAAATGAAATTTGTTGCAAGTTTGAAGATTAAATTTTTATTAAAATCTGTTTTATTGTTTTCATTCTGCATTGAAATTGTTTTTATGCTTCTGCTAGTGTTTTATTATTTATTAATAATGGCATTCAACTGCAGCTCCAACAGATCTTATACTATCACATTTATATTATCTAATAAGCTCTATAAACTTTATTTCATGTTAATTTAACTGAGTGCCTCAGCTGTTTCAGTGATAAGCATTACTATTTAAAATAATTCTTTGTTCTAATTATAATATTACTTTCTATTTAATGTGATCATGATTTTTCTTTTGATAATTGGATAATGAATGTAATATATAATGGAAGATTCTTTTAACTTGGAATAGATAAAACTCGGCATCATACATTTATTAATTGGCATGATGCTGATAATATATTACTGATAGTGATGTTTCTAAAAGTATAATTATAAAGGAGATTTAAAATTCATTTTCAAAGCTTTCCTTTTTCTGGAAATTGTGGCAGAAATCTGCCATCCTCTCCTTATCTGCCCGTGTTCATAGTTAATCATTTCTTCAATCTTGTTTTACTTTGCATGTTATAATTTCTTTAAAGCTTTTCTTTATGCACATTTTATCTTTTTTCCCCCTGCAGCTGATAACATGTTTTCTTTTCCTGTTTACATCTTAAAAAGATTATTTTTAGTCTTCAAGGAATAAAACAATGTTAAAATAACTAAGGTGGTTATATTAACATTCAAACATATTTTTAAAAAATATATTCTTTATTTGTTACTTTTGGTTTTAGGCAAATATGTAAACTGAATTCTATAATAATTCTTTAATTTCATGAGTGTTATCTTTCTGTAGGGCAAGTTTAGTTGGTGGTGTATAGTGAATTATCTTTTAGATTCAAACTATTTGATTAATTTTATTTCATTTTGGATCCTGTTTAATTCCTATTACAAGATATCTTCCATATAAAGATCTTGTCGTCGGCCAAAGTTTTATGATTCTGTTTATTTATTTTTTAATTTTGTATCTGATTTCGAGGAGCACTTTATGACTATTTGATTTGACTTCCTTGGTTTTACTAAATGGGTTGATGGTTTTGTTAATTTCAGAATTGAATTTATTTGACAATGAGTTGATATGGTAGAATTTCCTGAGATGAATTTGGATAAAATATTGTTAAAGAGGCTTCAATTTGCAGTGGTTAAATGATTGTATTGGAGAGAAAGTTAACAGTTTTGTGAGACTTCAATTATGACTGGATTAAGATCACTAACTGATGTTGTGGTGTCAGAATTAGTTTTCTAGAGAGAGCTAATTCCAGGATGCTATTGTAGGGATTGTATCTTAGAAATAAGATGGCTAGGAGTTTCGAATTAAAGTGTTTAAGTACCAAAATTGGATTATTGGAATTTGCACGAGTCCAATTCTTGTATTATGAATCTACCAATTGGAGAGTGATTGATGTTAGTTATTGTAATTTTCCTATTGTCAGCGAGTTTGAAGACTATTGTAATATATTCAAAATTGTGCTAGGAGCAATAACTAAAATATCTAAACTTGTAAGACTATGCTGACGTTGTTGATAGCTAGTTTTGGGGCAAATTCTATAAAGTTAAAGGCTTGTTATGGAAAGTCGGGTTGTATTTTTGCAGGGTTAGTGCAATAGGATGGTGAATAGCTGCTGTGGGGTTATTATTAAGGTAGGAGTTGGTAGTTTAGATTATGATTGGTTAGAAGTAAGGGCTGCTTGCTGGCGTAACAAAGCTTTTTTTTTTCCAGATATTGATTTTGGGGAGGGGTAGGGATGAATTTTTTTGGATTTTTAGAACAGCCTGAGAAGTTTGCAGTATTGCTACTGGAGCAGAGAGTGAAGATTGCACCAAACCTCTTGAAACTCCGCCAATCTTTGGTTTTGTTGGGACCAGCACACTTCAAATGTCTTAATTTTTTGTTTAGAACATCTGGTGAAAAAATTGTTGACAATTATAGCATTGTCCTGGATCTTGTCTCTTTCGAAAGGGTACAAATACAACTTGAAGCTGTTATAGTGTTTCGAGTTTAAAGTTGTCTTGGAGTCGCTTCAGAAATGCATGATAATTTGCCAAGATCCCGTGAATTCAGAGTTTGAATTGGACCTTATCATAAAGTTTCCTGAAACCTACAACATTGTTAGAATTCTGTAAAGAAGGAATATTTAATGAATGACCCATATGTGCACTTATCAACATATCAATTCTACATGTCTATCCTTTAACAATTTAATTACCAAGTTATAATTTTCGTCAATTAGGGAATATCCATAAATGGCATTAATTATAATTCTACCTAATAAAGTTTTTAAATAATTGAATTTATTGATTTTGGAGTATAGTACATAACAATTATACTCTTTCTCAAATTACTTAAAACTAACCAATTGCAAGGATCTCCATAAAATTTTGAAATTGTAAGTTTATTTTACTTTGTTGATAATTATCTTTGATTTGTCTTGGTTTATTACTTCTGATTTACAGCTATCCATTGTTAAGTTCTCAGTTTATGATAGTTGCTATTATAAAATAATTTAATTTTCTGTGACAAATAGAATTTACATGAATTTATTTATCATTACTCTGCTGCTACTATCTTATTGAATTTAAGATAATTTATTTATCATATAGATTTTAAGATTGTTTTGATTATTTTTGTCTCATTGATCCTTTCATCTTATTGACTTTAAGGTATTTTTTTGATTTTCTTATTTAATTCCTTAAGATTACTGGCCTTTTCAATTAAATGCTCAAATTCTAATTTAAGTACTTAAACAGAAATGTCTTAATTTTTTTTAAATTCTCTACATTAGTAATCAATTTACTTATCACTGTTTTTTATTTAATATATTTTTATTTTATTTTTAAAGGCACAAAGTATATAAAATAACAAATTCAAACTCGATTAATTATTAAATATATTAAGATTAAATACTTTCAATTTTTTCATAATCAGCTACATTTTTCAAAATATATAGGCATCCTACCTTCTTATGTAAAAGTCTCTTCTCTGTATTTCACACCAGTATAAACAAGATGATCTAAAATTTAATTTTTTACTATTTTATCACTGCATATTCAAAACAAAACTCCAACTGTCTTTTGTTCCAATCATTTCTGGGTAGAGTTAAAGTGTTTACAACTCTTTTCACAGTGCCACTACATCTAAATACTTAACAAAGGGTTTCTTAAGAATAACTGAATTTTTATCAGTTAAAACAACGTTAGAAGATCTAACAGGACTAAATAACCAGATTAATACTTTTTTGTTCAAAACCATTTCTTTTACATATTGGTTTTGCTAACAGAAACAAGGAATAATAATAATAAAAATATGTATGTCTATTTATAATGGAAGAAAATTAAACAATGCAATTAATGTGCTGAATTTTGTTTAATAATTTTGCAATTATGATGACAAAAAATGTAAAGCATTTTTAATATCATTAAATGTATACATAAATATAAGAGTAATGTGTGTTTTTAAATTAAGCTGTAAAGAAATTTAGTCACCTGGGTGATATACAAGTTATCCATAATTACAATCTTAAACAACAAAAAAACTTCAAGAATTCCAAATGATTTTACATAAAAAAGCATGCTAAAGGTATTTAACCATAACAACAATAAAATCATTTGAAAGAATTAAAAAAAAAAAAATACCCTAGAATTCTAAATAATTTTATAAAGTATGCAATATAAATTTAATAAAAAAAAAGCATGTGATAGAAATTAATAATAAAAATAATAAATTATATTAATAAATATTTAAATAAATTAATAGTTTAAAAAAACTAAAAAATACGCTTTTAGAGTTAATCAAACTAAAAAGTAAAAAATAATTGTTAACATAAGAATAAAATGACTGACGAGAAAATGAATGTCACTGTTCTAAAATCGTGGGGTGCTCGATATCAATCGTTATAATTTCTCACTAGTTTCATTCCGAAATGCAGAGTTAGTTTAAAAATGTCATACAAAGCACCCCACGCTTTTAGAACAGTGACATTCATTTTCTCGTCAGTCATTTTATTCTTATGTTAACAATTATTTTTTACTTTTTAGTTTGATTAACTCTAAAAGCGTATTTTTTAGTTTTTTTAAACTATTAATTTATATTTTACTTTTTAGTCTGATTAACTCTAAAAGCATATTTTTTTTTAGTTTTTTTAAAGTATAATTGTTTTTACTTTGTTTTCCACTTGGCCGGTTATCCGCTAAGTTTACATACTTTTTACCCACAGAAATTTTCGGCCAATAGGAAGAGCGCAATTCGACATGATCGCACTCCTATGCCTTTGAGATCCGCCTCTTTTTAGCCACCGAAATTTTCGGCCAATAGGAAGAGCGCAATTCGACATGATCGCTCTCCTATGCCTTTGAGATCCGCCTCTTTTTAGCCACCGAAATTTTCGGCCAATAGGAAGAGCGCAATTCGATCGCGGATCAGTTGACTGACTCGCCAGTAGATGGCGCCATCAGTCCCAAAATCGAGCCCAAAAAGTGAGTTACATACAAACATACAAACATACATACATACACACATACACACATACATACATACATACACACATACACACATACACACATACACACACACACACACATACACATAAAACACACGAAAATGAAATTTAATAAATAATTATTTAATTTTTTTAAATTATTGTGTTTGTCATTTAATGGATTTGGCAACAGGTAAAGGAATTGACATTGATGATATCTTATACATGAAAAAAAAAAAAAAAAAAAAAAAATTTAAAAAAGAGATGGAAAAACTGAAAGACTTCTAAGAAGCAGTAGGTAGTGAAATTCAAAACGTGGAAACAATATATTTGTCTATGGATAATTTAAATATGTTCTTAAGTCAATGGGTTCTTTATTTTTTTTCCCCAAAAAAGAAAGTTTCTTAAAAAGTTCATCATTTGAAAACCTTGATTCCTTTAAATTACCAAAATGTAAGGAAATGGATGCGAAAGTTAGTGAAAGTAATAATTTGAAGGATTCCAACATAAGTTACAGCATGGGAGAAAAAAAAAAAAAGAAAAAAATCCGTATTTTTGAATGGGATTGATGTAAAAGTATTTCAAATAATTATTTAAAAGTAAAAAGGATTGTTTGTAAAGAAAGTTTTTTAACACAGAGATAATTTTTTTTGGGGTTCCTTTCATTCAATCTCAACAAAGCCATTTGTCAAATTTTGCAGCATGCATTACCAACTTTGGGAAAATACTTATTGTTGACTGCAGTGCCAAAAGCTTTTAATGTATGTTTTAAGGTCCTTTGTATTGGATTTGTTTCAAGGAATATTACCTAAATTTATAAAATCTGAATTCATTAAGAATTGTTCTTGCATATTAAGTGTGGATCATATTTCCTCTTATTTCAAAGGAAATAGTTATTGGTTATATCAGCTCAAAGACTGTTATCGAATTAGATCATAAAGAAAAATTTGTTTTTTTCCCAGCTGTAAAAGGATATTATGTTATGATTTATGTACCACTCTTTTCCTTCCAGCAAGGATGCCTTGTTAAATGCCGAGATTTTAAATCGCAAGGTCTCCTGCAAAGACTTTTCTAAATGACAGTATTTTATTGAGTGATTCCTAGCAGTTTTAATGCTCATAGAGGGAGAATCAAAGGAATTGGTTATAGATATGATCCACTCGCAATTTTGCGAAATGCAAGTGGAAAATTTGCCTTTAGAGATCACTGATGAAAGTAAAGTTGATTCACAATGATCTCTGATGGGGAAAATACTGAAATACCGAAAATAAATATAAACTTCATTAGCTTTTTTTTTTTTTTTTTTTTTTTTTTTTTTTAAAAAAAATTTATGAGATTATCTATGAAAGATAATTAGCTCAAAAAAATTTTTGTTTTTTACATTTTTTTCACATTTTTTTTATGAATTACAGTTAGCGTTTTTAAGATAATCATTATTTATTGTATATTTATCATTGAGCATAAAATATATTTAAATTTCATTTTATAATGAGCTATGTATCTTACATAAGTTTAAGGTTTAATATGCATGTTTATTTTCTGCTGACTTTTTTATCTCTTCCATGTACGGGCAATATTTTTAACAGTAAATTATAATTTAATTTTGTTTTTAATTTCAGATGCGGTGATGCTGTCCAGCACTTTAAAGTCCTGAGAGATACTCAGGGCAAATTCTTCTTGTGGGTAGTAAAATTTAATTCTCTCAATGAATTAGTTGAATATCACAGGTCTGCATCCGTTAGCCGCTCTCAAGACATCAAACTTAAAGATATGCATCCAGAAGAAGTGAGTGATTATTTGGTAGTTAGCTTTGATTTTTTTTTTCACACCCTTAAAATAATGGTTTTCTTTAACTTTATAAATGTAAGAAAACAATTCAAG
The DNA here is from genome assembly GCA_021605075.1 of Caerostris darwini. Taxonomy (NCBI): domain Eukaryota; kingdom Metazoa; phylum Arthropoda; class Arachnida; order Araneae; family Araneidae; genus Caerostris; species Caerostris darwini. The sequence continues at coordinate 60,175 of BPLQ01004414.1, forward strand.
TAAATAGATATTCATGTGTTAGATAACTAATTGGATAAAAAGGATTCAAATGAAGTATTGCAATTAAAATTGAATGTTCTTCCCCCTTATTCTGCAAGGGTGTAAAAAACATTTATTTTACAAATTTTGTAAACATAAGAAATTGTTTTAATTCTTTGCAGCAGTATTGTGAAGTGTTGCTGCTAACATTAATTTTAAATAATTTTTTTAGAGATATAGAAAAAGTTTATGAATTTTATATCTAAGAAATTTCTTGGTTCAACTAGAGAAAATAAAGCAATGCATCTGATTATTTTTTTTAAACTAATAGTAGTCAATATATTTTATTTTTATTTTTTAAAGCATTTTTTTTACATTTATATTCAGAATATTAGACATAAAAAAAAAATATCGCCTTCACTTTATAAATATCCATTAAAAAATTAAAAACATTTAATCTTAACTTTTACATAGTAAATTCGATTCAATTTAATTAATGGTCTGTTTCTAATGGACTAGTAGTAAAGCATCCTTTCTCTTAAACTATATTAAAATAAAACTGCGGATTTTGGTAATTTTTTCATCAAAACATTTAGTATTATAGTATTTACTGAATGATATGCTATTCTGGAAACATGTCATATGTTGACAAAGTATTGTATTAAGATAGGCCCCTCCCTTCCTAAATTTTCATCTTTTGTGACTGAAAAACTTTTACTTTGAAATTTTTAATTTTGAATAATTAATAAACAGCATAATCTTGACCCAAATGCATATGGGAAAAATAAGTCACAAGTTCATTTTACATGCTTTTTAAGACATGAATTCTGAGAGCTTTTTTTAGTTTGAATTGAGGGATTAAGGGTGATTTTGATTCATTTTTTAAAATTTAGTCTGTGTGTGAAACGTGGAGAGGAAAAATTGGGGTTTGGAAGTCTATATTGAAGAAAAAGCGCAATATATCGGAAATACATGTCCTTATTTTTAAAATTATTTATTTTTTCATAATGTTTAAGTTGTAAAAAGATATAGAATCTTGTTTTTTATTTAAAATTAGAAATTCATAGAATTTACTTTTTAATGAATATTCGTTATATATTCGTTATATTTTTCGTTCGAATTTTGTTATATTCATTAGTACTTTGCGATAATAAAAATTCAAGCATTTATTTAACTATTTGTAATTACTTTAGTTGCATATTTGCATTATTTGGTAGCATTTTTTACAATTGACAAAATTGTTTTTAATTTACATAATAGAACATACATTAAGGTGCAAGATGTTAAGATTGAAGATTATCTTATACGTTGAATGAATGATTTATATCACAAAAGATTTCTTAATGTTCATCTCAATCAAGTTTGTTTTTCACATAGATCCATGTAGTTCTACTACTGTGTCCAAAAAGTAAGACCAGTTTTCAATTTAAATTTCCCGGGCTTATGGTATTTCGATCTTCTTTTTTTTTTTTGGTTGTTGGCACTGTCCTTCACATAATATTCATTAGTACTTGAGTTACATTTGGTTTTGTGAGATGCTAAAACTGATTCCTGCGATTTTTGAAATATCTGAATTGATTGAACAAGAACTTGTGTTAAATTTTGTTTGCAGATATGTATAAAATGTTGCAGAAGGCATTCAGTGAGATTTCTATATTGCAGAAAAAAATGTTTAGAAGTGGTAAAAGCAGTTCAAAGAAGGCAGAGAATGTATTGAAGACGAAGAGCCCTCTGGTCGAGCACCAACCTCAACTGACGAAGTTCACTATAAAAAAATTAAAGATTTGGTGCTTGCAAACCGTCGATTTACAATTGGAGACCTTGCTGATGCTCGAATTTCAAATTCCATTTTAAAAGATGTCTTGGGCCTAAAAAATGTCAAATCTTGATTAATACTGAAAGCAATGAATGCACTAGCTCACACTGCATTGATTCTTCTTGACTTTTTTGCCAAAAATGAAACCCATATCGTTCCACAACCACTGTATTCGTCTGATTTAGCATCGCACTACTACTTCTGGCTATTCCCTAAACTCAAAAGACCACTCCGGGGATACTGTTTTGAGTCTATTGAAGAGACATTTCAAAAATCGCCGGAAGTAGTTTTAGCATCTCACAAAATCAAGCATAACTCAAGCACTACTAAATATTTTGACGTCAAATTTCACGCAGATGTCAAAGACAGTGCAGTGTCAACAATAAAAAAAAAAAAAAAAAAAAAAATTGAAATACCATTTAAATTGGGAAATTTGTATTGAAAACTGATCTTACTTTTTGGACACAGTTGTATCTTAAGGACATGTATTTTAATCAAAAGGTTTTAAATATTAATATAATTTTAATGTATAAAAATGTTTTTGATTTATAATATTAATTGCTAATCTTGTAGTCTTGAACAATTAATTTAAAATTATTACTTAGTTCAATTTTTAAAAAAAAATGTTTTAACTATAAGAACATCTGTTTTACAAGAAAATGCTTTTTAAGTAAGATTATAAATTTTATTGCACATATGTATTAAAAGCCTGTTTATTACATGTATAATTTAAAATGGTATTTCTAATTTTGTTTGCGAAGTCATTTGTTTTTAATTAAATATAATCAATCTTTTCATTTGAAATTATATTTTCCTTTTTTTGTCAATTTGAGAACCACTAGCTTTAAGAAGATTTTTCTTGTATAATTAAACTTTTAAGTTGCATGATTTTAATTTCTTTACAGTTCCTGGTCCAGGCTATGTATGATTTCCATCCACAAGAGGCTGGCGAGCTAGAGTTTCGCCGTGGAGACATCATCACTGTCATGGACCGGTCGGACCAAAATTGGTGGGAGGGAGAGATTGGGTCCAGAAGGGGTTATTTCCCAGCCACCTATGTCGTCCCTTACCATTCTTAAATATTGCTCCCTAGCATAGTTTTTTCTTTCTGTAAATAATAACTGAGTGGTAATCTCAACAAACCTAAGATTAGTAACTTTTGTCCTAGTTGTTCAACTAATTGCATTTGCTAACATAGACGAGTTTGGTTGTTTTGCAGTTCAGACGAGAACTTGTTTGAAGGAAATACTCCCATTTAGGCTTGTTATTTCCCTAAAAATACTTACACTTTTTGCTTTTTTCCTCTTTTCTTTACTGACCGCCACCTCAAAGCATGAGTGTAATCTTAGGAAATGTTCTTGTTAGCTGTGAAAATATATTGTTTTTATATTTTGCATACATAACTTTCATAGACTGTGCCTTTTTATTTTTTTTTCTGAATCATTCAAAGCATTTAATTTTTAAATTTCTTTTTAACTGTGTGAAAATCAATCAATGTGAACTGAATCTTGTGTTGGTGATTGTTGATCTGAAAAAGGTTTTATTTCTCAAGTAACTATTGTTATTTGTTACTGTATCTGTACTTTTCTGGAATGGATTTAATTATACTTCATCTGTAAAAGTATTTTGTGTTATGTATTTTAATTTTTATTTGGGAAACATTTATTTACAGTTATGGTATCACATTTTCAAAAATATTATATTGAAATTTTTAAAAGTATTATAATAACATACATTTTTAAACTTGGAGATTATCGTTTGTATATTGAAATTTAAAATTTTAATAACTGATAAGCCAGAAGTCTTTCATTTAACCTATCATTAAGAATCTAGAAATGCATTAATATTATCCAATTTATCCATCTCCATTAAGAAAACTTTAATAATTATTAATTTTAAACAGTGTGAAAATTTAAAAATGATAAATTTTAAGCGGTATATATATTTCTTAATATTGTTATAAATGCAAAATTTAAAAAAAAAAATTTACCGATCTCAGTAGAACTTAATTAACATCATCCCATTCTTTGGTTCTGAATTTTCAAATTGCTGAGCTGTACTTAATAGTTTTGAAATATATTAATACATTGAATAAAGATTGAAAGCTTTTCAGCATCAATAAAGATAATAATTTTTTGATCAACAATCTTAAAATTTATTATTTTTTTTAATATTCAGATGTCATACCATTAAAATTGCATTCTTAATTTCCATTGCATCATATTGATCTCATTAAAATTATCCAATTGTTATGTTATGTTCTTGAAATGAATAAATTATGAATATATTTAATACACAGGCTGAAATTGTGGTACTCAAACTGTATTATGTATTTATTACCATATGAATAAGATTATCTTATTGAAGAAATTGATGTGTTTTGTTGATACAACTGTGTTGTGATTTGTGAGAGTAATTAATATTTGTTGAAGTATTATTAAAGTTTAAAATAATTTATTTTTTCTGTATTAAAAATTATTTTTTGAATAATTTATATTTACTAATTCTGAAATACTTTATTCTTTGAGAAGAGTTTTAAAATGGTAAACTTTTAAAATAACTAATTAATCAATGAATTAAATTATTACTAATGGTGTTTGTCTTCATATTTTTAATTTAATCTTTAAAATTATTGCAATGCATAATTATAGTGTCTAGTTAACTTAAGTAAGGTCAAAGTATGTTTTAGACAATGAAAATATTTTGAAAAATTATATTGAATTCTGTTTTATAATAATATTTTTTTAGAAATTAGATAACTACAAATCTAATTTCTTTCAAATAAAAGAAAAGGATATTTTTAAGTTGATTATGTAATAAATATTTGCATTTTCTCTGTTTATGAAGTTTGTATTTTAAGCTTTTCTTTCTCTTCTGTTACTTTATTTTTGGTGAAAGTGATTTGGAACGATTGCATAATTGTGTACTACTTGAAAATAATGCATATACAGTAATCTTTTGTATAATGCATTTTCACATGGTAGTAAAATCTCTCCTAATGAAGAATGTTGATAGCTTTGGCTGAAGAATTTTTGACATGTTTCTTAACAAATAAGCTTTTCTGTGTATCCTAATCCCATTCAAGCTCCTTAAAAATAAAGTGAGCTTATAGTAAAAAGTTTCAGTTGTATTTTAGAAATTGTACTTTTTCTATACCTTGATGATCTTGCAACCTAATGCCCTAAAAGTTTAGAGATAGTTAAAAAGGAGGGGGAAAGAAAACTTCAAGTGAACCTTTTTGCTCACAAGTGATAAAGATTAAGCTTCATGAATCGAGTCAAGAACATAATTTTTAAAGCATAAAACTTCATGTATAATTGTGGACAAAAGCAAATTCATGTTTTAATTTTTGTTAACAAATTCATGCCATTGAAATTGAAAATTCTGTTCTAAATTTTTTTGATAATTCTAATTTCTGTGTAACTGATTGGATATGATGAAATTGCATTAGATTATAAGATCATTTTTGTGTTTGAGTAATGTAACTATGGATAATTGTTTTTTATTATGAATGTGAATTGACATGCAAAAACTGTTTTATTGTAGATTAAAAAATGAAAAAGTTTTTACATTTTCATTTAATTGATGTTCCTTTTATTAATTATAGTTTTTGCAGGCATTTCTATGGTAATTAAAATATGACTCTGCTTGTAATTTGAAAAGCAAATGCCTCATTTGAGAGTGAATATATTTTACATAAAATTGTAAAATATTTGTCTGCCAAAAAATACCTTTTTTACAAACACCCAAGCTTCACTCAAAAAGTGAATTTCTTTGTATGATAGTAACCAAAAATATTTCAATATTTGTGATTTGAAAAAGCATAATAAAACTTAATGTTTCATGAATGGTTTTATTTTATCAGAGTAAATTTTACTGTATTAATTGTAATTTTATAAATTGCATACTTATATATTTGAAAAAAAAATTACCTGCTTAAGCTAATGTAGACATTAGATAAAAAATTTATTGTTGGTAACCAAGTATGTATGCTTCAAAACAAGTTGATAACTTCAATATTTAACTAGGGATGTTCTAGGATGTGTTATTCTGGTTCGAATAACATCAAAACTCATATTTTTCTTTTTTTCTGTTGTCGATATACCTTTACCTTATGGGGCAATTGAAAAATACTATGTTGTAATGGGTTAGAATTTTATAGGTTGCACTTTAAATTTGGGATGTTTTTTTGGAAAACTTTCAAATACTAAATTGTTGAACACAATGAAAGCCTTTTATGGTTAACATAAAGCACAACAGGGAAGGTTATCACAATAAGATGCACAATATAAAAATAAATTTATTTTATTTTGCAAGTTGGATCTTATCTTGATAAATGAGAATAATTATCGCTAAAATTCACATAAAATAGACATTTTCCATATGACATAAGAAATCCCCTTTGATAAATCTAATGATTTTATTTCAAAAGATCCATCCTTCGATTTTGTTTATTGTTTTTATAAATGTTTTCAGCCCTGATTGTCATTGAAATATTCACTAATCGGAATATCAAGACATGAAAAGTTTGAAACATTTATATTTTAGTTATTTTTTTTATCATGAACTATTCCTTGTGATACAGAGGAAGAGAATATTAAAAAATACTTCATTTAAGTTCATTTTATTAATAGCATGCTTTCTGTAACAGACGTGATACTGAGAATAAACATTTAACTCTCATAAAAAATAGAATATAAAAATAATAGAAGCATTTCTAATGATAAAATTAGTCTTTTTAGAAAGCAATGTTATTTTTTAAATTTAATTTATAAAAATGTGGTTAATTCAATATTTCAAATATGTAAAGGACATGAGAGTTAAAGTAATCATAATCAACATATTTTAGTCTTCAATTAATTTTTTAAAGGTTAATTTCTAAATTATATTTTTTATGGGTGGGAAAAATAATTTTACTTATTTAAAAATTTTTCTCTGTACCTTTTCAACATAAAGTTGATCCAATTATAGTAAGACAATATATAAAACTTTCATGTTGATGCAAGCCCAAATGTTTGTTTGATTGAAATGCATTTGTTACTTTGAAAACTGGGAATATAAAATATTAACCAATATGGCAGAATGTTATAAATTTAATACATATTCCTCATTCTACCATATGCATTGGTAATTTTATTTATTCATAATCATTAGCAGTAATTATAGATTTAAATTGTCTATAGAAATGCAGTTTTAAAGAGGATGTTAAAATAGAATTATCTTTGAAGTGGAGGATGGGAAAAGATTCTTTTCAATAACATTTTTGTGAATGGAAAAACTTATACACAAACAAGATTAAAAATTTTATATTTGATGGTTATGATGCTGGTTGATAGGGGAAAAAAAAATTAAATAATCATGCATATTTTTATTTCTGTATATTCAATAATATATAAGGTATGCTATTAAAATTTTACTGTTTATTCTGCTGCTAATCTAAACAAGGAAAAATATAAATACATATTAATTAATTTCCTATAAACTTTTAAAATAAATATAATTCATTTACAAGTAATAAAAATTTTAACTCATTGCTGCCAATAATTATAAAGACAAAATGAATTATTTAATAATTGACATTGTATTCATATTTTTTATTATGCAATAAACAAATTGAATTTATTATATTTATAGAATATATCTAAGATAATTTATTATTATTGTATTCTATTAACGATTGAAAATTCGAACAAGATATATATTTAAGGAGAGTGTGAGCTAATAGAAGAAATTAAAATAAAGTATGTTCTAAAATAAAGTGTATATATACTACACATATATATTCTATATATCATCTTTATTTCATGCATCCTTACTTAGGATGGGATAGATTTATGAATAGTTATTATTGTATCTTTGTTAACTTTTTGGTAGTATCTCATATAATTTTCAATTGTTTTAGATGCTTGTTAGTAGTCAAGACATGATTAAGTATCAAACACATAGTACTACACTTTCTAATCAAAATAATCACCACATTACTATAAAATTCACATCAACAGATAACAGCAATTTATAATATCAAGTAATGTAAATTTTTAAAATTAAAAGTTTAATTAAATAAAATTAGTTTCGAGATAATTTAATATAAGGCTAGCATTGTATGCTGAAATTATTTATTACAGATTAGATTTAATATAGGAAAAGAAAATTTCTGACTTTCTGTTGCACAACATTTTGAAGTGAAATTATAAGCATTGTAAGTCGAATAACTTTGTAAAAATTAAAACTAAAAGCCTACAATACCAATATTCATCTTATCCATTAAACTATATTCTCTTTTAAGTAAAGACCTCATAGATTCACATTCAGCAGCACATGCTGCCACGAGGCGGACAAAATAAACGTATATATAAAATGAAGTTAATTAACCTATAATTAGAAATTTTTTTCCTTCTCTTTTATGATCAGACAATTTTGAATTAACGGATGAAGTGTTTTTGAATTTGGAGCAATTTTTTTAAAAAGGCTTCGAAATTATTTAATAGCAGAAAAATTAAACAAGATTCAAAAAAATTAAATAGTTTTAGTTATTTTAATGCGACATATCAAGAGCCTTTTATGACCGTTTATATATATATATATATAATAAACTAGATAATTATACAAAGAAATGTAAAATTAAAAATAAAATTTGATCACAAGTGCACGATTAAATCACAAGTACACTTCATTCCAAACTCGGATATTTTCAGAGTTCTCGAGCCTACGTCGAATCTAATTACCTGGTCTGCTTCAGACCTTAATTATTACACTGCGTGATACACCCACAAGCGGTTCACTTTGAAAAGCAGGCGATACTCCTACCTATTCAGTTACTTCAGAGAAAAAAAGAAAAAAACTACTTTTAGTCGACTCGTCGCAGAATTCTTTCTTCTCCAAAAAAACCTCTAAGAAAATCCGTTAAGAAGGGGGGGGGGGGGCAGCTTCGCTCACTTCTCAATGGAGTAGACATTTCTCAGCTCATGGTCGATCACCAACCACAATGGAACAACTCCTAGTGTAGTCCATATTCCATTTGTAATTGTTTTGACCTGTGAAGGTCACACAGTCAATCGCTAATTTCATGAGTGTCATTATACATGATATTGAATATCTGCTATCAGATTGGAGTGACAGGTTATTCTCATTAGTATAAAACACTAATTGCTTGTAATATAACTATCCACAACACTGCTTATCTGCTGTCTAATTTGAGTGGTGGGTTATTATGTATTTGTTAAATAATATAATTTCCAATCTTGATTCAATGAAATGCCAAAACTCTTCCCAGAGAAAAAATGCTTCAGTATTATCTAATTTTGAGTACATAGGGCGTTATCCAACTTTAAAAATTATGATGGTATTATGTTAAAGGTATAAGAACGCAATGTAATCATGCATCTTCGCAATGTATGTGATACAAATATTCAATTAAATAATTTTTAGATATGAAATTTTTTGGATTGTTTTATTTAGAATTAAAAACAACTAGCATTGAATTACACCATAAAATCAAATTTATTTTGAATTATTCCCTTTTTTCGATAAGAACTAGGAATTATTTCAAAAAATATGTATAATGAGGATTTTTTCTGAATTGATAAAAAACAAAATCTTAATTTAACAAATTTTCATGAAAATTAAATTTTATGCGTGTATTGCAGTTATTTCAGTTAAAAATAAATATAAAGAAATTTTTACTTTTCTTGCGTCTTTTAATTTTGCTTCTACGGGATGTTATTGTCCTTGTGCAACGTTTGGTAAACAAATCCGATACCTTTTGGATCTCCCAATATATGAATCATTCTAAGCAAATCTTTGACATCATTGCTTCTTCGTTCTTTTCTTAACTCTTTTTTGCTCTCATCCATTTTCAGAATGGAATCATTCCGAGGATAGCTTCTTCTGTGCTTTACAGTGTGTCTTGCACAACTACTACCGCTTACATTTTGTTTTGGAGCAAGAGCGTTCTTATCAATAAAATGTTTCTCCAAAAAGGGTTTCTCTTCTTTTGAAAAATCTTTTGTAGAATCTTCAGGGGAATGAATGTCCACTTCGTTGAGGTTTTGCTTACAAATTACAGTATGAAAATTTCTAGCATTTGGCATGCCATCAGCTTGATTCGTTTCAAATGAATCACTGGACGAGGGGTCAACTTCCGAAGGCTTTCCTTTGGTCGGCTTCTTTTCTATCATTGATTGAGAATCAAAATCCTCAATATTTATAAGCTGCAAAATCCGAAACTGCATCTTCATTAGAGTCGTGGTTTATCAATACATTGTGTAGGAGTTCATTTTCAAAATCTGCAACAGAAGAATAGCATCTCAATTTGGGGATATCACTGCTAGATACTGAAGTTGGGAGATATTTCATAAGTGTATCAGTGTCTGCAGATTTTTCTGCTGTTGGCTGAGAACCTAGATCAGTGGCCCGAGAAGTTTGAGATTTCGCAAGTTGCCATTTTGCTTCGTTGCTCTTTTGCTTACAAATTTCAGCATAGAAACTCTTAGCATGTGGAGAGTCATTAGCTTGATTCGTTTCAAATGAATCACTGGACGAGGGGACATCTTCAGAAGGCTTTCCTTTCGTAGGCTTCCTTTCTCTCATTGATTGAGAATCAAAATTCTCGATATTCATAAACTGAAAATTCGAAACTGCACCTTCATTTGAGTCGTGGTTTATCAATACATTGTGTAGGGCATCATTTTCAAAATCTACAACAGAAGAATAGCATCTCAATTTGGGGTTATCACTGCTAGGTTCTGTAGTTTGGAGATATTCCCTAAGTGCATCAGTGTTTGCAGATTTTTCTGCTGTTGGCTGAAAACTGAGATCAGTGGCCCGAGAAGTTTGAGATTTCGCAAGTTGCTGTTTTGCTTCGTCGCTCTTTTGCTTACAAGTTTCAGCATGGAAACTCTTAGCATGTGGAAAGTCATTAGCTTGATTCGTTTCAAATGAGTCACTGGAGAAGGAAATAATTTCCAAAGGCTTTCCTTTGGTAGGCCCTTTTGCTCTCAACAATTGAGAATCAAAGTTATCGCCATTTTCAAGCAGAAAATCCGAAACCGCAGCTCCATTTGACTCGTGGTTTATCAATACATTGTGTAGGGGATCATTTTCAAAATCTACAACAGAAGAATAGCATCTCAATTTGGGGATATCACTGCTAGGTACTGAAGTTGGGAGATGTTTTTTAAGTGTATCATTGATTACAGACTTTTCTGCTGTTGGCCGAGAACTTAGATCAGTGGCCTGAGAAGTTTGAGATTTCGGAAGAAAACTTTCTTTTGCGTCTTCTAAGATTGCGAGTTCTGAAAGTCGTCCGGGATCACAAAAACGTTTTAGAATATTAAAGGCATGGACATCTTTCAGAATTTTGAAATCTGGAAGATTCTTTGAATGATTCTTGTTGCATTCCTTGCGAATAGAAGTTTGATGTCGATACTTGACCCATAATTTACCGAATGTCTTTTTGCTGTCATCTGATTGTGCCTTCTTCAAAAAATCAGTGAAATTATCTATGTTTGCTTTAAGTGATTGCCTAGATGGTTGGTGGAGCTTGAAGAGTCCAAAAAGGGGAAGGTGAGAAACACCATTTTGAAATAACGTTTTCCACCCCCCTTGTTCACAAAACTGTTCATAAATTCTATTTAAATACAAAGTCCAGGCTCTATGGCACTCCATAATAATCGTTTTGTGGTCATGAATTCTTTCCAAAAAGCAAACATCACGCAGAATTGAGACAAACACCAAAGTTGCAAAAATGCGTTCGAAAATATTTAGAGATAAAAATAATTCCCAACTGTTGCATTTACGATAGGCGTAACTACTGAAATCCTTGAGAGATTTACAAAAATCACGGAAATCTTTCATAATTTCATTCTTAAAAATGCCACGAAAGAATATATTAAAAGAGTTATAAATGTAATGGAATAAACTGACGCATTCCAGCATAAACTTGTCAATCTGACAGTTTCCTTCTATATCAATATCGGGAATGTATCCCATGCTCGAAAAGTAAGTTTGAAATATATAACATGAAAAAAATTCTATCTGTGATGGCGAGATTCCGGAAGAATGATCTTCTAAAAGATCTTCCATGTTAGTTACAATAATTTCAATATTGGATTTTCAATATTTACTTTTATGCGTTTTAAGACATAAAACAGGAAAAACATTTACTCTTTATATCTACAGACACATTCAGTTTCAAATTATGCTAGCAATTCATCTGTATCAACAATTGCTAATGTAAGCAAGTCAGTGATTATTTTAACTGAATGAAACATGTTTGTAAGTGTTTTGAATGGATTTCAAGAGAGTTGTCAATTCCAAAAAATATATTGCGAAAATAATTCGACTAATTTTTAATGATGACATCTTTTCACCTGAATCATAGCCAAGTTAGGGCCTGAATGGCCGAGTGTCTAGAGCTCTGGCGCTCGTGGACCCAGGTTTCGGGTTCGAGCCCCGGCGGTGCCATGGATGTTTGCAGGGGTTCGGAATCCACTTTAAGCCGCAGGTCCCTGTCTCCTATGACTGTAAGAGCGTCACGGAGCAGAAGTCAGACTTCTACCTACGGGTGCTCCATCAGATCAGAAGCTGCACCCCTCTTCCCTCCTTTCATGAGGGACACGACAACAACATCAACAACATAGCCAGGTTAATGATGGTTTAAAGGTTTCCATTGCCTCAATCGAGGTTGGACTTCTTTTAAAAGATTTTGTGTTCTAATGCAGCTGGCAAGCACTTAGACATTTGTCTTTGATGCCTTAAGGCAAGCCCTGCACCGACGTTTCTCACTTAGCACACTACCCAAGAGGTGCGTGTAGCTTGAAGATAAGCTACGGACGCGGAGTAACAATACCCCCGCAATGCTCATGTTAGACCGGGACCTACTTCTTAAAGTGGATTTCGAACCTCTACAAATGTCCATGGCACTGCCGGGACTCGAACCCGATACCTGTGGTACAGAGCGCTAGCCACTTGGCCGTTCAAGCCCCTTTCTTTTAAAAGCTACTGGAATGAAAACTACCAGAGGCAGTATTTAGAGCTTCGCATACTTCTTTTCACTTTCCAGAGTCCAACGAAAAAGATTTTCTATCTTAAGGTTTACTATGGTGCAGGTACAATTTGGTAACATGCATCAGATTTAAAATAAGCTCCGCTATTACTGAAACTTATTTACTCTTAATCACCTGGCCATTCAAAGCCCATGCCAAATTTTTGAAAATTTAATGTTGATTCAAGGGACTCTTCGTGATTCAAGGAATTTGAATTCCTGATTCCTTGCATTCTTGATTTAAGGAATTTTTTAGATGTTAAATTGAGAGATTTCGGTTTGAAACCCTACAAGCGGAACCAGACATTCCATAGTTTAGGTCGGAAAGAAAGCTGCAAACTTCTCGGATAAAACGCTTGATTTGTCGTTGTAAGGTCATTTTGTGCACACTGTAGGCTAATTAGACCAGAACCTACAATTTAAGAAAGATTCCAAACCACTAACAAGCATCCATGCGACCCCAAGATTCGAACCTGAAGCCTGTGGCACCAAAGGCCAGTGCAACCCTTGAGAATATAATTTTCAAATTACTTCGGTAAAATATGGGTGCAAGGTACCAGTTTCCCTATCCATTGATTCCTGCTGGGTAAAACCGAATGTGATACAGAGCCAACGCGTAGAATGATCTGACGTCAAAGTGCACAGATTTTAAAAACAACAAATTCTGATTGACAAATTCTTATTCAACAAATACTGATTCACAGATCCTTATTGAACAAATACTGATTCACAGATCCTGATTCAACAAATATTGATCCACAGTTCTTCTCTTTAACACGATTAGTGGATCAATGAGGAATTGAGATAAGTGGAATCCATGGAAGAAATATTAAGAAAGCAAATGGTGAGCATGAGCATTTCCTCAACGCAAGCATTAAGGAAAAAAATTAAAATGTTGTTTTACCAAACTCCATTGTCCCATTGTACCTGATTACAGCTTTCCTCCTTTCTTTATTGGAGTAGACACTTTCTCAGCCCATAGCCTATCACCAATCACGATGAAAAATTCATGGTGTAGTCTATATTCCATTTGTAATTGTTTCGACCTGTGAAGGTCGCACACACAATTGCTATTATCATGAGGTTTCATTATCCATGACACTGAATATCTGCAGTGAATATATTCTGAAATTATATCGCCAGAGAAAGAGTTTCCTTCATATTTTTCATTTACTTTGCTAAGTTAAATTATTAGTTTAATTGCCGTTATGAGGAAATCTAAAGTATGAAAGCAGTGTTGTAACCCTTATGATATTTCAATTAAAGTTCCAGTTCTCAAAAAAGCTTTTCAGTATTTTTATTTTTGTAGTTACCTTAGAAGTATTTACAAAGATGAAAGCTTTAGAAATATTTTCTTTTAGAATTGGTTTATTTTTTTGTATCAAACAAAGAAAGTGTTTGATAACTTGATTCTATTATGATTACGAAATAATTCCTTTAAAAAATTGTTTAATAAATATTTAAAGCACCATTGTCATCTAACTCGGTTTATTAATTAATTAATTGTAATAATATTTATCAACATTTTTATCACCTACTAATTTTAGTTTCTAAATTATTCAATATTAACAAATCTGTAAACTTACGCATGCTGTATGATAAATATTTTAATCTTGGCATTCTATAATATATGGGAAAAAATAGCAAAGTTACGTCGTTTGTGCATGTTATAACAATATAAAGATTTATTTTTTAATCTAAAACGTTTTTTGTTAAATATATTCATGGCCAAGTGTACGTATTCTAATGACTGATATCAAGGATTTGTAAATAAAACTGATTATCATTGAAATGTAAAATATTAACATATATATTTTTTTCTTTCTAATGCAGCTGGCAAACACTTAGATAGCTTGGTCTTGGATGCCTTAAGGCAAGCGCTGCACAAACGTACTCACTTTGCATTACCCAGGGGGCGCGTGTAACTTGAAGATAAGCTACGGACGCGGAGTAACAATGCCCCCACAACGCTCTACGATCCGATTAGACCGGGACCTACTTTTTAAAGTGGATTTCGGACCACTACAAACAACCATGGCACCGCCGGGACTCGAACCCGAAACCTGTGGTACCGAGCGCCAGAGCGCTAGCCACTCGGCCATTCAGGCCCATATTAACATATGTAGTTTGAATTGTTTAATTTTGAGGAAATGGATATTTTGCCCCTGATTAATGCTATCCATAGTGAATATCTGTCTTTAAATTACAAATAATGTTTGTTCAATTACAAATAATGTTATAATAATGTTCATATGCTTTTATAATTTTGATTAAATATTCTGTTATTGTAAACTATTGCACACAGTAACGTCTCGGCCTATATTAGAACAATAACGGCTTCAAGAAGAGGGCTATTTTCAGGTTCATGGGAATGCTTTAATTTTTACTTAGAAGCATTATACTTATATACAGAATTCTATTTACAAAAAAGTGAAAATTAAAGATAATTTGATTCACAAGTGCAGTTCATTCCAAGATCGGAGATTTTCAAAGTTCTCAAGTCTACGACGAATCCAATGTATCCGATATTCGTCAAACCTTAATGATTACACGGCGTGATACACAATCCACAAGGGGCTCACTTTGAAAACAAGTGGAAACTCCGGCCTGTTCAGTCCCTTCAGAGTAAAAGACAACAATTTTTATCGACTCATCGCAGAATTCTCCTTCTTCTCCAAGAAAATCCATCGAGAGGGAGTGAAGGTCAGTTACTATTACTTTTCACAGAGTAGACACCATGGCTTATCACCAATCACGATGCAACAAGTAATATGAAAAATAAGACTATATTAACTCAAATGGGATTGGAACTGAGTTATCATCATCAGTGGAGCAACAGCTCCATGAGGGGCCAAGGCCGTCAGCCTACTGGCAGATTTCGAGACAGGAGATGTTAGCTTTTTACAGGATAGGGATGTCAGCCCTAATTAGGTGGATTCCGAACCACTACGAACATCCATGGCACCTCCGGGATTCGAATCCGAAACTTGTGGCACCGAGCGCCAGAGATACAGCTACTTCGATGAATGTAAAGATATATTTCTTCGTGAAATATTTGTGGCTATCGTAAAAATAATTTTAGTTCTTGTCAAGTTTACAACTTTAGACATTGTATGTAATACAGAGATAGCAGAAAATGTCCATCAGTCTAAAATTTATTATTACTATTATTATTATTTTTGCCTTCGTTCGTGGCTACATAGGCACTTCTGTTAACGAAAGAACTCAGGTGCCTGGAAGAAGCCATTAAATGTTATCTCGAAATTAACATAAATGTGCTGAAATAATAGAGAGTTTTTGCATACCGTACGTTAGTTACCGTAGGACGTTCGTTAGCCTTTTTCTCCCTAGCGCGCATGCTCATAGGAAACTGCGCATGCGTATCTGTAATGATGTTTCCTATGAGCATGCGCGCTAGGGAGAAAAAGCTAACGGACGTCCTACGGTAACTAACGTAAGGTATGCAAAAACTCTCTAATATTATAAAAAGACACCCTAAAGCAACACTATTTAATTGTGGAATAAAATGCCTCTTCCACGAAGAAGATGTTTATATATATATTTTTTATGTATAATATCTTCATCATCAGTGACGCAACAGCCCTATGACGGGCCAAGGCCATCTGTCTACTGGCATATTTCGAGACAGGATATGTTATCTTTTTATAGAGTAAGGTGGTCAGTCGAGTACATCCAATGCTCTACGATCATTTTAGACCGGGACCTACGGTTTAAAGTGGATTCCGAACCACTACAAGTATCCACGGCACCACCATGATTCGAACCCGAAACCTGTGGCATCGAGCGCCAGAGCGCTAATCACTCAGCCTTCAGGCTCAATATATAATATGCCCTCACAAAATACTCGTTCACTTTTCTTCTACAGATTTAAAAATGATTCAGTTTATTTTATTTATTATTTTTTTTTTATATTTCAGATAATTTTAATTCGTATTTAAACAGATCTAATAATTGTCCCACTGATTATGTAGGAGGAGTGCAGAACATTAACCACTTGTTTCAATGCTACTCCAGGCTTGAATACCATAGGAAAATTTTAAGAGAACAAATAATACCTTCTAAAATAAAATAATCAATTACTAAACTTTTATCAACTTTTAAATAAAAAAAAAAAAAAGTCTAATAATTTACAAAAGGCTAAAGAAAGTACAGTAAGAATTGATATACTAATTCACAATTTTCTCTTTTTAATCTTATTTTTTGCGTTATCTATTTTAAAGTGATAATGTTTTTAAATGCGATACTTTGTGCTGCTCTACGATTATTTTAATAAAAAAAGAATTGTAGATCGCTTTGTTTTATTGCTGATGTTTTATTTGCTCTCGAATAAAAATTCATGAATTAAAATATGGTATAATTTATTTTTTAAATTATATTTTAAATTAAATTAGACTAAGTGTGCAAATTGAATAAAAAGGATTCATATAATTTTATATTTTGCTTTTGCCTATAGATGGCAGCACGAAACAAATGTCAAATAAATCGAAATATCGTCGAGAAAAAGAATTAAAAATAAAAACTTCTTAAAAAAAAAGAAGTTTTTTTAGGGGGGTAGGGGGGGTAGGGGGGGGGAGGAAAATACAGATAAGGCAACTGAAAACTATATTTGTATTTCGCATGCGATTTGGTACATTGATTTCATGCATTGTGTAGTCGTAGGCAGTTAATTTAGTTCATTTTATGTTTCTTTTATTACCATAAAAGGGAAATTATTTATTCTGATCTTGACTTTTTATTTTTCATTATATTTTATCGATTTGTTTCAGAAAAAAATATCAAAAATAGAATTTAGAAATAAGAAAAGGCTCGAATCATTTTGTAGGTTTTTAAAAAATCCAATCATTTTATGTGAAAAGAATAATTGAAAATCTTAATAATAACTTTTCCCATGAAAAAGCTTTTCCTTAAAATCTGTGTAATTATGTATCTTTTTTCTTACCATGAATTAATTTTAGCACACATAAAAATCGGCAAATTTAAATAATTTTATTAAGACTAACACAAACTGATAAAAGAAACAACAATAATGATCACAGACAACTAAACAAAAAACAGAAAAAAAAAAAAAAACAAATTTTTTATTTACATTCAGTATGCTTTTAATATTTATATACATATGAATAATCATAATTTGTTCATAGACTAAAATTGTTCTATCTGATTAACTAGGCAAAACAAATAACATCAAGAAAAAATTTCACATTTTTTAATCCTAATATATTTATCGATGATTTTGATAATGCTCGAGGCTTGTAATATATATAAAACATTTAATATAAAGGAAAGGAATCAATTATAAAAATTAATAAACAGATACTAATTTAAAATTTTATAATTTTATAATCATTTTATAATCATCATTTTATAATTTTTTTTTATACAAACAAGCACATAAACCTAAAAATTATTCATGAATAAATTTTTGTTACAGTAACAATTTTTTCAAAGATTTTGGTAAAACCCATTTGTTTGACTTTTTTATACATGATACAATAAAAAATATCAATTAGAAAATAACACATAACAGGAAAAATAACATTTATAATTGATTATAAAACTATGTTAAATGACTGTAGTATAAGTAACATGCAAATAAAAGAAACTTAAAATGTAATATTTATTACTGCATGGCTAATACATTTTTTAAGACTAGAAAAAATATTGCGATAGCAGTTTTGCTGATCGTAAAATGCCCTTTCTTTTTAGGAATTTAAATTTATAAATGGATATTAAAAGAATTATTCAAAAACACTTTATTGTCGTGTAATATATATCCTGATCATTATTCAGAAATGTCGAAAATTATTAAATTGACTACAATAGCAATGTTTATTGTACTGTAGTTCAAAAATTATAAAACTGATAAAGAATACTTTTATATTAAGCACAAAATAATTATGGATTACTAAAATTAATTTCAATCCTTTATTAATCAATGCTATTTCTGTAGACAACACTATTGGTATAACACTGAAGTTTATACTTTAGTTTTGTAAGGCAATAATGAAAATATTATTTTTAAAATTGAATGTAAAACGAAATGGGCAATTAAAATAATATCTAAAATTTTAAAAATATAAATCACCTAAAAGAATCTAAAAAAGAATGAATATATGGTTAATTAAAAAAAAAAAAAAAAAAAATATTAAGTTCCAAAGTTTGAATTCAAATTGAATGAAACATTTCAGACTTTAAAAAGTATCTTTTGTAATTCACAATTTAGATTCATATATATCGAGTAGCAAAATTTTGATTAATTTCTGATGATGATATTATACTACTTTATGATGGATCAGTAAGACTTAGGAGAATTTCTTAATGTTTTGTAAAAATTTTTTAACTTGATGTAAGATAAACAATATTCAATGCAGATTCACACATGCAGATTTAAAAATCTGGAATGTTCATTAATCATCTTCTCAAAGTTCCATCTTCTCTCATCTGATCGAATCAAAATAAAAATCTTTGTTCCTCAAGTTGAAATGTTCAACAATTTAATATTCTCTCAATTTTCATAAAGTCTTAAAAATGAACCATGTGTCAAACAACATTTATATACAAAATACACCCAACAACCTTGAGAAATGTCAGTTGTTCCCATTCTGGAATAGTCTCCATTATATTATACAGAACATAATACTTCAGAAATTTTTCATGATAACTATATACAACATGGAATTTAATACTTTTACAAGTACTCGTCTTAACAAAAACAACAATTTGCATTTAGAGATACGCTATTCAGTATTTATTATTGCTTTCCACCGAAGGCTTGCTGCTGGCAGAACTCACGTTGGGTGTAGGTTTGCTGCAGGTCACCAGAGCCACGAAAGTCCTACGAATTTCAGAACTACACATACAGTATACGTAGAAATTCATGGCATAATTGGAAAGTTCCAGCGTGTTGGCGAAAGCACGGAACAGCTGGAATCCGAAATGGAATTCTTTGTCGTCACTGTTGAGAATCGTGAGAATGGCAGCAGGCGTCATGCTGATGAAGAACAGTATCACAATCCCTGCCAGCAGGATGATAAGTCTCTGCTCCTCCCTGTACTTCTTGTGTGAGGGTACAGGACCAGCGCTGGACATGCCCAGCATATCGCGTCTCTTTTTCAGCGTCTTTCGGAAGGTTACGATGATGGTCATGTTGAGGATGGCCAGTAAGACAACTGGTCCCAATCTGACCAGGACCTCCTTCACCATGAGGTAGGCCTTGAATGCAGTATGGCCAACCACGGCCAAGTTGTCACAGGCCACGTATTCTACGTGATCTCCCAATGCCACAGGTACAGGCCTCTTCTGGAAGCAGACAGGGATGTAGAGTAGAAACGCGCAGATGTAGGCAGCAGCGATAGACCTCCTTGCCCTCTGTGTATTGTGAACCTCCTTGAATCTGGTGGGCAGACATACCGAGAAGTACCTGTCCACTGTAAGGGCCACGACCAAAAACACACTGCTGGCCATGAAGGCGTTCACCAGGGGCATCTCAACATGCGAATAGTAAACTGCGGCCAAGTATGTCTTAGGCTGCATGCCATGCAACCTAAACATGGATGAGAGGCTAACCAGCAAGGACATGAGGTCCGAGATGGCTAACCACGTGAGGTAGACGAACGTGACTCCTTTGAGATTGGGTCGAGTAAGAACAGCGAGGTTGATGGTGTTTCCCAGGATGCCCAAGGCTATGATGACCGAGCTGATGATGCCGTAGGCGATGAACTTCAACTTTTCCACCTGCTCGTTGGAGGTTTGTTGCAGGAGATCTCCAGCGCTGGATATATTCAGCCCGCTGGAGTTGAGATCGGAAGATGGGCACTCGGCCATGTTGGACAACCTGCGCAAAAGAAAAAGAAGATTCTTCAATATGAAGATATGATGTAAAAATATCTTTATTATTGAAAATTTGTCCAACATTAAGCTTTGGGGACACAGTCTGAAACTGTGCAGTGAGAGAAAGCAAGTTCATCCATTTTTAAACCAATTTTTACCAAAATTGAAAAAATCTTTTAAAAGAACATATAAGATAGTTGACAGTTTTTTTTTCTATGGAAAATAACATATTTTGACAAATTCAAGATAATGAACATTTAGTCTGAATTTTGTACAATATTTTATTATTAATAAACAATGAATGATAAAAATATCATTTAATACGAAAAAAAGTAAGCTTTAATTTTTACAGAAAATGCTCTTAGGGGTGATTGGTAGTGTACATTTTCTTCATTAAGGAATCATTCCTGACTGTTTGATTCAGATGCAGTTTTGTGTAAGAATATTGAACATAAATTGTTCATTGATGTTTTATTTCTACTGCTAATCATTTAATTAATATGGCGGTGGACTACAATACTTGGAAGAATAGGACTGCACTATGGGACTTGGGACCAATATATGACTTGCAATACAGAATACTTGGAATAAAAAGAAAACTATTTTGAAACCATTTTCATTTGTTGAGAAATTTATATTTTGTAAAAATAAATACGTAAGAAATTACGTTGACGTTTTAAGAGAAAAATTTTATTTTTAATTCTTTCTCTTTTTTTTTTTTTGCTCTTTTTGTAACTTCCAAACAATTTATTGCCACCTGATTTTTAAGTTTTGCTGTATTAAAACTGTTTTCGTTGAGGATTAAAGGATCTTTAAGGCAAATCTCAGCTACTAAGGATTATAGGACATAGTTAATTTCATTATAAAGAGATTAAATTAATTTCTCTGAAAACTTTTGGCAACCATCGCATGTTTTTCCAAACTAAAATTTCCAATAGAGTATGTTTCTTATATTGAGTTGAGAAAAGGACGAGTCATATCTATGCGTGTATATATATACGAGTAAAACAAATAGAAACAATAATTATAAAATAAAATGGTATAATATAATTATATATAATTATAAATATAAAAAAGAAGTATAAGAATAAATATAAAAATTTGAAAAAACTCTTACCTGATTTTACCAGACATTTTATTAAATATTTATAAGTGATTATATAAAAACAATACAATCATATATATGCTTATATATATCCTTTATATAATATATATATATATATATATATATATATATGCATTTTATTCATAATTTCTTGAAAATTAATTTAAATTACGATTTACGATTAAATTATTAATTATCATTAACTATCATTGGTATTAATTATTTATTTTTTCATTTATAATATTATCTTTAAATATGCATATAGAAAATTTTTTATTGAAACATAATCTTGTTTTTATTTATGAATAAACACGGTTCAAATAATGCTCTTCATTCTTCGAACTGCGGCACTGCATCTGAAAAAATATTAATCGAAATTTCTTAATGAAAAGCGGAATTAATTTGACATCTAATATTAGTGATGCTCTACTTCTGAAGTATTTTTTTAATATGATTAGTGAGGAGAGAATACGTTTGAGAAAATAGATTGATTGAATATACAGCCCCATTAATATTCTGTTAAGTATTTTTTATAAATTCATTGCATTTCGCTTCCAATGTGACAAATCTCATCACTTTTAAAAGCATTAAATGTCAGTTGACTCTAACAATCAATACTGTCCAATACAATATCAGAAGCCCTTTTTTGATATAATTGAATCTGATCTACAATGTAATACTTTCTGACAATAAAATTTTGCAACTTAACACAATCAGAATAAATTTTTTATCTTTTCTATTCAGTTTTATATTTGATCAGAATTATCTTCAACATTCGTAATTAAGAGTGACAACACCAGTGAAAGGATTTAAAAGAAATCTATTAACTATATCTAGAACTGTAGATAGGAAAAATAGATAATTTTTTTTTTTACAGTTGATCGATCATGCCTGAAAGCATTGGCAACATCCAAATGATTCAATTTCAGTTGTTTAACCGATTGATTGATGTATGTAAAATAACAAAAAAAAGAAAAAAAAGCACTTGTAGTCTTAGAATTTAAATTTTTATTTCATTTACTGAGAATAATTTTTTTTTTTAATCTAAGATTAAAATTCCGATGAAATGGGTTTCTTTTAACAAAAACTATTTAGGTTTTATTTTATGATAATTTAGTTCGTGATTATTAATTATTAATTAAAAATTAATATTTTTTTAGCGTTATATTGCAGTTTAATCTGCATATTCACTTATGGGGCGCCCTTCTATTTATGTTGCGCTAGAAAAGCATTATCAATCCTATACTACAATGGGATTTCGAGTCATCTAAGTGTACTTTACACCTCCGAGAAGTTTATAAATTTGGTACTGAGACATCCTGTATTTGAACTTCATTTTAGCTACTAACTATGGAAAAATTAGGAAAAGTATTCATTAATCAAAATAGTTTCATCTCCATGATGGTAATTATTATCACTACTATTACTACTACTATACACCACATCACTGTGCTCAGAGCTGAGTTGCCCCTTTGCAGTTTGGGAATGATGTGGATGAAAGTCTGCCTCTGCGACGCTCTACGGTCATATGAGAACGAGACCTACGGCTTAAAGTGGATTCCGAACCACTACAAACATCCATGGCTCCACTGGGATTCAAACCCGAAACCTGTGGCACCCAGCACCAGAGCCCTAGACAATCGGCATTCAGGTTCAGGAGGGTAAGTATTGATGAATTATAATGGTAAGTAATGATATGTAAGTACACATTAGTATTATACCATGACTGTAAGTATTGACAACCATCAACATCTGGCCATTCAAGAGATCGAACAATATGAACTGTACTCTAATTTTAAAAGACCTAGAATATTTTACTCTAAGCTCCTAATTAAATTCAGTTTTTGAATTTTTATAATTTTTTAATTCTCCCTGTCTCCCTTTAACTTTTGGACATTGAAATTTTTTCATTTTTTATGTTTGTCACCAATCCGAGATGAGGCCCCCGACGGGGCCAGTGAGCTCCAATAATCTTCAACATCAGTTTTCAATGTTATGAATTTCTAACTTATACAAACACAATATAAATACATCAGATATTAGTAATGGTAATAATAATAAAAATCATTGACTCCACAGAACAATGATGGGTCAAGGCCGTCTATCAACTTGCAGGTTCCGAATCCGAAACAGATATTTTCCTTTTACGGAGTAGGGTAGTCAGTCCTACGCCCAACGCTCTATGGTCATATTAGACTGGGAACTATGGTTTAAAGTGGACTACTACAAACATCTATGACTCTACGGGACTCGAACCCAAAACCTGTGGCACTGTGAGCTAGTCACTCGACTCTCAGGCCCCAATAATAGTAATAGATTAAAAGAAATTATGATCTCAAAAGTGCTATCAATATATCACAAGAACAGAAATTTGTTTTGCCGAAATTTCATATAATTTTTATACACCAGCTGACTAGTGTTGTTGTTTCTTATCTGAGTTGGTCGACAACAATATCTACCATATCCGTGAACCTCTTAAACCGACGAGTCATGATAAAAAGTAAAAAATGCAGCTTCTTTTTGTCTTTGACCTTGCGGCACAGTATATGTAATCCAATTGTATCTTTAATATGTATATGACTAGCCTATTCTCCATGTTAGTCCTAGTTAGAATAGCCCCACTATATATGTTGTATTAATATATTTGGATGTCCCAAAGGGAGAAGTTTGACTTTACCCCAGCCTATACTCCTGTGAACTGGGTACAAATTTTAGTCGATTCGCCTGGGCTGCAGTGGGGTTATTCTAACCAGGACCCACACGGAAAGCAGACTAATAATACATACTACTGATATAAATGGATTACAAGCAGTGTATCAGTACGTTGTTTGAATAATGTTGATTATTTTCACTTACCTCAGAATGGATAATTTTAATATATATTGTGTTTATATAATTGTATTAATATATTTGTGTAATTTTAGTATATAAAGTTTCATACTTCATTTGAAAATGCAATTTCATTAATGTTAACGCACTGAACACAATAATAATAGTAAAAATTGGCGATGTGCCTTTGCTTAGGAGTTACGGAGGTAGCTTCCAGTATTCTTGAAATATATGTGAAAAATGACATACGGGTTTATGTAAATCTAAAACTTATCTAACTTCCAAATTATAATAATTTTAAAATTATATAGCAAAGTTCATACATTCAATAATGTAATGTATATTTACATAACATAGATTTTAATAATGTAAGGCATTAAAATATACAAGTCTCATATACTGAATATACATGGTATGTGTAAATATTAAATAATATTATATATACATGAAACATCTGAAAAGTTAAGAAACGTGGTTC
Source organism: Caerostris darwini (assembly GCA_021605075.1). Classification (NCBI taxonomy): domain Eukaryota; kingdom Metazoa; phylum Arthropoda; class Arachnida; order Araneae; family Araneidae; genus Caerostris; species Caerostris darwini. Next base: position 85,277 of record BPLQ01004414.1, read on the forward strand.
TCAAAACAATTTTTAAAAGCTTTACAGCCATTGAGGATTTATAGCATTACTAAACTTTTGGAGCTAATTAGTCTGCAGGAGAGGACGCCAGTCTGGCTATCGGACCATTTTCATACATTTGCCATAAAAATAAAAATGTGACAGCTGTTAATTGTACTCGATGTTTTGTGTAGGATAGAAATGATTGCAGTGAATTTGGGTTTAATGAAACACATTATATTTGTTAGAGTTGTCATGAAGCGTAAGTGCTTTAATTCTGGTAATAACTTCTGTGTTTAAGTGGAGAATTGACACTTGAAGTTCATAAATGTAGCAAAACTCCTTCAGCATTACTAAAGGAGTATAGCAAGTTGCCATTCCTATGATTATGCAGGTATATGATTTGGAGGGAATTTTCTCATTTGCCATTCCTACGATTTGGAGGGAACAAAGTAATCACATAAATGACTGCTATATCTGCAAGGTCCAGCCTCTTTGTGCTGAAATCCCAAGAAAAAAAATCCAAAGTGCAGTCTCGAACATATCATCTGCTATGCCACCATTTCCGCATGGTGAAAATTTCAGCATTCTGATAATTCCAAATTAATTTTACATCAAATATAAATATGGGGCTTGAATGGCCGAGTGTCTAGCGCTCTGGCGTTTGTTGCCATAGGTTTCGGGTCTCGGTAGGGCCATGGATGTTTGTAGTGGTTCGGAATCCACTTTAAACCGTAGGTTCCGGTCTGATATGACCGTAGAGCGTTGTCTTGAGGTTTAGTCAGTCCTCAGCCCTCGTGGTTCCTAAAAGTGAAGCTGCATATTACCCTTAGTCATGGACCAGTCGCCTGCGATGGGGTCTGTTGGACCTGATGTAGGTCTTCCTGCACCAGTTGGATTAGTAACAGCAACAACAACACTTGAAATATATGAACATTGGAAGGTCAAGAATTAAGAAATGTTAATAAATATTAATCAATGTTCATCAACGAAAGTAAAATGGTCAACAGTAATTAATGTTAATTACAGATGCAGTTTTCAAGTAAAGTTCCACAGAAGCTGCAGTTAGATATTTGGGCATAATATGCTGTAATTCATGTATTTGAACTTTGATTCTCCTATACCAGAACTAGCAAGATCTTCATGATACTGTATACTAGAATATATATGTGGAATGAAATCCTATTAGATAATTGGTGCAGGTATCCGAAGAAGCTATGACTGAGAGTATGAGTCATCAGATATTGTTGCATGTATGAGCGTTGTGCAAATCGCCCTTTGCACTTTTTCACGCCTGTAAGTCCTAGACATATTTACTATTTTCGTCTCCTTATTATCCGCCATCCTACTGCAATTAGTGCATGAAATGAACCCCGTCTCTGCAATACCATCTATATCATCTAGAAAGCATTTTCAGTTTTGCAATATTGTGTGATTACGAGTCGTTTAAGTGTTCCCTACCCCTTATAGGAGATTGTAAATTCGGTGCTGAGATACCTTGTATAAGAATTTATAAAGTTTATAGAGGTATATACATTGTAGTAGTTTTTATAAAACATCTGAATACAGTGGTATTTATTACAATTTCAAAAAAAGTAAGTATTTTTCTAAAAAATGATTTTTTTAAAAGGAATTACTTGTCTTAAGTCTGCCAAAATACAATCAGTATTTGTTTTTCTTCTGAATTTAATTTATAACTTCTCTAAACTACAAATTATATTTGGTTAAAGGGACTTTATTATTCCATTTTAAACGAGAAAAAATTCAAACAATGTTCAAAATCGGCTGATCATCTTAAAAGCCGCTCATTACTTTGCTAATGAAAATAAATGACTCCACTTTTTTCTTTAAGAGAAAATTTCGATTTTTAGAATGAAAATGGCCAAGCTGGCTTAAGAAATTTGAACGCTTTTTAATTAAAATGCTTTTAAATAAAAGCGTTCTTTTTAACGAAAGCTAAATTTAAAATGCTTGACCGAATAAATCATATTTTTAAGCAGAATTCTATGTACAGTAGATCAAAAACAAATCCAAGCTTTAAAATAAATCCAGTAAAAAACAATAAATAAATGATAATGGGATCCAGTTTAATAAATGATTTTCCATACTTAAATCCAGTTTTGATAAAATACGGGTTTCTCTAATGAATAAATTAACTGTTGGATTAATTGAAATAGAAAAGATTTAATGCTTCTACTTGATTGAATGAAGAAGGTAACAGGTGGCTTCTGCAATAATTGGACTTTTGCTTTCTTCTGTAAGGATTGTATATCTCACCATACACATCAACTAATTAATTAGCTTATACAGTCCTTTTGAATGGTCGGCTTTGTAACGTTGACATCAATTATTCCTAGATTCCTTACAAGCAATTTTTGCTTACATCTGTAAGTTGTAGGACTGCAAATGGCCCGTAAGAATTTTTATGCATCTCTAAATATTTTTAAGCAAAAAATATTTAATGTTTAGAAATTTTATTTGCTTACAACTTACAGAAAACGGCAAGAATTGCATGTAATGAATCTAGGAATAATAGATGTAAACGTTACAGCAACACCACAACAAAGCCGACCATTCAGAAAGGGCTGCATAAGCTAATTAATTAGTTGATGTATATGGTGGGACATACAACTCTTACAGAAGAAAACAAAAGTCCAATTATTGCAAAAGCCAGCTGTTACCTACTTCATTAAATCAAGTAGAAGCAGTAAATCTTTGCAATTTTAATTAATCCAACAGTTAATTTATTCATTAGAAAAAACTGGTTTCATCAAAACTGGATTTGGGTATGGACTTTTTCTTTCTTCTATAAGGGTTGTATGCCTCACCATACACATCAGCTAATTAATAATCTTATGTAGTCATTTTGAATGGTCGGCTTTGTTGTGATGTTGCTGTAACGTTTACATCTATTATTCCTAGATTCATTACAAGCCATTTTTGCTATCTTCTGCAAGTGGCTCAAATGCAAGAATTTTGGTGCATCTTTAAATATTTTTAAAAGCGAAATATATAAATTAAATATTTTTAAGCAAAAAATATTTAATGTTTAGAAATTTTACTTACAACTTACTGTAACCGTTGTAATGAATGTAGGAGTAATAGATGTAAACGTTATAGCAACACCACAACAAAGCCGACCATTCTGAAAGGGCTGCATAAGCCAATAATAATTATCTGATGTATATGGTGAGGCATACAACTCTTACAGAAGAAAGCAAAAGTGCAATTATTGCAAAATCCAGCTGTTACGTATTTCATTAAATCACTTAGAAACGTTAAATCTTTTCAATTTCAATTAATCAAACAGTTAATTTATTCAATAGAGAAAACTTGTTTCATCAAAACTGGATTTAGTATAGTATAACTTTATAGTGCTTCTTATTTATTCTTGGAATACTTCTTTCTTCATTTAGGCCTAGAGTTTTCAAGCTTTGATATATTCTTTTGGGTATTGTGTGTGATAACGTTTCTTGTAGAATTGGGAATATTTCATTTTTTCATTTACGACTACATTTATTTTACTTTTGAATATTGTTTTAGAGATTCTTGAACAATTCCTTCTTCATGAAGTTCTTGATCTATTCAACATTTCTATATTCATGTGGCTATTGAATTTGGCCATTCTTACAGTATTTCAATCAATTGCTTCATATATCTCTTGCGTTATTAAAAATTGACATATTCTTGAGTTTATTCATCCGTTCTCGAATGTTTACACATGATAAAGTGAAATTTGACAAGCAGATTTGAGCATTTTTTTTAATATTATCATTTATTTATTTTTTTAACTAGATTTATTTAAAAACTTGGAATTTATTTTTGATCTACTCTACATAGAATTTTGTATACAAATATGATTGTGTTAGTCAAGCATTTTAAATTTAGCTTTAATTTTCATTTAAAAAGCAATCATATTTAAAATATTAGCCATTATTTTTTTAAGTACCGAAATTTTCTCTAATAAAAAGATGAAGTCGTTTATTAAAACTTTTGCATTCATATCAGAAAAAAATTATGATTGGGATTCAGTACAGATTTTTGTTTTAGTAAATGATATTTTAAGTTTTACAAAAATAAAATGCCTTGTAAAAACAAAAATCAAGTTTTAACATGATTGAGACAAATATTTATAAGAAAATTACTTGCTGATGAAATATACAACTTTCACTGCTATCTGAAGGATTTTTTTCTAATGCAGTTGGCAATTACTAGACGGTTGTCTTTTATGCCATAAGTAAGGGATGCAGTGCTGTTACTCATTTAGGTACCTCATTATGTACCCAAGGGGGGTACGAGTAGCTTGAAGACATGCTACGGACCTCGAGTAATACTACCCCCCACAACGCTCTACGACCATATTAGACTGGGACCTACCGATTAAAGTGGATTCCGAACCACTACAAACATTCATTTCACCGCCGGGACTCGAACTCGAAACCTGTTGTACTGAGAGCCAGAGCAATCAGAACGACCTGATCATCAGATACCAGATTTTTAATTTTTTTAAATGATATTTTAAATTTCACAAAAATAAAATACCTTGTCTAAATAAACAAAAATCAAGTCTTAACAATTTTGTATTAAATGCCTTTATAAGAAAATTATTTGCTGATGAAATATGCAACTTTCGCTGCTATCTGAAGGTAGAAGTAAGAAATTCCAGAATTCCTGGAATTCTCCAGAATTTCCAGAATACTTTCTTTACAGAATTTCTCGGTTGTACTGAGAGCAATTTTTTTCTGCTTCAATCTTCTCTTTTTTCCCGTTGAAAATTAGCGGTAAAAAAGCCAAACTAAAAACAAGTTTGAGTAAAAACAACAAAGTGTTTTCCTCCCAAACGTCTTATCTTTCCATTGAAGCCGTTGTTATGTTTGAAAGAAAATAAAATATCCTGAGAAAAAGAAAGAATTTCTAGAAACTGTGGTCATATTTCTAAAGAAGAAAACTTTAATGTTGCTGTAGAAAGAAGGAATTATTTTTTATCTAAACAAAAACAAATATTTGATTGCACCGCTTAATGTTATCAATGGAATTTGGTTCATTCCCTACGAATTTTTGTTTGATACAGAAAGCAAGCATTATAAAAAAGTTATACAAAGAAAAATTGCTTGATAATTTATAATTTATCTTTTTTACAATAACCTTTTACTAAATTAATTAGTTGTGAACTACATACTTAGATCTATTATGTAAGGTGATTAATTAGCATTCATTTTGATTATTATTAAATGAACTGCTAAAAATTAAGTTATTTTGTAGGAAATATACTAAGACTAATTACTTCCACTGTCAGCGCTATCACGATTGAACTTCCAGTCAAAGTACCATTTTTAGGGTTTCAGTCAAAATGAAGTTTAGAACTGATCCTGCAATTTTTTCCAATGTTCATATGCTGCAATTTTCAATGTAGAAATAAAATTTTTTCTCATGCCAAACTTATCATACTTCATTACTGATGGCACAGTGTGAAAATGAGTAGTTAGTGTACAGAATGGCCAAGTTTGAATTCACTGGTGGTATCCCTTATTGTCATTACTTTTATGAACAAGAAGACTGGTTGGCAGTCATAACTGCGGGTAATAGCATCTGGCATTAGCAGTCAGGCTGCCTAGTGTATTTTTTCCTATTCAATACAAATGCGGGATAATTACCACTGAAAGAACTCCAAGAAGGCATTGACTTCGCTTTGTCTCTGATTGGTGGGCTGGTTGTTGAATACATAAGTGTAAGCTGAGGTTCACGCTTATATATATATATATATATATATATATAAAAGAAGTTTAACAGACAATTATTGAATGATTTAAAAATACTAGAATAAAATAGATATCAACGTCTTACTGAAAAATAGCGAAACAATATATCGACAAGAATAAGTGAATATATCCGATTCTCTCGTCTTGAATTGGGATTATTTGGTTTCTTTAATGTTGAATTATGTAAAGTAAAAACTCTTATTAAAACTTTTCGAATTAAAAAATGAGGATAAACAAGGATGGGGAACTGCAAGAATTGCTTAAAAGCAAAATTGACAGAGACACATAACGCTGTATTCATTCAGCTCTAAATAGGAAGATTATGTAGTTTACTAATACACTCATATCCATAAATTAAGGATAATTCAGAATCACACAGAAATTGAACTGTAAAATAAAAATTCCACCTGTAGAATTATCACACACATCTTGAAGAAGAATATGCAAATTACAGGAAAACACCAGATGGCGCGGATAGTACGTCACAATGACGAGAGTGTAAGAAACGGGTATTTAAGGAATGGTGGCGAAGAAGTAAAATTGTTCACAACCGCTTTAAAAGCCTTTCAGTGCAATAACCGCATAGTTATGGCACAAAGGAAGCATTTGGATGATTTTTTACGTGGTAGAATTATCGGACGACTGGAACGTGGATTTACCCAGCTGGAAGTCTCCGAGGAACTTGGAATCGCCCAGAGTGTCATCTCCAGGCTTTGGCAACGATTCCAAGATGGTGGTAATGTGAGTAGATGTTACAGCACAGGTCGCCCCCGAGTTACAACGCCGAATGAGGACCGGTATTTAGCGGTTACTGCCAAAAGAAACAGACGGAGCACAGCATCAGACCTGTCTCGTCAGCTCTCTTCAGCCACCGGTACGACAGTTTCAAGGCAGACCGTGTACAGACGCTTAGGGCACATTGGTCTATATGCTCTTAGGCCTGTCAGATGTGTTCCACTTACCGCAACTCACTGTCGCCTGCGATTAACCTGGAGTAGAGAGCATGCATTGTGGACACCGCAACAGTGGTCTTGTGTGATGTTTTCCGACGAGTTCAGGTTTAGTTTGCAGTCTGATTCTCGCCGGACGTTCATATGGAGAGCGCCAGGTACCCGTTACCACCAAGACAACACCATTGAACGACACCGTTACGGTGGTGCAGGATGGCTCGTTTGGGGAGGAATTATTCTTGGTTCCAGAACTGACCTTCATGTTCAGAGTGTAACGATGACAGGCCACATCTATCGGGATGTCATTCTGGAACAAACATGTACGTTTGTTTCGGGGCGCCATGGGTGCTGAATTTCTGTTTATGGATGACAACGCCCGTCCTCACCGTGCAAACATTGTAGACGAAATAAATAGACTTTACAAATAAGTAAAATTTGTTTTGCTTCTGTCTCTTTCTTTGCCTGAACTTCATTATCCTTAATTTATGGACATGAGTGTAGATCTACTATACTAATAGATATACTTTGATAGGATGATTCTTAGACTATTATAAAATGACTTTGGACACAGCTGTATTTTTGCAATAGATATTTAACTACTCTTGGCATTGACTATAGAAGCCTTTTAAAGAATTTATTAGATAATGGAAAGCTTTCGCAAAGTAAATCTGAAGTTTTAATAATTGCCCAATGCTACACTTTTCTACCAGAAGCTTCATCAAATCCTTTGCTAAGATTTCTCACAAAAATGACTACTTTATTGCCAAGGTCACCAAATTTTCCACCATCTCATAAATATTTTCAGCCTTTAACTTAATGCACTGTATTCGACTTATTTTTTAAAACAAACTTTTTGCAGTAAATCAGGACAATGAGAAATATTGTTGTAAATAAAAGTCACTAAAACATGGAAACAGATCGATAATTTACATATTAAAAAATTCTAGTAGTGTTATATTCAAACGCAATATATATTCAATAAGTATGTCGCAAGTTTGGAGCAATACAAATACGAACCTAGACGGGCACGTCAGGACCACATCAATGGTTTCTTTTCCTGTTAGTAGGAGAATACCCTGCCCCTTTTTTTTCTCCATGTCAACTGGTTTTGAAAATACACTGTACACTGAAACGATTCACGTTTGTAAAGAGAATGTGATTTTATTGATGGCACATCAAATCTTTGTTGTCCTTTACACCAATCTAAACAGTGCTGTCAATGAGATTCAGCATTCAGGAATGAAAGTATATGGAAACAAGAACTAACCGAATGAATCGGCAGGTTTTATTAGGGACTTTTGATACGGAAAAGTTCGACACTTGTTTACCATCCCCACACACTACCATGGTTTGGTTTGGTTTGGTTTGTCGCTCTACGGTCATCTTGTGTACACTTCTAAACAGACCGGGACCTACAATTTAAAGTGGATTCCGAACCACCACCAAACATCCATGCTTCCCCCAAGATTCGAACCTAAAGCCTTCGATACCAACGGCCAGAGCGCTAGCCAGTTGGCCATATCAGGCCGTACACACTGCCGATGAGCAATATTGCTTGCTGACTAGTATGGATCGCTTTTCGCTTGAACAGCAATATATCGGCCATCCGTTAGCATTGTTTTGCTAACTAAAACCCACATTTCTTACAGCTGTACTTGTTGTTTGGAAGGCTTTTGCTGATTCTATTACTTACATTGATTGTCACGCTACTCTTGACTAACAAAACATTATATAAAATCAAATTTCAAAATTCGAAAAAATAATAGAAGTTGAAAATAACTAGAATCGAATTGGAGAAGTCCCAAGTAAAATTCCGGTTTTTAAATCGCACTTTCAGTCAATTTGATGAATAATAAATCTGCAATAAAACAGCTAAAACTCAGATTTTAATATTAAATACGAAAAAAAAAAAAAAAAATGAAGTATATTTGAAAAGCAAACATTTCAAATTTGAATAAAAACAGAGAAATTCTGTTTTCATATGATACCTTAAGTAGAAAAGTAGAAGTAAGATTCTATGATTCTATTTTTACTGTCGGCTTTCAATCGTTGAAGAAAGGAAGAGAAATGAATCCTTTCCCCTTTCCAGTAAGCCGACCCCTCACAAACGTTATCGTTCAAATGGGATTAGCCTTCAGAGAGCCCGATTAGGAAAAGACACCTTAATGGATCTTTCCATCCCACCATCCCGAGTGCCCCCTTTAAAAAAGGAAAGTAGGTGTTCGGTTGGATGCCTTGGGTTAAGCTTTTTTTTATTTTGCTCTCACTTTCTATTTTTTTTTTTTTTTTTAATAAGAAGGGATACAGGAAAGAATTGCCTAAGGAAATTTTAACTAGAACTTATCTTGGATGTGTCCTTAACTTGAATTCATTTACATTATTAATGAATATATAAGATTAGACTTTAAGTAGACTAGTTATATATATAGTGCAAGAAAACTAGTTTTAGATAAAGCCTTACCTTGAATCCTTACTTTGTTACCTTGAATCCATCAGAGGTAAAGTGGACTAGCATATAGGGAAAGAGAGCTAGTTATATATAAAGGCTAGTTTTCTTGAATCAAATGGATTCCAGACAACTTGGTTCGAATACTGGCGGTGGCATGGATGTTTGTGAGTGGTTCGAAATCCACTTTAAACTGTAGATCCAGGTCTAATTAGCACAAAGTGTGCACAAAATGACTGTAGAGTGAAAAACCAAACCAACAAAAACAAACCAGATAACTTACCCCTATATACAACTATTCCTCCTCTAATCAATAATTTGCATTCATTAATCATGATTCAAGGTAACTAGAACCTATATAATTAGCTCCCATAACTTGTATACATTAGTACCACCTATACCATAGGGCTCTATAAATTTGTTAATAATGTAAATGGATTCAAGGTAAATAACACGTATGCATAACTACCTCTTCTAGTTTCTATACCTTTAGCCTCGATTGAATCCATTTTCTCCATTGAGAGATTGAATGGAAAAAATTCTTTTCGTAAAAACCAGTTTTAAACAGTCTAACATAGTAAACATTTTGCTATCCTGGTTGTTATATGGATCCAAATACTATCATTTTAATAATATCCATTTGTTATTCATTAACATTTGCAATATTAACTTCTGCCATTGATCCATAATAAGGCGAAATTCTAGCAGATTTGGTATTATCCAGAGGGCACTATTAGGGAAAGGCTTGCTATACTACATTCGTGAATGGAAAAGGTGATAGAGAAAATCTTCTTACAAATTATTCTCCACCATTTGCATGTAGTATTGGTGAAAAGTAGCAAAATTACAAGCAGAAAGTCCGATAATATATGCCAGGAACTCCACCCGAGTCATTACAAAATATATTTCTTTTTCAAATCAGAAGAAGACAACCATTCACCTGCATGCTTGTTAGCACACATCACCACAAAGCTATAAGTGGACCAAATTAATAAAAAAAACCTTGTGAGCCATACTACTTCTTTTTTTTTAAAGCATGGAATAATATCACTTTTACAAAGATTACAATTAAAGGTGGTGTTGAGTTACCAATCATTTAAATCAAATATGGAACACTACTAGCTTTCTGTATGAATTCTCTAAAGTGTGGAAATATAAACAAATATGTTGCGATGCATCAGAAATCATTTCATAAATTCTCCATCAATTATTATCAATCTGTTAATCCAACATTTCCTCAAAGAAGAAATAGCAATTAATTCATTTTTATGAACTGTTATAGAAAGTCAGTGAGGTACACGAGTAAAATAGGGATCTAAAGTGTAAAAGAGGACAAACGATCCAAAAGGAAGGATTCATTCGTGGCAAGTTGAACACCCACAAGAGTGTGGAAGCAGTCTTCCTAAATTAGCCAACTCGTGTAATTAAATAGACATTTTCCTGACTTCTTGATGGATGACACCCACATGCCTGGCGTGCCATTCGTGGCACTTTTAATTAGTCAGAGTCAGGACAAACATCCCTTTCTGATGTTTAAATTTCTCGTCGAGGCGAAGTCTTCCGACTCGTATAATGATAGTTAATTAATGTTAACACCATTGGCGATGTCCTTTTCGCCTATGCTAACAAAAGAGACCTTGAAAAAATAAATATAAATGAATTTTAAATCAAGAGAAAAAGTCTGTTTTTAGGGGATTTTTTTACAAATTAAGTATTCTTAAATGACAACAAATGTGCATTCATTATATGACTACACTTGTCCAAACTTATTATGATCTTATGTGCATTCTTCTTCTTCATCATCACTGGCGCAACAGCCCCATGGTGGGCCAAGGCCGTCTGCCAACTGACAAATTTTGAGACATGAGATGTTTTCTTTTTACGAGGTAGAGCTGTCAGCCCAACGTTCTACAGTCATATTAGACCGGGACCTATGGTTTAAAGTGGATTCGGAACCACTACAAACATCCATGGCACCTCAAGACAGAAACCGGAAATTTGTAGCATCCAGTTCTAGAGAACTAGTTAGCTACAGCCATCAGGACCCATGCGTATTATTATTTTTTTCTTTTTTTTTAGGAATGATTGATTTGAAAAGAAAGATGGTAAAAGTTGAAAATAATATCACCCTTTGCCATAACTCGATACTGATTTACTCTGTGATAAAATTGAATCTATAATGGATACAAGGATCAGTGAGTTTGTGCATTTAACCTGCAGCCAATATTTTGTATATACAGTCTGAGTAAAAACTTTAAGGCCAGTAAACATTTTTTAGAAAATGTAAAATGAAATAAAAGGGATTCAAATAATATTAATTATTAAAGTTCATTGATAAGAAATAAATGCATAAACATAATTTGTAATACATAATTATGAGAAACATGGGGTTATTTACAAATTTAGTATTTCTGCCTGAGTAAAAACTTTAAGGCCACCAGTCATTTTTTAAAAATAAATATAATATAATCGTGTAATTACCATTGCAACTACTAGCTTGTGACAACGCTGCAATTTTCATATTTGTTATACGTTTCTTCGAAGTATTGGTGATCTTTGTGAAGATGGCGAAGGGTAAGAAGTTAACTGATCGTGGAAGAGGACAAATCGAAGCTTTGTCTTCAACAGGAATCAGTAGTCGTGCTATTGCGATAAAGATAGGAAGATCAAAGACTGTAGTCAACAATTTTTTTAAAATTGAAAGACTATTATGGTAAAAAGAATACTGAGGGAAGACCTAAAGCGTTGACCTCGTGTGATGAAAGAAGAGTTTTCCAACTTGCATCTACTGGAAAGTACTCAACCAGGAAACTGATTCCGACGACAGGTTTAAAAGTTTGTCGAAAAACGATTTATAAGACAATGAGAAGGTCTGGAAGGTACACTTATACAGCAAAATTGACTAAGCCTCAGTTACTGCAGAGACACAAAATAGAGCGTTTGAACTTTGGCCAGAAAGTCATGACCTGGGACAACCAATGGATAGAAATTATTCTTTCTGACGAAAAAAAATGGAATTTTGATGGACCAGATGGCTGGAATTTCTACTGGCATGATATAAGAAATGAAAAAGAAATATTCTCCAATCGCCAATTAGGTCTGTCATGACTTGGGGCTGTTTTTCTTACAATGGTGTGGGCTCAATTGCATTCGTGTCAGGTAGAATGAATTCACAAGGATACCAAAATGTCCTAACAAATCATCTTTTGCCAAATGCTGAATGTCTTGCTGGAGAAAATTGGAAATAGCAGCAAGACAATGCACCGATCCATTCGAGTAACAGCAGAAAAAATTGGTTCCAAGTCAACAACGTTGAAACTGTGAAATGGCCAGCTAGATCACCTGACCTCAACCCAATCGAGAACCTTTGGGCTAACTTAGCATTAAGAGTTTATGCAAATGGGAGACATTTTACATCAACAACAGAGCTGAAATCTACAATCGAAGATGAATGGTATAAAACCGACCCCACCCTTTGTCAAAAACTCGTTTCATCCATGAAAACAAGAATATTTGAAGTAATTCGAAGTAATGGCTCCTACACAACCTTCTAAGAATTTTCTTATAATATCTATAGTTCTTATCTTATAGTTCTAATTTTTTTCTTATATGTTATTTTCGATGTTGGCCTTAAAGTTTTTACTCAGGCTCAAATATTCATCTGTGTGTTCTGCAATATTTTCTAATAATAAAATATTTGCAAATTAATTTTTCTACTTTTTTTACTTTTATTTAAGCTCAATAATTATCAATCGAATGGTATTTTAATTCTTCAGTTTAAAAGTTTCCATTTTCTCAAAAATATCTACTGGCCTTAAAGTTTTTACTCAGACTGTATATCCCATTTAAATACAACCATATTTTCTTATCCTCTAAATAGTATTGCATAGCTATTTATAGTATCTCATAATAAACATTTAAATATAAAAATCAAAGAAAAAATAAATACTGTAACGTCTCGGACTATGTTAGACCTATAAGGGCTTATAGACGAGAGCCACTTTCAGGTTTAACACTTTAAATTTTATTTACAAACATAATATATATATATGTACAATCCAGAAAATATTATTTAAGAAAACACTTATTTCGTACACTTTGAAACGCTAATTTTTTACGCTTTTAATTCATTCCAGCAAATATTATTTAAGAACACACTTATTTTTTTACACTTAATGTGCATAGAAGTCTACTTAAAAATGTGATCTACACATTTAAACTAAAATAATATTTAAATAAAGTGAAAAGTTTTAATTTAGCCTTAGTTTTCAAACAAAAACCAAAAAGGCTGTCTAAATTGATAAAGTACTTTAGCCGCTATTTGTTTTTTAAGAACCGATTTTTTTTTTCTACAGAAAAAAGTAAAGTCATTTATTTTCTTTAACAAATTGATCGTCTATTTTATACATTTTTTTTGTGAAAATATTTTTTTCTAATTTAAAAGGGATTAATAAAAGCTTTTTACTATAAATTACAAATTGAATTAAAAATAAGTAAACACCCTAGAGCATTGATTCTATACTAATACGTAAGTCAGGCAATTTCTTATAAGAAAAAAAAATGTTTGAAAAAAACTTTTTTTGCAAGTGAATTGAATTAAAAAAAGGTTTACTTTTTCAAAGAGTTTTAATTAAATTTAGAGAGAATTCTAAAGTAAGAATGCATGAACGTTAATTCAACTTTCGGTTTCATTAGTCGGAGTTAATTTATTTTCTGTATTGAGAAAAATATTTTAAATTATTTTGTTCAGAAAGTAAAGCAGTAAAGTTCAAGTTTTATGAGTAAGACTTAATTTATTTTCGAAGACGGGGTTAAGATTTGCCTGTGCAAGAATTACATGATGTTTGTTAACTTAATGCCATTTTTTATGCTTTAACTTTTGTTTTCATAAACGTCTGATGAATAAATGAATGTTCAGGAAAAAATATTCTTTTAAATATAGAGAAATTTGTTGCCCAAAAATAAACAGCGATTAATAGAAGTTTGGTTTGTCGCTGTACGGTCATTTTGTGCACACTTTAGGCTAAACAGACCGGGATCTACAGTTTAACGTGGATTTCGAACCACTGATAAACATCCATGCCCCCAATTAAAAAAACTAATGATTCAAATTCGTGAAGAAAATAATTAAATAAGCTACTGTATATAATGAGACACGCACGGCATTTTGAAAAAAAAAAAATCTCATTTAAACAGAAAAAAAAAAAAAAAAAAAAAAAACTGATTATGTTCTTCAATGCATTTATTTATAATCATAATAAATAATAATAAATTTTTGGCATTTGAATTCAATCCGGCAAATATTATTTAAGAAAACATTTATTTTGTACACTTTGAATTCAATCCGGCAAATATTATTTAAGAAAACACTTATTTTGCACACTTTGAATTAAACCCAGAAAATATTATTTAAGAAAACACTTATTTTGCACACTTTGAATTAAACCCAGAAAATATTATTTAAGAAAACACTTATTAATGTGCATAGAATTCTACTTAAAAAGTGATACAAAAAACAAAAATAATCTTTAAATAAAGGGAAAAGTTTTAATTTAGCCTTAGGTTTCGAAGAAAAAATAAAATGCTTTCTAAATTGATAAAGTACTTCAGCCTCTATTTGTTTCCTAAGAACCGTTATTTTTTTCTACAAAAAAAAAGTAAAGTCATTTATTTTCTTTAACAAATTGACTTCCTATTTTATATTTTTTTTTGTGAATATTTTTTTCCAATTTAAAAGGGATTAATAAAACTTTTTTACTATAAATTACAAATTGAATTAGAAATAGAAACACCATAGAGCATTGATTCTATACTAATACGTAAGTCAGGCAATTTCTTAAAAGAAAAAAAAAATATGTTTGAAAAAAACTTTTTTTGCAAGTGAATTGAATTAAAAAAAAGGTTTACTTTTTGAAAGAGTTTTAATTAAATTTAGCGAGAATTCTAAACTAAGAATGCACGAACGTTAATTCAACTTTCGGTTTCATTAGTTGGAGTTAATTTATTTTCTGTATTCTGGAAAATATTTTAAATTATTTTTGTTTTGTAAGTAAAGCATTAAAGTTCAAGTCTTATAAGTAAGACTTAATTTATTTTCGAAGGAGTGGTTAAGCCTTGCCTGTGTAAGACTGCCATGATGTTTATTAATTAATGCCATTTTTTATGCTTTGACTTTTGTTTTCATAATCGTTTGATGAACAAATGAAAGTTCGAGAAGAAGATTCTTTTAAAAATAGAGAAATCTTTTGCACAAAGATAAACAGAGATTAATAGAGGTTTGGTTTGAGATGAGTTGCCTCTATACAGTTTGAGAATGATGTGGATGAGACTCTGGGGGGCTTTGTGACGCTCTACAGTCATATACGGCTTAAAGTGGATTCTGAACCCCTACAAATATCAATGGTACGACTGGGACTCGAAACCGAAACTGGTGGCACCGAACGCCAGAGAGCATTAAGGTTGAGGTTCAATAACCTGGCGTCTATGTTGTAGATACCGTTTCAAAAAACGAGGAGACTCGATGACTTTTGAAATGTTCAGCATCTTGCCTCGTCAGTGGTTTGGTTTATCTCTCTACGGTCATTTTGAGCACACTTTAGGCTAAGAAACCGGGACCTACAGCTTAAAGTGTAATCCGAACCCCTCACAAACATCCATGCCACCTCCAGGATTCGAATCTGAAGCCTATGTTACCAAAGGCCAGAGCGCTAGCCAATTAACCCCCACACGCGCCAAAATTAATAAAGAAGATGTTAAAATGTATTAATAATATAAAAAAATTCCCATGCTAATGCGAAGACAAACCCGTGGATTTGAAAGTCCTTTAGGCTAGAAGAGGAGTAATGAATTCTCATGCTGATCTGTGGCGTAAAATAGGGTGGCAATACGGGAAAATTGCCAGATGCCCTGGCCAGAGCAGAAAGGCTATGAATATAGGAAAGACTTGACATTTATTATTACAAAATAAAGTAAAATTTATTAATTCTGTATTTAATAAATTTAAGTTAATAAAGTGATAAATTAAAAAAATGCTTATTAAGGTATTGGACGTATTCATTTGCATGAAAATAGATCTCATCTGATAGTAATAGAAACAGTTGCGCACGAGTAATCCCGATGCTGGGGAATTGCCCGATTTCTGGTTCATGAACAGGCACTTACAAAATAAAAAGTGGGAATTCCCGCTGGAAAGTGGGATTACCTATGTGCTACTGAGTTAATTTTTAAATTCACTTATCGAATTCACCTGATTTTTGAGTAGGTATAAAGTGGAAATTCACGTTGGCAAGTCAGTGACTTCCAGAAAGCAGGGGAGTCCCTTGTTTCGCGGATTCTCCATGCGTCACTAATATCTTACTTTTTGTTTCATCGGATCTGTGATCAGTCGTAAATTTAATTAGTTTATAGTGGAAATGAGATAGATATTTTCTATTACTAGACATGCTACTAATTGGGAGTGAAAAACGAAAAAGAAAGATGGAGTTTGAAGAAAAAAAAATAAGAAGTTACTTAAAATAAGTCGATATTGAGGAAGAAACAAATGAACAGTGCGGAGAAAATTAAGAAATTAGCGGAACGGAAAGTGATAGCATTTTAATCCACAGCAACACTGATCTAGAGCCACTACAGCCCTGCACTAGTGATACGCTTAATCAAAATGAAAATGAAATAACTGAAATTGACTCGAAAAAATTATATCTTCGCATAGATTACTGGTAAGAGTCATTTTAAAGTACTAAATGATCAAGTGAGACGGTTTGTGATCAAAAATAGACATTGAAAACCTAAAGGCACCTTTAGGTAGTACTTTATTATAAAGAAAAAACAAAGATGATACATTGCATTGAGGGAACCTCATTCAAAACATTTGCCATGGACCTCAGATGTTATAGTTACGTCACTTATTTTGATGCTGTCTTTTGGCATGTTTGTAAAATAAGTTTTCAAAACAAGTAAAGTATTTTATAAATCTCATAAATTTATAATATATTAACTTGAATGACTCCTGATCTAGTGGTAACGTGCACACTAAGCGTACAGGAAGACTATAGTTTGAATCCAATCGACATGCATGGCAGTAACTGCTTTAAAAAATACGAGATTCGATGGCCATTAGTACAATTACATCTCCTATCGATAGCCGGTAGGAGTTTTCAACGTTTTTACCTATACGACACAAAAATGTTAAATTATCCTATAATAATCCACCCTAAAAGCAATGTAGTCACCTTATCGGTCGTTGATGGGCTGTTAGTGACATACGTAAGTGAAACACAAGGCCCACCAATGTTAGAATTTTTTAATACAGTGAATGCAATGTTTTTGAGGCTCTTGTACGAATATGCCTAATTAAAATATTTAAATAACCCTTCCAAGAGATATTAAAGTATTCTTCAATTGTGTTGTTGTTGTTGTTTCTTATCCCACTTGATAGACATCTAGACCAAACCTCATGTGGTCTCATGGTTAAAGGGAAAGGGGCAACTTCTATTGTGATGGAACACCTGTAAGTAGAATTCTGACTTGCCTTCGTGACGCTGACTTTTTACGGGGTTAGGCTCTACGCCTAACACTCTACAGTCATATGAGACCGGGACCTACGGATTAAAGTGGATTCCGAACCACTACAAACATCCATGGTACCGCCGGACTCGAACCCGAAACCTGTGGCATCAACAGACAGAGCTCTAGATATTCGGCCATTCAGGCCAAATTATTAAGTAATCTACATATTTGCTTTTAAAATGTGCTTCATTCAATCCTATGGCCGAGTGACTGGCGCTCTGGCGCTCGGTACCACAGGTTTCGGGTTCGAGTTCCGACGGTGCCATGGATGTTTATAGTGGTTCGGAATCCACTTTAAACCGTAGGTCCCGGTCCTAATAAAATCGTAGAGCGTTGCGGGGGCATTGTTACTCCACGTCCGTGGCTTATCTTCAAGTTACACGCGCCCTCTGGGTAATGCAAAGTGAGTAACGTCTGTGCAGCGCTTGCCTTAAGGCATCCAAGACCAAGCTGTGTAAGTATTTGCCAGCTGCATTGGAACAAAAAAAAAATTCTTGACTGTTCACATCTTATTGAAAATAACCGAGTATAAAATATAGTATAAGATTAATAGAAAGTTTTTATAGGCCCCCAATAATCCGAATCGAAAAAATGCCATTGACCCTGATAAATTGCCCTGAAAATCTGACTCCAGATTGAAAAATATCCTACAAACGACCGTAGAAAGAAAAACATAAATGTTCAGGAGAAATATAAATACACGAGCGATATAAAGAAAGACGTGTAACTTTGTAAACACGCCAGGAAATATCAGACGTCAAAAAATGTAGATAGCGGTATACTATTATGGCTCGGATAAAGGCATACGAAAAAGGTGTAGCGATAAAGATATCGAGATGAGAAAGAAATAGGAAATAAACGGTGTTTCCATGGCAACTAGATCATCGAGTTTTCATGCCACGTTCCTTTTGTCTTTTTTTAACGTCTCGGGTTGCTCTTAATCGTAACCGTAATTCGGTACGAATTCCGCATTCGAGTTTTACAGATATTCAAATGCGTTGTGCGTGAAGAATTCTTTATAAGCGATTTATTTTTATTTGTTGAAGTACCGTATTTAAGAAATAAGTTATTATAAAAGAATTCTGTTAATAAAATAGATATATTTTTTATGTTATTACAGATTATAATAATCTTAATTTACATATTTATTATTTTATTAATTACATTTAATTTATGTTATTCTGACAAAGATAAGGTTTATGTATTAACTTCTGGATATTTGGAATAAAAAAAAACCCTTAACAAAACAAGCTTATCTATTTACACTGTGCCAGTTTATTTTGTGTTTTATTTATTTAAAATAAAACAAAACAAACTTAACTATTTATACTGTCAGTTTATGTTGTATTTTATGACCACTCATAAAATTTTATTGGTTAAGCATAAACATAAAATGTTTGATCAATCGCTTCTATAATATTTAATTAGTTTAACATCAGATAGATTTTACGTGGAAGTAATCGCCAGAAATATCAAATTAATTTTTTGTTCTAATACCAAACGTGCTAATTGATTCTTTAAATTGTTAATAGAGAGTTTTTGCATACCGTATTTTGGACGTCCGTTAGCTTTTTCTCCCTAGCGTGCATGCTCATAGGAAACATTATTACAGATACGCATGCGCAATTTCCTATAAGCAGGCGCGCTAGGTAGAAAAAGCTAACGGACGTCCAAAATACGGTATGCAAAAACTCTCTAATGTATAAAATGCTTTGGTTTAGTTTGTCGCTCTACGTTCATTTTGTGCACATTTTGGGCTAATTAGACCCAGTTTACTGTGGACTACAGTTTAATGGGGATTCCGAACCATTAACAAACATTCATGCCATCACCAGGATTAGAACCTGCAGCTAGTGGTAACAAAGGCCAGAGCGCTAGCCAATTGGACATCAGGCCGCCGCACTAGAGGGAGGGGAATGTATTCAAGAAAAATTTTCATGATCAATCCTTATTTTTTGTATCAAATTGGAGAGCTATAGTGACCTAGTTAATAGCACATAGGGTATATGATTCCAGGGTGTTTGACACAAAATTTAACATTGATTGCAATTTGAAGACGGATACTATCAATCTGTTTGCCAGCATTTGCGATAAGGGATGCGATCCTTTAAAATGGCATTATTGATGTGAGGGAATGTCAATTTACAATACTGAAAAGGCACATAAAAATTCTAAGCACATTGTTGTGAAATCAGAGAAAAACGGCAAAACACCCACTAAACAATCTATCGGTGAATACAAATCTCCTGCTAGGAGTCACAGTTGTCACCATATCTACCTGCTTTTCAAATTATGCAACATAAGCATGCTATAAACAGAATATAATCTTCATTTTCTTGCACAATAACTACCGATGAGCTACTTTTATTCACAATATTAAAATTGAATGCTATGTCTAATCCTCAGTGTCCTGAAGTGCTGGAGGACATCCCATGAGTAGTCTACTCATGGTTGGAGGGAAAGGGGCAGCTTCTATTATGATGGAGCACATGCAGGTAGAAGTCTGACTTGGCTGAGTGTCGCTGAAGGAGAACAGTGCCTTCTGGGAGGACTATTACGTAAATACTGCGCATTTGCGTCGTATGCCAGAAAATTCCCACCAGGTAGTCCAATTATCGGGGCAAGATGCTGAACATCACAAACAGCGATGAGATTCCTCAATTTTTGGCAGCCTGATGGCCAATTGACTAGCGCTCTGGTCTTTGGTTGCACAGGTTTCAGGTTAGAATTCTGGCGGTAGTACGGTTGTCCACATTAAACTGTATGTCCCGGTCTAATTAACCTAAAAGTGTGCAAAAAATAACCTTCGACTGACAAATTAAACCAAGCTAAACTAAAAATTTTAGTTCAACTTTAAAATACCCATAAGCATTCAATGAAATACCACATAGCAATTAAGTACTATATGAAATGCATGCAGAGAACAGTAGGTCCCGGTATAATTAGCCTAAAGTGTGCACAAAATGACGGTAGAGCGACAAACTAAGCTACACCAAATCTCATTTTTTGAAATAGCGTCTACAACAAAGCCGCCATCGGATTGAACCTCAGCTCTTTACTCACCAGCGGCGCACGTTACTACTGAGCCAGGAATCGGGTAAGATAAACAAAACTGATTATTACAAAACACATTGATTAACAACATAACAGCTGCAATAAATTCACGTAAAGAATAAAGGGTCTTACCGTAACATCCTGCTCCCAGCAACTTTTATTTTCACAGTAAATTAGATTTACAGGAACAGTCTGCAGCGTTCCCGTCATGCTTTCGCTGATTTACGCGTTCACTCACTAATCCTCTCTCCGCAGAGAGTAATACTTTCCTTTTATCAGTGCAGAAATTTATCAGTGAGCCCTTCGGCGAAAACGTGAGCTTTCGTTCCTTGTTTACAAAAAGAGATAACTCGGGGTTCGTCCTTTTAAAGACTAGCGCATGAAAGCAATACGGTATTAACCTTTTTTTTCCGGAAAAACCCTCGGCTTATAAGAAATAGAAATTAGACAATAAAGTTACGCGAACTGATGTTATTCTTTGTTTTTGTTATAATGTATAGCTTATACCATGGATTAGAAAGGGTTTACTTTTAATTGAACAAAACTGACATTGGTAGAACGTGCTGAAACTTGAAATAAAAATAGTATTAGATTCATGGTATTTATAAATAAATCATATTATTAATTAATTTCACTAGACGAAATATAAAATAAAGGTTTTAACATTAAAATATATAAAATACGGGTATATGTACGGGTGAGAGACTTCTAAGCATTCCCCGAAGAT
This sequence comes from Caerostris darwini, assembly GCA_021605075.1. Lineage (NCBI taxonomy): Eukaryota > Metazoa > Arthropoda > Arachnida > Araneae > Araneidae > Caerostris > Caerostris darwini. The sequence goes on from BPLQ01004414.1 coordinate 106,757, forward strand.
TTGATTTGCCGCTTTACTGGATTCCGAAAAACTAAAACTTCTATGTCACAACCAGGAATCGAACCTAAAGTTTGTGGCACCAAAGGTCAGACCGCTAGCCAATTCGCCACCAGGCCGCCGAAGAGATTCAAGATAAGATGATAGATTATACGAATGCGGAACTAGTCGATATGCACTCTGCTTATAAGCGAGTTGAGTAAGGTGGATGTTTGCCACTTTACTGTCATTTTGGGCACACGAGGGCTAAATAGACCGGGACCTACAGTTTAAGTGTATACCGAACCACTAACAAACATCCCTGCCATAGGCCAGGATTCGTACCTGAATCCCATGATACCAAAGGCCAGAGTGCTAGCCAATTGGCAATCAGGCCGCTTACAGGGACAGACAATCTGGCTTCAATCAAACTCTATGGTTAAGAGAGACACGCTATTGGGTTTTTGCATACGAGCTTAATTATGATAATTTATTGCTGTGACATATCCTCAGTGTTCTGCAGTGCGGGACGAGCATTCCGCGAGTAGTCTACTCACAGGGATGTAGGGAAGGGAGAAGTTTCTGTTCTGATGGAGCACCCGTAGGTAGAAGTCTGACTTCTGCTCCTTAATTATGACTATGCTTACAGTCATAGGAGGCTGGGACCTACGGCTTAAAGTGGATTCCGAACCACTACAAACATCCATGTCACCACTGGGACTCGAACCCGAAACCTGTGGCACCGAGCGCCAGAGCGCTAGACACTCGGCCATTCAGGTCCATGATGATTTATTCGCATCGTAGTTGCAGATATTGTTGTTCACTTAGTGACAAAACGGTTCTAATACAAAAATATTTCTCATTTGATCCTAAAGATCTGAAAAAGATCTTTGGACTATACTATGAAAACATTACTTTATCACTATTTGACAGTGGTTAAAAACTGGCTCACGTGAAGTATCAAGCAATATTGCTAATCATGTTAATGTCTACAAATTTCAGAATCCTAAAATTTCCTTTATGAGATATTTGCTTACGATTGCCTTTCTAAATCAATACACATTTGTTCATCATCATTATCCTTTTCCGTTTCAGACATGATGGAAACAGAATATTTATAAGCCTTTAGCAAGATTCCTAAACAAAAATAATAAAAAACCCGTAAGATAATTAGTTAAATTGCAATACCTTTAAAAGATAAAAGAAATATTCATAAATCACAGCTCAAGCAATCGAATCTCAATTTCGAAAGATCAATATCATTATCAACGTTATTTCCGCGTTGTGTCTAATCCTCAGTGTTCAGCAGTACGGGACGGACATCCCATGATTAGTCTATTCATGGATGGTTTGGTTTGTTGCTCTACGGTCAGTTTTTGCACACTTTATGTTAATTAGACCGAGACCTACAGTTTAACGTGGATTCCGAACCACTCACAAACATCCATGCCACAGCCAGGATTAGAACCTGAAGCCCGTGGTATCAAAGACGAGAGCACTAGCCAGCTGGCCATCAGGCAGCATGGATGGAGGAAGCGGTGCAGCTTTTGTTGTGATGGTGCATCCACAGGTAGAAGGACGTGGTTCCGAGTCACTGATAAAGGACAGTAGTGCCTTCCGGGTGGACTTTTAGGTAGAACTAAACCGCATTTGCTATCGTATGGGAAAACCCCCAGAAAACTCCCATCATAGTAGTTCGACTATCGATGCAAGATATTGAACATCACAAATGTCATAGAGTGTCCTCACTTTTTGAAACAGTGTCTACAACAAAGCCTCCAGCGGATTGATCTCTAGCCCTAATAATCACCAGCGGCGCATATTGTTTTTGTACAACTCGTGGCTCAATGACAAAGTTAACACCATTTTATTTTCAAATTGGGTTTGTAAGCCCTCAGATTGATTTGATTTGTCATTGTGCTTTCATTTTTTGTACAATTTGGGTTAATTAGACCGGGATCTACTGTTTAACGTTTATTCCGCATCACAAACATAAATGCCACCGGCAGGTTTCGAATCTGAAACTTGTGGTGCCGAAGTCCAGGGTGCTGCCAATTGACCATCAGGCCACACGGAAATAAAGGAGCGGTCTGACGGCCAGTTGGCTAGCGCTCTGCTATTGGTCCCACAGGCTTCAGATTCGAGTCCTGGTGGTGGTAGGGATAGTGTTTCGGAATCCACGTTAAAGTGTAGGTTCCGGTTTCATTAGCTCAAAGTATGCAAAAATTGACTGTAGAGCCGCAAACCAAATCAAATCTTTATTTCCGTTCTCAATATATATAGCCACTTAATTGTCATTTAAGAGCCAAATTCGTTGGAAAGAATAGCGATGGATACAATTATATTAGTTTTATATAATGTTACTTTATATATTATGTTTTCTATTGCTACAAAATGCTATCTTTATATATATTTTTTTTAATGGTGAGTGTAAAAAAAAAAAAAAAAAACCCCTACAGATTATACCTTACTCCATGATGGCCAGTATATTTGTTGAATAGATTCGAAACAAGTGTACGAATTGATTGAGGTACGAATCACTCTAAGCTGCTGCGAACGAATAATCCGATAGCGTCTGGAAAGCTCAGCGATATCGCAGATCGATTGGCCTGGTAGCGATTCGATGTTTAATGCCACATGTAATGATACGAGGACCCGGGAAACGTGTTTGTAAGCGACTTTTGTCAAAATAATGCTACTCCGGAATCAATACATACATCTTGTTCTTCCAATCTGACGAAAGGAAGGGGTGGGGTGTATTGGATTTGGAATGGAGAATATCGAATTTTCAAATCCGCGACGGTCGTTAGCTTCACGTCTCGTTAAATTTGATAAAACATGTTTGCAAGAAGAAAAAAAGACAGGACGATATCGACAAAAGAAATTTGGCTTTGGAAGATAAGGTTGTACTTTATAGAATTTTCAAATTAAGAAGAAAAAAAAAATCTAAGTATGGAATTTGTTTTTAAAAATTTAATTTTTATGTAATTTTATGATTAATTACAAATTTATCATATAAATATCAAATTTGAATGTTTTTATTTAAGCATTTTGTCGACGGTTTAGGAATTTTATGCATCTACATATGCCCGACTTGTGGCTCAATGGGAACATGTGCCGAGGTGAATATTAGGGCTGAGGTTCAATCCGCTGGCAGCTTTGTTGTAGACACTGTTTCAAAAAACCAGCATTTTGCATAGTTCATCGTAGTCGTTGCATCGTAATCCGATTAACGAGACAAAATACTGAACAAGCATCTTGCCCTTTACAGTTTGGGAACGATGTGGGGGAGAAGTGTGATTGGGCTCTCTGACTGTTTGGGTGCATATGAGACAGGGACCTACGACTTAAAGTGGATTCTTAATCATCACAAACATCCATGGCACTGTCGGGATTCGAACCCGAAACCGAGCATCGAGTGCCAGAGCTCTAGTCACTCGATCATCAGGCTCCCCCTGTTAGTTTCCGGGTTTTCTTCCATACGATATGCAAATGCGGTATAAGCAAATAGTTCCCCTTGAAGTCCTGTCGGAAAGCACTTCCTTCCTTCTTCAGCAACATGAAGCCATGACAGACTTCTACTTATGGGTGTTCCATCACAACATAAGCTGATCCCTCCCTCCTTCCATGAGACAGCATGGGTTCACCTAAAAAGGTTGCTAACGACTCGACCAAATGGGGCAAAAAATATCAACATATTGCTTTTTTACATTACATTTTTTTACAACGTATTGCATAAGACATTTGTAGATAAGATGTCAAGTCATGGTTTTGTGTTTTGCATAATTTCTTCGTTAAGGTTTAGGTTGGGTTTGTCACTCTACGGTCATTTGAGCCTTTAGGCTAATTAGATCGGGATCTACAGTTTAACGTGGAATTTGAACCACTCACAAACATCCATGTCATCGCCAGGATTCGAACCTGAAGCCCGTGGTTGCATGGATATTTGAAGCTTGTGGTATCAAAGGACAATATAACAATAATGAAATAATAAACATTGATAAAATTGATAACAAAATCGGTAATATTTAAATTGTTTGACAGTATGCAGTAGAGACAGAAAAACTATTATATTTTTGTTAAAAAAAATCGCAAACTATTTTATTTTTGTTTGTTGAAATTGGGTTTCATATTCTTTTTTCAACAACAACAACAAAAAGTAAATAAAAAAAAAAAAAAAAAAAAAAAAATAAAAAAAAAAAAAAAATATTTACGCTTGAATAATCAGATCCACATAGTTTACAATTTGGATTTGTATTAAATGTAAACAAAAGGACGAAGAAAGAGTTTAATATGAAATAGAAACAATGTTTAGTGAGAGAAATTTGATATTTTAAAAAGAAACAATATGTTTAATGAAAAGAGGATTTTTTTCTTGCCAAATGATCATACTGTTTTATTAAGAAAATATTTATTTAAACAATGTTTACACAGGTGGAAAGGATTAACTAACAAAAGAATACTTTTTTGCATTTTAAACACAGTTAAAACTGTTGTTTGTAGTTTTAACTAATCCCCCCTGGTACAGGAAGAAGAACAACCCCACCAGGTCCAAAAGACCCCGTCACAGGTAAATAGTTCATGGCTAAGGGTAATATGCAGCTTCACTTTAGGGAGGAACTAAGAGGGCTGTAGACTGACTAAACTTCAAGACAACGCTCTCCGATCATACTAGACCGGGACCTTCGGTTTAAAGTGGATTCTGAATCACTACAAACATCTATGGCAGCTCCGGGACTCGGACCCGAAACCTGTGGCACCGAGCGCCTGAGCTCTAGACACTCGGCCATTCAGCCCCCGCAGTTAAAACTTCAAAGATAGAAACCAAATAGCAAATAGGTCAAATGGTCAATGCACATGTAAAATTTAAAAAAATATTTTATACTAACTATGGCGTTATGAAAATATAAAATAATATTAATATTTCCAGAAAATAATAAATAAGTTACAAAAAAAAACTTACCCCTGAAAAAAGAACTGATCAAAGGAAAGTACAGACATTAAATTAACATTAAGCGATTAAGGAGATATTTTATCTAGACACGGTTGCTGATCTGACAAAAAAAATTACATTCACGTTAAAGAATTCATGATTACTGTAATCACGTTATTCTAGAACACTATTTATTTAAAGACTAAGATATCATTTGATAAATCAAGTAAGAAAAACAGTTTAGTTACAAATACTTAATTTATTTCAGTTTTTATCTCTTCATATATTGCAATGTACAGCCAGAATGTCTTGGTGGATAGAGCGTTGAAATAGATTTGCTTTTGTCACTCTAGGGTCATTTTGTGTACAATTTACGCTAATTAGACCGGGACCTACAGTTCAAAGTGGATTCCGATATATATTGCAATGTAGAGCCAGAATGGCTTGGTGGATAGACCGTGACCTACTGTCAGAAGAGTTGAGGAGCGATGATTGATCGCTACTGCTTGGATAAGTAACGTTAAAAAAATCCAAACTGTTTAATTATTGCCTGCATGGTAGAATGAGGTTTACCAATCGAAACTGTAAACCTCTATTGGTAAACCTCTAACCCCCCCTTTCATTTTAATGATTCACCTTCTTTATTATTGATTCCAAAAAGTAAGACCAATTTTCAATTTAAAATTTCCGGGGCTTATGGAATTTCAATTTTTTTTTTTTTTTTTAGGTTGCTGGCACAGTCCTTCACATCTGTGTAAAATGTGACGTCGAAATATTCATTAGTGTTTGAGTTAGGCTTGGCTTTGTGAGACGACTAGACTAAAACTGATTCTGGCGATTTTTGAAATGTCTGAATTCATTGAGCAAAGAACTTGCATTCAATTTTGTTTGGAAACGTATAAAATGTTGCAGAAGGCATTCGGTGAGCATTCCTATATCGGAAAGAAATGTTTACAAGTGGATAAACAGTTCAAAGAAGGCAGAGAACGCGTTGTAGACGAAGAGCCCTCTGGACGACCATCAACCTCAATCTATGAAGCTCAAGTCCAACAAATTAAAGATTTGGTGCTGGCAAACCGTCGATTTATATTTAGAGACCTTTCTGAGGATTTTGGAATTTTAAAAGGATCGGCCAATTCCATTTTGGGCATCAAACGCGTTACATCTCAATTGGTACCGAAAACACTGAATGCGCCAGCTCACACTGCACTGATTCTTCGTGACGTTTTCGACAAAAATGAAAACCATATCGTTCTACAATCACCGTATTCACACCTTGGAACTTCTGGTTATTCCTTAAACTCAAAAGACCACTCCGGGGACACCGTTTTAAATCGATTGAAGAGATTCAACGTAAATCGCCGCGTGCTTTGAAAGCCATCCCTGCCGATGACTATTTAGCATGCATTGAGGATTGTAAAAAAAGTTGGCATAAGTGCATTGTGTCCGGAGGGGATTACCTTGAAGGCGATGAAATAAATTTGGAAGAATAAATAAAGTTTTTGAAAAAAAAAATAATAGGTCTTACTTTTTGGGTACATTAGTATGTATTGGAAAATGTTTAAAACAATTTACACATTTTCATTTACGAAACGATTGTAAATCGCGACAATAAATTTGAATTTTTCGTCTGTACGAGTATTTTTTTTACTGTTCCAAATTTCATTCGTCCGTTTTTTAAAAAAATTTTTTTAAGGGAAAACGTAAAAATATTTTCATATTTATTTTAAAATTCCATGTTCAAATAGTTTTTAAAACTAAAAATTCTTCCCACAAACTGCACCTCTTTTAAATAATAAAAAAAAAAGGGTTAAAGTTTAAAAAGTTAAAGGTTAAAGAAGTTTAAAAAGTTTCTTTTAAGAATCGCCAATGCATTTATACTTTCTACAGTCACTGTATCTGCCACTTTGATACCGAATGAGCTAGCCTTGTAACACATTTTTGTAGAAATAATGTATTGTAATATAATTAGCGTAAACTGTCGACGAGGATATACTTTCTAGGGAATGCAATAGCGGTATACAGGGATACCGAATACCGGTATTTTGAGCCATTTGTACAATTTTGTAATACCGGTATTCACAAGTTTAAATACCGTTTTTTCGGTATTTACTAGAAATTTAGAATTCTTATTTGTGAAATTCTTATTCTTATCTGTGAATTCTTATCTGTAAATTAGAAATTCTTATTCTTATCTGTGAATTCTTATCTGTAAATTAGAAATTTTTATCGGGAAAACAAGGTTGTAGTTGTGAAGAAAGTGTGTAATATTTCGATATTTTTTAAATTGGTGAATTTAGGAAATTAGTAATTAGTAAAAATTAGTGAAAACAAAAATTAGAATTGGCGATAATTAAAAAAATTTCAACAAACCAAAATACAATACAGAAATCAGCTATATCCCAAACAATCGATTTAACTTCAAATCGATTTATTTGAAGATGAGGGATTTAGAGGTAAATACTTGCAAAAAGTATATCGTGCACTGCTAACAGTACCACCCACTAGCGTAGATGCCGAATCAGCTTTTTCGACAACTGGTAATTTTTGCACAAAATTACGTTCCAGGCTTAATGATAGTACAATTGATGCATTGTGTCTTTTAAGATCACATTTCAAAAATTTGTAATAGTATCACAGATTAAATAGTGATATTTACACTTTTTTGTGATTTAAATAAGTAAGATGTTCCTTTACTTTGTTGTGATTCTTTATATACTGTTATAATTTATGAGTTTCAAATTTTTTTCGTGATATTCACATTCTCTAATAAAACTGGCAAATAAAACAAAAAAATTTTTTATAAAAAACTGTGTTTTGTTTCTTTTTCTAAAATTTCTACTACCGGTATTAAAACCGGTATCCCGGTATTAAGATCTAAAAAATACCGAATACCGGTATTGAACTTTTGGTCCGATATTGCAATCCCTAATACTTTCAGATAAATCATGAAGCCAATCAACGACTTTATTTCATTATATTCTTTGGCATCGATTACTTAATAATCGATAATTACTGACTTCGATTGTTCATAAAGTTTTAACTCTGGGTTTAAAGTCAAGATAGAATTTAATTTGCTTATTTAACTACAGATGGTAATGTTATTTGTAAAAAAAATCCCACACAAAATAATAAATACGTCTACATAAAGATAAAAATTTATCGATAAAAGTATGTATTATAACAGATTATAGGAAAATATCCGATAAATCTGCATTTATATTACACCGTAACCAGACTACGTCTCGTCACATTTTATTTAATATACGAATCTGAATTCAGATATAAACTCCAACAATAAAATATGCAATTTATAGTCATTCTTTTGACAAAGCGTTGCATGTTTTATAAGTCTGAATTTGCTTATTCAAACACTTTATTTGATTTATGAAACTTAACTTCTCTGCAAATACTGGACCTATAACGGCTACAAGAAGAGGGCCATTTTCAGGTTCATTGGAATACTTTAATTTTTATTTACAAGCAATATATATAAAGTCAAGCATCATTGGGCGCGGTCAGTACTTGGGTGGGTGACCACTTGGGAACACAGCGTGCCGTTGGCATTCACAAATTTGGGACCTGAATGGCTGAGTGTCTAGCGCTCGGTGCCACAGGTTTCGGGTTCGAATCCCGGTGGTGCCATGGATGTTTGTAGTGGTTCGGAATCCACTTTAAGCCGTAGGTCCCGGTATCCTATGACTGTAAGAGCGTCACGGAGCCAAAGTCAGACTTCTACCTACGGGTGCTCCATCACAACAGAAGCTACTTCCCCTTCAATCATGAGTACATATGGGCTCGTGGGCTTGGCCAGCCAAGTGGGATAAGGAAAACAACATATATACTGGACTCTATTTACAAAGAAATGAAAATTAAAGATATAATTTGATTTACAAGTGCAGAAAAAGAGAAAGGAGATTTTTAGAGTTCTCGAGACTACGACGAATCTAATCCATCCGGTCTGCGGCAGATTTTAAATATCACATGGCTTGATACACGAAACCACAAGGGGCTCACTGTGTAAACAGAGGGAATCTCCGGCCTGTTCAGTCACTTTCAGAGAAAGAGAAAAACATTTCTTGTCGACTTGTTGCAGAACATTCTCTCCAAAAATCTCCCTTTAATAAAATCCGTCAAGATGAGGGTGTCAGCTTCCCTCACTTCGTTCATTAGAGTCGACATTTCCTCAACTCAAGGTCTATCACCAATCACGATGCAGCAACTCATGATCTAGTCTATATCCCATCTGTAATTGTTTCGACCTGAGAAGGCCGCACAGACATTCGCTAATTGAGTCTCATTAACCATGATACTGAATATCTGCTATCAAATTTCAGTGACAGATTGTTCTCATTAGTACAAAACACTAATTGCATATAATATAAATATATACGATACTACTTATCTGCTGCCAGATTTGAATGATAAGTCGTTACTATGCACTTGTTAAAGAATATACATTTCTTTCCCCTGGCAACAGAAATGCTATAGCTCTTCCCTTGAAAAAAATACTATACCTGTATTTTAGATTCCATTTAATTGTGATATTTATGTTTGTTATTTTATTACATATTTGATTTAAATTTGATAGTAAATCTTGATTAAGAGCAACAATTTACTTAGTAGGTCAAAAAATTTATCTATGACAGATAATCTATATTTTTTACTCGTAATAGAAACTTCTATATTAAGCAGATATTTTTGAAGTAGTTATTTTATTCAAGTCATTCTTATATTGGATCGTACATGTCTAACGTATTAAGAGATAACTAGCGATTTGTGGATATATTTATTTTTCTTATCCCACTTAGTAGATTGTGGGCCTGAATGGCCGAGTGGCGTTCTCGGTACCACAGGTTTCAGGTTCGAGTCCCGGCGGTGCCATGGATGCTTGTAGTGGTTCGGAATCCACTTTCAACTGTAGGTCCCGGTCTAATAGGATCGTTGAGCGTTGCGGGGGCATAGTTACACCGCATCCGTGGCTTCAAGTTACACGCGCCCTCTGTTTAATGCAAAGTGAGTAACCTTTGTGCAGCGCTTGCCTTAAGGCATCCAAGAGCAAGCTGTCTAAGTGTTTGCCAGCTGCATTAGAAAGAAAAAAAACATATGCGATACTCTTTACCCCAGTATAACTACCGAGGGTAACCGCGGGATGTTCACTAGTTTATAATGTTAGTGGGATTCATTTCAATTATTTGTTGTTATGCTTAAGTTAAATTTTCTGCGTATTAAGCTTTACTTAGCAAGTAAATAAAACCGAGTTATTATCATTCTGTGTTTTTTTTATCCAACTTATACAGCAATAATAAGCTATTTGCTGTCGCGGGCCGGATTGATGACACTAGGGGGCCGGATTTGGCCCGCAGTTTGGAGATCTCTGATCTAAATCATTCAAATCTTCTAAAATATATATTTTTTCCAATGCACCTGGTAAACACTTAGACAAGGACGTCTTGGATGCCTTAAGGCAAGCGCTGCACAGACATTACTCACTTTGCATTACCCAGGGGGCGCGTGTAACTTGAAGATAAGCCACGGACGCGGAGTAACAATGCCCCCGCAACGTTCTACGATCCTATTAAACCGGGACCTACGGTTTAAAGTGGATTCCGAACCACTACAAATACCCATGGCACCACCGGAACTCGAACACGAAACCTGTGGTACCGAGCGCCACTCGGCCATACAGGCCCCATCTTCTAAAATATAGATTTAGAAATATGACGAATAGTTTCAGTATGATCTTCTTTTTTTCAAAATACTTTCTGTAAATACTTTTCCAAATTCTTTTTTCAGCATGAACGATGCATTTTATAATTCGGAAATAAAGTACATTATTTTTAATAATACTTTTTTAAAGTGTTGATTTAAGAAACTGGTCACTTAAATTGAGTCATTTGAACTTTTTAAAGATTAATTAAGTGATCTTTTTTCCCATTTAGTAAATATTTTAGATTTTATTGGTAAAACTGTAATATTAGTTATTGTTAACAGTAGTTTTACAGTAATCCCTTGTTAAAATTGGTTTTACAAAACAGGAATTTGCACATACGCCTTATCTGTTGCCATTTGACTGTTTCATATTAGAATTTTATTCATACATGGTGATCTGTAAAGCGTCAGTGTTACCATAGCAACACACTCTTTACAAGAGAAATGTTTTTGAAAAACGAAGCCAAAGTAATCGTGCAAATTGAAAAAGCAATTTTGCAGCGAAGGATTTTCAAATGCCAACGGCCGTACCATGCTGAATATACCGGTTCTCGTTAGATCACCGAAGTTCAGCATCATTGGGCGCGGTCAGTACTTGGGTGGGTGACCACCTGGGAACACTGCGTGCCGTTGGCAAATTTGGGACCTGAATGACCGAGTGTCTAGCGCTCTGGCGCTCGGTGTCACAGGTTTCGGGTTCGAATCCCGGCGGTGCCATGGATGTTTGTAGTGGTTCGGAATCCACTTTAAGCCGTAGGTCCCGGTCTTCTATGACTGTAAGAGCGTCACGGAGCCAAAGTCAGGCTTCTACCTACGGGTGCTCCATCACAACAGAAGCTGCTTCCTTCCCCTTCAATCATGAGTCCATATGGGCTTGTGGGCTTGGCCAGCCAAGTGGGATAAGAAACAACAACAACAGGATTTTCAAATATGGAAGAAAGAGAAGTTAATGAATTATTCGAGAAATATGGAATGGAGAAATGGATGATCATGTAGCTTAGAAGGAAATAAAGCGCTTTTAGCTTACAAGAAATTGTAAGAATTGTTGAAAACAAGACACAAGAATTGAATGATCTTGCAATGGAGATAGACTCATATTAAAAGAAGGCATTCTATGAGTGGCATTAAAAATTTTGCTTTACATGATGAGGAACTTTAAAAAAAATAATGACAATTACATTCAACGCAAAAATCATTTTTATATAATATAATTACATATGAAATGCCAGTCCTAATTGCGGAATAACTAGCGCTCTGTAGCTTGGGGCCATAGGTTTAAGGTTCGAGTCCCGGCGGTGCAATGGAAGTTTGCAGTTATTCAGAATCTATTTTAAACCGTAGGTTTGGTGTACTATGACTGTTGGGCGTCAGATTGAAAACCCTACCCCGAAAAAAAGAAAACATCTCCTGTCTGGAAGCGGCCTGATGGCCAATAGTCTAGCTCTCTGACCTTTAACACCATAGGTTACAGGTTCGAATCCTAGCAGTGGCAGGGATTTTTGTTAGTGGTTCAGAATCCCCGTTAAACTGCAGATCCCGGTATAATTAGTATAAAATGTGCTCATCAATTACCAATTTGAATGATCCTAGATCAATTTTCAGGTTCCAGATCTTTTATTAGGGTCCGATAGACGAGTGACCAGCGCTCTGTCACTCTGTGACATAGGTTTAGGGTTCGAGTTCCGGCGGTGCCGTGGATGTTAATAGTGATTCGGAATCCATTCTAAAACGTATGTCCCGGCCAGCTATGACCGTAAGAGTGTTGTGCTAACAACCCTAGCCCGTAAAAAGAAAACATCTTCTATCTCGAAATCTGCCAGTAGACAGACAGCCTTGGCCCACCATTGGTCTGTTGCGCCAAATGAAGATTTGGTTTGGTTTGTCGCTCTACGGTCATCTTGAGCACATTTTAGTCTAATTACACCGGAACCTACGGTTTAAAGTGGATTCCGAACCACTAACAAACATGCCAAATGAAGGACATATCACTTGCCTACTTATTAAGAATTAAAAAAACATCATTTCAATTAATATTTGTTTAATTTTTTCCTTGAAATTGCAACACAATTTAAGGTCGTTTAAATTATACATGTTTTCGTAATTTGTATCATAGCTAACACCCTTTTTCTACAGAAAGCTAATTTTGAGGAATGCGATTTTATCGTGAGCGCAATGCATTAATGTCGTAACTACTGCATTCAGCTAATGTTTACCGTATTGTATCTTTAAATAAAATTACTTTCTTAAAATCAACATAATGACTTAACTTTACGTTATTCAACATAACACATATATTCAATGTGTCCTACAAAATGCATGTTATACAGGAATAATGGTATGGCATAAGAATTAATGGTGCGGCATTTGTAGCATTCCGTTTGCAGGAGAGAGAAATACGTATTTTTTAACAAGTACATAATAACAACCCATCACTCAAATTTGACAGCAGATAAGGAGTGTTGTAAATAGTTATACTACATGCAATTAGTGTTTTGTACTAATGAGGACAACCTGTCACTCAAATCTGATTGCAGATATTCAGCATCATGATAATGAGAGTTAGGAAATTAGTGAATGTTTGTACGATCTTCACATATCGAAACAACTACAGATAGAATATAGACTACACCATGATCGTTGCCCTATAGACTACACCATGATCGTTGCCCTATAGACTACACCATGATTGTTGCATCGGGATTGGCGATAGACCATAGACTGAGAAAGTGTCTAATTCAATGAGAAGTGAGGGAATCTGACCCACCCCTCTTAATGGGTTGACGGGTGACGAATCGACAAGGGCAACGAATGGTGTTGTTTTTTTCTTTCCTTTTTTTTTTTAAGTCACTGAATTGGGTTTTCAAGTGTATTTTTTTCTGTTTTTCCGCCTAAGTGAGCCCTTTGTGGTTACGCGAATGAAGCCTTGTGATAGTTAAGGTCTGCCGCAGACCAGGTATTTAGATTCGTTGTAGAATGTATGTATATAGAAATAATGCTTGTAAGTAAAATTTAAAGTGTCCTATGAACCTGAAAGTGTCACTCTTCTTGAAGCCGTTATAGGTCTAATATAGACCGAGACATTACAATGGTGATAGAAATGCTTTGAACATAGTCACTTAATTAAATATCATTCGATTAAACGAAGATATACTCATGCACGTCCGCTTAAAATTTTAAGCGACTTTAGTTATAACAAGTAATATAAAATTTTTTTTTTAAAGTCAATTCCTGCTTTTTTTTCATTATATTGCAGAAAAGTCCTTTGCAAATAAAGTTGAAATTTTCTTCTTACATCTGGCGCCATCTATTATTAGATGCATGCAACTTAAATCTAAAAAAACTAAAATTAAGGAATTAAATTTAATTAATGTTTTAATATTTGAAAAAACTGTATTAACATCCAGTGTCATCCACTACAAGTTCAAAAAAAATTTATTTGAACTTGAGTGGATGAATAAAAAGTATTTTATGAACGATTGAAAATTTGAACAAGATATATATAGGAAGAGTGTGAGCTAATAGTAGGAATTGAAAAAAATGTACTGGTTAATGTTTTAATATTTATAAGGTAAGCAATTCTAGCAAGTAAACATAAATCATAACTTTAATTACTTGCATCTTAAGACAATACTTTTATCTTAAATTTTAATAGATACTATAGCAATTCTATTTAACTTCTCTATTATTTGAATGCAGTAGGAATAAAAATCTAAAGTTCTTATACGAAAATGTTTGAGATTTTATTTTTGAACTCCCAGCTGAGACCAACCAGGCTTGTGGGAATCATGGGAAAGTCTGCTAGCTTCTGTTGTATTTCCATTGCTCTGACTTTAGAGCGAATAAAAACTTCTCTTTTAACCATTTAAAATGCTGTTTTTTAATATTTTTTTTATCTCTTCATAACTTCCTTATGAATAAAAAATATCAGGCAGTACGAGCGTTTTTTTTTTTATTTTTTTTATTCTGCAAAAAACGAACAAGATAAGAAACGGTGATAATAAACAGGCAAATAAGATAAGAGTAAGATTCCAGCAACATTCTTCTACAGTTCTTTCTAAAAAAAGAACCGCTACGTTTACAGGCATTATAAAATGGAGCAATTAAGACGCCCCTTATAAATCGTAACAAAAGTTTCTGAAACAAATAATATTTTCTATGGTACTTTAGAACTTGGTAAAACATACACTAAGAAAATAATTAAATTAATGCAAAGTAAAGTATTTTGAAATCTATGGGAAGCAGATAAAAGTTTTTATTGCTTATGCAATCTACTCAAATCAATGTTTTTAACAGTTATGCTTACCATCTGTAGGTGTAATGCAGTATACGTTAATTGAACTTTGAAATACATAGAATTTATAGGTCTTTGCCAAAATTCCTCCACGGTACCCTATAAATTCTAGTGCAATAATAAATAGTATTATAATATCAGCAAGACGGATTTACACCAATTTTAAAATTACAGGAACTTCTACGCACTTTAGTGGTGGGGCAATTAATCATGCCAAACTATATATTAAAATCATATGCATTTCAAGATTTTCAGCAACTTTAAAATTACAGGAACTTTCATTTACTTCAGTGGTGTGGCAATTAATAGTACCAAACCATATATTAAAATTGCAATTATAGGAATTTCCATGTACTTCATTTATGAGGCAATTAATCCTGCCAAATTATATATTAAATGTGAATTTATCTCATTATTTTCAGCAACTTTAAAATTAAAGAACTTCCACGTACTTTAGTGGTGTGGCAATTAATCCTGCCAAACTTTATATTAAAAGTACCAACGTTGAAATTACAGAAAATTCAATGTACTTTAATGGTGTGGCAATTAATCCTGCCAAACTATATATTAAAAGTACCAACGTTAAAATTACAGAAAATTCCATGTACTTTAGTGATGTGGCAATTAATCCTGCCAAATTATATATTAAAAGTACCAATGGTAAAATTACAGAAAATTCCATATACTTTAGTAGGGTGGCAATTAATCCTGCCAAACTATATATTAAAAGTGCATACATCGCAGTACTTTCAACATCTTTAAAATTACAAGAACTTTTATATTCTTTATTGTTGCAATTTATCCTGCCAAATTATATATTAAAAGTACATGTATTGCAGAATTTTCAGCAAACTTTAAAATAACAGAAACTTCCGTGTACTTCAACGGTATGGCAATTAATCGTGCCAAACTATATATTAAAAATGCATGCATCGCAGGACTTTCAGTAACTTCTTTCTTTGTCTGTGAGGAAGGTGCGATTAGAAGCAGACATGATTTGATCGCGGTGCCGACTGGTGCTTTGTCATCTGCAATCGCAGTCCAAGTGACAGGAAAATCGTTAGGACATTTGCGAACAGCGATTTATTTAAATTGAGGGGGTGTTTGAAAAATCGAACGGAGCAAATTGCGTGGGTGAGAAAATGATGGAATCGAAAGAAAAACAGTCCGAAGAAAATTTCTGCAGAAGTTTTTTTTTTTCTCTTCTGCAAAAAGAACCGCTTCAAAATTATCGCTACATAAATCAAAACATTTAATTACTAAATCGATAAAGGAATATAATGACAAATTAAGTTTCCGATACAAAAATAAAGATGTCAAAAAATTGTAAAAATATTTCTTTTTTCTTTATAAGATTCGCAATTTTATATATTTTGTTTGGTCTTGGATTTTGTTTTGCTTTACAGCAAAATTTAATTGAAAAGAAGAAAAAGTTAAGATATTGAAATGAATTTTTTTTTCAATATTGTGGATATTTTTTGCATATCATTTGATGTATTAAAATACGATAACTTGATGAAATCTACATTCAAAAGCCTTTCTGTTGGTTTCATACCATGTTAAACCCAAGAAGAAAAAAGGCATCCCCTCCCAAAAATACTGTCCATTTGTTTTAAATGGGAAAAGAATCACGAAAACATGCTTACAACCAATTCGAAAACAAAGAGGCAAATTACCAAAGAACGTCATCTATTATTTTAAGTGATGTTAATTAAAGACTAAAATAATCGAAGCTTTTATATTTAACAGCGCCTTTCATAATTAACATCTTATATTTAATAGCCTTTTTCACAACGTTTTCCTCAAAAACATAATGTAACATTTAGTTCAATAATTATCAATTGATTCTCGCCGATGGGTTATAATCTTTTTATATACAATAGTTCATTATTTCAATTACAGTCCGTGAGCAATTTATTTATTAATGTTTCTATTTACTACTGTTTATTTTATTGCTTCTTTCGATTATTATTTACGAAATAAATTAGTTGTTGTATCATTGAGTGATAAAACAATTTAAATTATACTGAAAAATTATTTTAAAGTTGGTGGTTGGGAATCCACTTTAAATAATTTTTTAAAGTGGATAGTGTGCAAAAGATGACCTAAAGTGCTAACAAGCCTAAAGTGCGCACAAGATTACCGTAGAAAGACAAATTAAAATTTATCTTGGCGCCACCTAGATAATGACATCTGAAAGTAATTTAACTTCATTTACAATAGTTTATCCTAAAATAAGTAAATATAAAATATTCATTAAATAAAACCTTAAATCCCAACACAAAGCATATTTCATTGTTTATATGAGATTGATTATACCAAACAAATACCACAACTATTGACGGACAAAACACTTAACAAAGTGCTTTTATGTATGTATGTATGTATGTATGCAAGTATATATATATATATATTATTTCAGTAGTCGAACTTCAAGGGAGGCGTCAAATAATTCGAGTTATAGAGTTTTCGACTCATGGAGGATTTCGATTTACGCGGATTTTGTAAGGAAATATTCGACTTGTAGAGGTTTAGATTTTTTGTAACTTATTTTGAGTTAGAGAGGTAAAATAAATAAAAATTCAAGTTACACAGGTAATAAACATGTTAATATAACTTTTAATTTGCATATAATGTATTACAATAAAAAATCAAAATAATTCCGAAACAACCTAAAAATTAAAAATATTATATATTCAAAAAGTCAGTTATTATTATTTTTTTTTTTTTTTTGCGTTAGACAAATCGATCGTTCTCTATCTATAGCATTATCTAAGCTATAAAGACCAGAAAATTCTTTTTCTTCCGAGTTGCTAATTCTTAAAAATTGGTTATTCTATTTACTATATACTCATACGTTGTTTTCTAAGAAATAATGACGTGCATTGTCGGCAATTCCTTAAAGTCAGTAACTTGTTTTTCTTCGAGCTATAGAGGTAATTAGTTTCAAATGATTGAGTTGTAAAGTTTGTTAAATCAAACATTGCTAATGTTCGAGATACAGAGGTCCAACTTTTTTTTCGAGTTACGGAGGAAAAATATATACCAAAATGGCTTGTGGGGATTGAGTAATTATATCGACTTATAGAGGGTTGAAATTTCTAGTAATGGAGGTTTTGGGGCTTGAAGGGAGGGGAACAAAATGTTTTTCGAATTGTGGAGGTTTTCGACCTATCGAGGTTCGACTTAAAGAGGTTCTACTGAATATATATATGCAATTATCAATAATTATACCTCTTATGCTAATTATCTTCTAATTATTCAATTAAAAAAAATCTTCATGCTACTTTTTCTAAAAGAAAAAGTAACCTAAATCATTTGGAAAAACTATCCCAAAAGTCTTACGCAAAAATTGTTCAACAGCAATTCAATAAAAATGGTGAAACATTCTTTGCCATTTATTTTCTGGAGATAGTGGTTTTGTTCATTTCCTGATCATTCCTCTTGCAATAATGAGAACGTATTAATCCTCACTATCCATAAACAGAGATTAAACCAACGTAATGAGATTTCGAACTGAATGCTGTTCGCCATTCCAATTGTCTGTTAACTCAATTAGGTGCTTCTTTAATTCGATTTCTTCCCAAGAACCCTTTGTGCTGCTGCGATGTTCCCTTCTGTGCCCGATGCTCACTTGAGGAGAACTAAACCTTCCAATTTGTTCCCTCTATTGTGCTTTGTTATTCCGCCCGGAGAGAAATCAGAGCTGTTTTTTATTGGGTCGCCTGGCTCAGAACACATTTCAGATTTATGCGCATCAGCAACACCATTATAGTTAATGAGACTTTTCCTCAAATACGATGATCAAATGCAACTGATAAGAAATAATGGAAATGACAAAAAAAAACCCTAAAAAACTGTGACACGGAAGAAGAGTAAGTAAGAAGAAAAAATATGCATTATCTTCTTTTTTTATTCTGTTTATTAAAAGGTTTTCTTTTAGATTTCTTTTTTATATAAATTTGCTTGTAAAAAAGTTTGGGGGGAAAAAGTTATTATGCTTTTTTTTTTTTTTTTGTAAATAACTTTAAAAAAAACTTTATAAAGTTTTTTTTTTTCTATACTTTGATGAAAATGTCAATTTTTAGTTTTTATGAGGGCATGATTTTTTGTTATCTGTTGGTGTTATTTTTATTTTCTTTTCGCATTATGTAGATCACAATGAAAAAAATATCAGTGCTTTGACATAAAAGGAAGGAATATTAATGGATAAGGATAAGTTTTTATAAAAAGAGTAAAAAGGAAAACAAAACTGATCAAGAATTTGAAATTAATGCCGTGTAAGCCTAACACGCTTTATAGAAGAATTTTTCTTTGAATTTTCGACAGTAATAACTTTCTAAAAGTTGCACTATCTAAAAATAATATGAGGAATTTACATCATTCGCTAAGTTTATCATCTATTTTTCATTTTTCTTCGATTTTTTCTGTTCTTTTTATTGAAGTGATTGATTGAAAATTTTCACGGCTTTAGGCTGTTCGAAAACAAACAGAAAATAATTCAGTTAATCGTTTATTTAATTACTTAGGCAATATTAAATTTTAAAAACAAATTAATAAGTCTAACAAATTAATTCTGGTATTTTTTTCTCACTAGAAGAGTTTTGGCCTTTCATTCCTATTAGAGAGGAATATTTGTTATTTGACAAATATATGTAATAAACCCATAATTCAAATTTGACAGCAAATGAGCTTTTTTGTGGGTATTTATATTACATGCAATTAGTATTTTGTACTATTGAGAACAACCTGCGACTCAAATCTGATAGCAGATAATCAGTATCGTATAATGAGACTCATGAAATTAGCTACATTCACAGGACGAAACAACTACTGTCGCTTGAATATAAACTCCATCGTGATTTGTAATAGACCACGCGCTGAGAAATTGCTACCCCAATAAGAAGTGAGGTATCCCAAACCCCCCTCTTGACAGATTGTGTTAAAAGGATTTTTTTGGTGAAAAACGGAGGGAGTTCTGCGACGAGTTCACTAGAAGTGTTGTTTTTTACATTTTTCTTTCTCTGAAGGGAGGAGGCCAGAGTATTTCATATGTTTTTCAACGGATTTTCCCTTTGTGGTTTCTTGAATCACGCCCTGTGATAGTTAAGGTCTACCGCAGATCAAGTGTTTAGATTCGTCGTAGACTCGAGAATTCTGTAAATCTCCAAATTTGGAGTCAATTGCACTTGTGTATCTAATTTATATCACTAATTTCATTTTTTGTAAGTAGAGTTCGGTATAATATTGTATAATTTGTAAATAAAATTTAAAGTGTTTCCATGAACCTGAAAGTGTTCCTCTTCTTGTAGCCGTTCAAAGCTTAATATGGGCCGAGACGTTACAAGACCAATAAAAAATATTGAATAAAGTTAAGGTCAGTTTATTTATTCCTGTAGTGATGTACAATGTATTCTGTCCATAAATGTATTTTGACTCTATAGTAAGTACTTGATCGATAGTTATGTTAGCCATGGGAACAAAGAAAGCAGTTAAACACGATTTCTAGAAAAAAAAATGAAACGGAAACATCTATTCACGCTCAACTTATGAAAGGAAAGAGGGTAAAAAAAGAAATAAAAACTGAAATAGAAAAGCGCAATATCTCCCAGAAACATGTTGCATTATCCCCCCATTCGTCTTCAGTAATAGGGTCTGGTTGCATTAGATGTCACGCCAGTATTACGGATCATCTATTAGCTGTGCTTGAGATCTGAAGCTGCGGAGGGAAGATCTGTCCATTTTGTCCCTACACCTGCAGATCTTCAAATTTAATGGATCCAAAGTTTCTCACGGAACGTTGCTCTAAGTTTTGGAGCTATTTATTTTTATTGCCAGCTATTTTCACAGTGCTATTTTTTCCTTCTTCTAAGCTGCATCAAGCATTAGGATAGGAATTTCTATTTTTACAATGTTGTTTGTTTTTCTAAGCTTTGAAAAATGGACAGAAGATGAATTTTTTCAAAAGAATGTTAAAAATGGATCGATCATAACAGAATGCAAAAAGAAGATTAACTTTCAAATTTCTACATGAAAAAACGTCTTTTTAGAAAGTTAATAAAATAATAGTGCATGCGTTGAAAATGAAGATTATCATTATCTGAAAGAAGCAAAAATATTAATAGAAAAAGTTTTACGATTAAATTTTGAAATGTTAATAGTTTCTGAACCCATTTCCATATACTGTTTATATATTTGGTTCATTTCTATTGGTTTACTGTGGAAATATAGCTTACATAGAATTATTAAATTATTTATCTTCTTAGAGCTTTTAATTTATGGCAACATTTCCTATTCTATTCTAAAGTATAGAAACATTTTGTAAATTCACTACTTTCTGTAAATTCTGTTTTACTGAATTTTTTTTTTACTATTTATATAATTTATTTACAATTTATTAACTACTTACAATTTCTTATTTAAATGAACAGTTTTAATGTTTAAGGTAAATTCGTAATTAAATTTTATTTTTAAATATCATTAATTTTGTCAAATCTTTAAGAAAGAGCAAAAATGTTGTTATACAAAAATAATAATGCAAAAATAATATAATTGTAATTGTTTAATACAAAAAAATAATTATAAAATTTAATTGAAATTATTTTCCTTTTCCTCCAGTAATAATCAGGCCGAGTATCTGGCGCTTTGTGCCACAGATTGCGGGTTCGAATCCCGGCGGTGCCATGAAGGTTTGTAGTGGTTCGGAATCCACTTTAAACCGTAGGTCCCTTCTAATACACTCGTAGAGCTTTGTGGGGGTAGTGTTAATCCGTAGCATGTCTTCAAGCTACACGTGTCCCCTGTGTTGTGCTGAAAGAGTAACAGCGTTTATCGGTGCAACCCACTTAGGCTGCTCACAGGGAAATGGACAATACGATCCAGTCATCGATGTAATTTAAAAAAACAACTTTAAATTGTAGGTCCCGATCTAATATGACGGTTGGGCGTAGGGCCGACAACTTTATCGCGTAAAAAGAAAGCATCTCCATTCTCGAAATCTGCCAGTGGACATATGGCTTTGGCCTACCCTGGGGCTATTGCGCAAATGATGAGGATGGTTGTTTAGCTAATTTTTCCGCTATAACAATTGTTGTAGAGGGGAAAAAATGAATAATAAAAAGAATTTCAAGCAACAAGAAAACTGTTATTTTTTCTTCTTTAAAAAAATTCACTTCCTTAGAGATTAAAAGCCAATTCTCAATTCAATTCTTTTTTTGCTGAAAGTCATTTAATCTTTCCTGAGTGTAGGTAACGCGACTCAATAAAAGAATGCGAAAGGAAATAAATAAATCACGATTAGAGAAAACAAATACCTTGTTGAAAGAGTCGCATACATCTAACAATCCCTCCCTTTTTTCACTGATAAAACTTATCTCCAGAATTGCAAATTTGCTTAGAAAGAGGGAGGGTAGTAAAAAAAAAAAGTTAACATTGAATCAAGTACTGGAACTACGAGAGAAAAACCAAACGATTTCTTTCCGATGCCATAAAGGAGTTAACAAAAGAGTTCTGTTTTGTTTTCGAACGGCGGAAGTCCCTTCTTTGCAGCTGATTTAGGGTCGCATGACTGTCACTTCCAGTGGACCGGCGCTGTTCGGGAGGCAAAAAGGAAGGTAGAAAGGTAGAGCTCAAACACTTTTTATGTCCTCCGGTAGCCCGCCCGGCTTTGTACTGAAATTGCTTTATTTCCGACCAGGGAATGAAGACAAGGTTTGTGTTACGTCTACATTATCCTCATAAAAAATGCAATTATGTGTTGGATACATTACAACAAAAATACTCCTTGTTTTAGGTTTATGTCATTGACGATTTTTTGCCATTGGATACAATAATAATCAATTATAATCAATGCACACTTTTACAGGAAAAGCAATATGCTTCCATCAATCTTACAACGAATTTATACGAATAAATTTATACAAAATAATGTAAAATAACGAGAATTTCGATCGAATGTGCTTTTTTGACATGTTCATGATTTTTCACGTGGTTTATATACGTTATACCATGCTATATAGCACAGAAAAATGTTAATTTTGAGTTAAAGCATTACAGAATTGGTTTGTCCCTCTTCGGTCATATTTTGCACACTTTAGGCTAACATGACCGCGACTTACAATTTAAAGTGGATTCCGAACCACTCACAAATATCCATACCCCAACCAGGATTTGAATTATAAGCCTGTGATACCAAAGGCTAATCAATTGACCATCAGGCCGCTCCAGCACTAGAGGAATCTAACACTTTCATCTTCCTGAATTTTATGTTCTCTAATCCAGCTTACATATGACTCATACATATTAAAATGTATTCAGATATTTAGCTATATATTTTCTATTTACTTTATTATACTAATTATATGCTCATTTAATTTTTGAATTTTAATAATTATGAAAACATGCGGGAACAAAGTCAACAAAAAATTAAGTTTAATTAAATGTTTATTCAAGAACATAGGTGCACAAATGCTTAAGCAGAAAAGTTATTTGAACCAAAATGAAAGATCCAATCAACTTCGAACACCCCCTTTTTCATTCGAAAATTCCATCCGGATATCTGAAAGTTGAAAGATAAATTACAGATATTGGAAATCGAATTGCTGAAGGAAATTAACGGGAATCTCACAGGAATTTTATAATGAAATTAAGTTTATTTCGTCGTTGAATTATTCATATAGAAGAGAAGAAGAATAGAACATTGCACATATATAGAACATTTCAAAGAAAATTAGAGTTTGATTTGCAATCGATGTTGGGCCATGAATCCTTGATTAAGCGATAATTCGAAACAAATTAGTAAATTCAGATGATTTTGAATTTGCGGCTTCATTAAGGAGAAATAAATCTCAAACTTCCAAGTCCTATAAACAATGAGAAGTATAAAATCAAATATTTTTTTGAGAAAAATAAACATTGGAATTAAAAAAAAAAAAAAAAAGAATAAATTTACTTTAAACAGATAATGTTAAATAGAGTATTGAAAGATTTTCTTTTTTTTCCGTTTAAAATAAAAGAGGAAACATAATTTCAAAATTCTGTGGATTAAGTTACGATTGAAAATAATTTCACATTAAAGACTATTAAAATAATAATTTTTTGCTTGATTTTTTCCTTTTTCTATTGCATATAAGAAAAATCAGTTTTTGAGACCCTTTGAAACAAATTAAAAGAACCATTTAACATACAAGAATTCATTATGATTAAACCACAACTTCCGCCATCTATTGGAACAAAGATGAACCAAATATTTATTAAGATTTTATGATAACCACTATTTTTCTCTATTTTAAAAAAGAACATGCTGGAGTAATATAGTTGAAATTTGGATATGGATTCTGTTGTAGTCTGATTGATTATCAAAATAAAACGTTCCATTACTTTAATAGTGCTGTATTCTGAAAAGTGTAATTTAAAAGTATCTCAATGCAATAATAATAATAATAAATAAAAAAGAGAATAATTGGCCAAATCACAAAATAGGGCCGTTAGAATTTGGCGACATTTTGTGCGCCAATTGGGCGATAAATCGGCCAAATGTCCGGATTTCCTGTACTATTTACAATTCACCACACTTACAATCGCAGCCCGTTTATTAGCGCACTTCGGGAAAAATAATTTTTGACACCAAATCCCAACGGCCCCTATTAGGCGATTTTACTGAATAGTTTTTCTATAGAATAATTTTGGTTAGTAAGAGAATAATTTTTTTAAACAATAAATTTAATATTTATTAGAGACTATGTGAATTGCTAATACAATCATACTATGCGCCGTAACAAACAGATATTTGATGTAAATAGACAACGCTATCCAAAAGCTTCAGTTACAGTTAATCAAAGCTTTATTGATACACGATGTTAAAAAAGAAATCAAACATCGATGAGAAAATTCGTTTTAGTAATTTAACAAAAATTATTGAAAATGAGTACATTTTATTTCTAATAATTTGACCAAATAATAAAATAGCCAAATTGTTATTTAAAAATAAAATGAAAAAATAAAAGTCTTCATAAATCATAAAAGTAATTCTTTCAATTCCTCTTCACATATGGTGCATCTCACATCTTTTCAGTTCAAATCAGAAAAAGGTTTATGTATTATGAACAAAAGGATTTCATTATTTGAGGAATTATACATTTTACGCTAATGTCAATTATGTATTATAAAAAGGAATTATTTATTTGGTGACGTAAAAAAATATTAGTATACCAATAATATTTTTAAAAATCTTAGTATACCAATAATATTTTTAAAAAATCTTAGTATACCAATAATATTTTTAAAAAAATCTTAATTCTGTTCAGATTTTTTAAATTCAAATGCGTGACGAAGATTCTATGAATTCTTTTTTCAATGCACAACTGCGTTCAGAATTTTTATTAAAATGTAAATTTATAATTCATTGCAATACAATACTTTGAGTAACACGTTTCTTTTATTCAATTATTGCAAAATTTCAAAGCTTAGAACATAAAAGAGTTTCTTTTAACTGGAACATCATAATAAAATAAAAATTATATGATTCATTTCCATTCGAATGCCTTTTGTCTGAATTAGATATTCAGTTGGAAGTCACCTTTTCGAAGCGCATTTAAAGAATACAGCACAAATAAAAAGAAAATATTGTAATGCAGCAACATTCTCGATGTTAATTTTATGTAAGGTTTAATATACTTTTTAAAATTTCAAATTTCAGTAAGAAATAAATTCCAATAATTTATTACATTTTTATTATACTTTTTAATATATCGTTAAACATTAAATTTGCATCTTTTATGAATTATTTCTCGTTACAATAGCACCTTGATTGTCATTTCCCGTTTTAGAAAATAAATAGCTTTTTGTTTAACTGTTTTTTTCCTCCATCCAGTGCTGTGGTAACCATTACAGAAGCTTCCAAAACTGAATAAATTATTCACCCTTAAACAAACAGGGAATGAAACTAAAATCCAAAGAACGTTTTTTTTTTTCCCGAAAAGTTCTCTTTTCGAATATTTGCATCTAAATAAATGTTCCTTTTTTTTTTAAAAAAGGGAGGCGTTATTTATTTTTCAGGCTCATTAGAAGTGGGCAAATAGCAAATGATTGTTTAGGGAATTTCTTATTTAATTAAAAAAATAAATAAGCAAAGAAATTCGAAGTAAAAACGTTGATTTATTTTTTTCACTTTTAAAGATTCGGCTTTAAAGCTTTTCATTAGAGCGTTAAATGACTTCCGATGTGTTCCATTAATCTGTAAATGTTTCGATAAATTATCGAAAGATAATGATAGGAAAATCCCTAGATGAAGTGTAAATTAATTAAATGAAAGTTTTAAACCCTCTTTTAATTAGAAATTTGTCTTTTTTTAACCTCAGAAAAGCAGTTAGCTAAAAGATTCAAAGGGATATAAAAATAGTTTGCCAATGTGCTTTAGGTTTTTTAATTTTCTTTAGAATGATTGAAGAGTGACTTTAAAGATTAACATCTCCGGATATTCTCTGTTATTTTCATCATAAGAAAAAGTAAGTGAAGTATTTTGCGTTAAATTGGATGTTATATGTAAAAGATTATACTCACTTGAATATTTTGGAACGCTTTGCTGTAAATTAAAATGATTTATTCATAACTTAATATAAACAACAAATATATAACGTTGCTTTATTATGAAATTTAATTGAACCTCTTTAACTACACGCCTAAAAACATTTGTAATACATTTTGATAAATGAATTTATTGAAATTTAATGTAATGTAAGTAAAAAAATCATTAAATAAAACTGTAAATTCCAACACATAATAATATGAACAATAAACATATAATAAATATTAGTTTGTTTTATATGAAGTTGATTATTCCAAACAAATACCACAGCTATTGACAATATGGTCACTTAACAAAGTGCTTGAATAAATATGCCATTATCAGTAATAATACCTTACATGCTAATTATCTTCTAATTACCCAATTAAAAATAAATCACCATGATACATTGTTTGAAACAAAAAAAAAAAAAAAAAGGAACCGAAATCATTTGGAAAAGTAACACAAACTTTTATCCAAAAGTTTTTTAACGACAATTGGATAAAAAATGTGAAACAATTTTTTCCATTTATTTTCTAAAGATAGTGGTTGTGTTCATTTCCTGGTCCTTCCTCTTGCAATAATGAGAACTTATTAATGCTCACTATCCATAAACAGAGATTAACCCAACGTAATGAGATTTCGAATTGAATGCTGTTAGCCATTCCAATTGTTTGGGAACTCAATTAGGTGTTTCTTAAATTCGATTTCTTCCCGAGATCCCCTTCTGCTGCTGCGATGTTCCCTTCTGTGCCCAATGCTCACTTGAGGGGAATTAAACCCTCCGATTTGTTCCCTCCATTGTGGCTTTATTATTCCGCCCGGAGAGAAACCAAAGCTGTTTTTTGTCGGGTCGCCTGGCTCGGAACAAACTTCAGATTTATGCGCCTCAGCAACACCATTATGGTTAATGAGACTTTTCCCAACTATGATGATCAAATGCAGCCGATGAAAATACTGGCAAAGATAAAAAAAAAAAAAAAAACAACCCAAAAACTGTGACATGGAAGAAGATTAAGTAAGAAGACAAAAAAATATGTATTATCTTCTTTTTTATTTAGTGTGTTAAAAAGTTTTCTTTTAGATTTCTTTTTGATATAAATTTCTTTGCAAAAAAGAGGAGGGAGAAAAAAGTTAATTTATGCTTGGGAAAATGTTATTATTATCATTATTTTTTTTTTCGTAAATAACTTTATAAAGTTTTTCTTTAGCTTTTTTTATTTCGATGAAAATGTCAATGTTTAGTTTTTATGAGGGCATGATATTTTGTTATCTGTTGGTGTTATTTTTTTTTTTTCGCAACAACGCATTATGTTGATCACAATGGAAAAAAAATTACTGCTTTGACGTAAAAGGAAGAAATTTCAGTGGATAAGGATTAGTTTTTATAAAGAAGAGTTAAGAGAAAAATAAAATTGATCGAGAATTTGAAATTGATGCGGTATAAGCCTAACACGCGTTATAGAAGACTTTTTTTCTTTCAATTTTAGACAGTAATAACTCTGTAAACCTTTTACTAACTAAAAAAAAAAAAAAGATGAATTTACATCATTGGATAACTTTATTATCTATTTTCCTTTTCTTTCCTTCGATTTTTTTCTATTTGTTTTTTTCTCTGAAAAAGCTGAAATAGTGATTGATTTAAAATCTTTGTGATTTTAGGTTATTCGGAAACAAACAGGAAATAAATTTTTTGCTAATCGATCACTTAATTAATCAGGCAATATTAAATTTGAAATGCTAAGTCTGGGACGTTAATTCTGACAATTGTTTTTTTTTTACTGAAGTAAAATGAACTGCCACAGTTTTGTATAATTTTTTTTCTCACGAGAAGAGTTTTGGCATTTCATTCCCAGGAGAGAGAAATGTATGTTATTTGACAAACATACAATAAAACCATAACTCAAATTTTAAAACAGACTAGATTTTTATTTAGTTTGTGTAGTTATATTACATGCAATTAGAGTTTTGTACTAATGAGAATAACCTGCCACTTAAATATGATAGCAGCTTTCGATAATGTATAAAGAGGAAATTACCGAATGTCTGTGCGACCTCCACAGGTCGAAACAGCTACAAATTGAATATTAACTATACTAGTTGTTCCCTCATGATTGGTGATAGAACACGAGTTGAGAAATGCCTACTCCATTGAGAAGTGAGCGAAGTTGATCCTTCCCTCTTGATGCATTTGTCTTAAAAGGAGATTTTTGGTACAAAAGGGAGAGAGTTATGCGACGAGTCGACTAGAAGTTTTGTTTTAGCTTTTTCCTCTGAAGTGACTGAATTAGGCGGAATATTTTGCTTGTTTTCGAAATGAGCCTCTAGTGGTTTTAATCCGTATGATAGTTAAGATGTGCCGCAGACCAAGTGTTTAGATTCACTGTAGACTCGATAACTTGGAAAGTCTCCCTACTTGGAGTGAACTGCACTTGTGTATCTAAATTTATATCCTTAATTTTCATTTTTTGTAAATAGAGTTTTGTATGTAAATAAAATTTTAAGTGTTCCCATGAACCAGAAAGTGTCCCTCTTCTTGAAGCCGTTATACATATAATATAGGTCGAGACGTTACGATAAAAAAAAACTAATATAAAAAAATACTGAATAAAGTTATGGTCTATTTATTTATTTTTGTCTATAAACCTAGATGTACAATGTATTCTATCCATAGATGTATTCTGTCCATAGACGTATTCTGACTCGATAGTAAGTATTTGATCGATAATTATGTTAGACGTGGGATAAAAGAAAACAGTTAAACATGATTTCTAGAAAAAAAATGAAACGGAAACATCTATTCACGCTCCACTTATGAAAAGAAAGAGGGTAAAAAGAAAAAAAAAATGAAATAGAAGCTCAATATCTCCCAGAAACATGTTGCATTATCCCTCCATTCTTCTTCTGTAATAGGGTCTGGTTGCATTAGATGTCACGTCAGTATTGCGGATCATCTATTAGCTGTGCTTGAGATCTGAAGCTGCGGAGGGAAGATCTGCCCGTTTTGTCCGTACACCTCTGCAGATCTTCAAATTTAAGGGATCCAAAGTTCCTCACAGAACGGTGCTGAAAGTTTTGGAGCTATTTGTTTTTATTGCTAGCTATTTTCACAATGTTATTTTTTCCTTTCTAAGCTGAAGCACGCATTAGGATAGGAATTTCTTTTTTTCACAATGCTATTTGTTTTTCTAAGCTTTGAAAATTTGACAGGGGATGATATTTTTCGAAGAATGTTAAAAATGAATCGATGCTCACAAAAACAAGTAATTTTTTTTAAATTTCTACCTGAAAAAGTGTCTTTTTAGCAAGTTAATAAAGCAATAGTGAATGAGTTAAAAAAGATGATTATCGTTATCTGAAAGGAGCAAAAGTAGTTATATAACAAAGTTTTACGAATTAATTTTAAAATATTATGCTTTCTGATAATATGCTTCTGATATATACTGGGGAAATATATCCTACGTGATATTAAATTACTTCTCTTTTTCGAGCTTTTAATTTATAGCAACATTTCCTGTTCCAAAGGATTGCAATATTTTAAAATTCTATATTTTCTGTACCTCTCGGAGCATTTTATAGTTTAAAAAAGTTATTGACCTTAGAAAAGGAAAACAAAATGCTTTTGCGAATTAAGATTAGGTTTATCGGTCTACTGTCATTTTGTGCACACTTTAGTCTAATTATGTTTTTGCGGAATATTAATGTTCGGAACTTATCTATTGTAGTGTATCTGCTGTAGAGAAAAAAAATGAATCATAAAAATAAAAATAACGTAAACCAAAAAGAAAACTGTAATTTTTTCGGCTGCTTAAAAAAAAAAAACCACTCCTGTACAGATTAAAAGCCAATCTCAATTCAATTAATTTTTTTGCTGAAAGTCATTTACTCGTTCTTGAGTGCAGATAACGCGACTGAACAAACGAAAGCGAAAGGTTATAAATAAATCGCGATTAGACAAAACAAATACCTTGTTGAAAGAGTCGCACACATCTAACAATCCCTCCCTTTTTAACTGATAAAACTTATCTTGGGAATTGCAAATTTGCTTAGAAAGAGGGAGGAAAAAAAACCTTAACGTTGAATCAAGTACTGGAGCTACGAGAGAAAAACCAAACGATTTCTTTCCGTTGCCATAAAGGAGTTAACAAAAGAGTCGGTTTTGTTTTCGAGCGGCAGAAGTGCCTCCTTCGCAGCTGATTTATGGTCGCATGACTGTCACTTCCAGTGGACCGGCGCTGTTTGGGAGGCAGAAGATCGCTTCTTCACAAAAACAGAAACGTGTTATTTCCGGATGATTAATTGGTTGTAGGTGGGAAGGTAGAGCTCGAACACTTTTTATGTCCTCTGGTAGCCCGCCCGGCTTTGTACTGAAAGTTCTTTATTACCGACCAGAGACTGAAGACAAGGGCTGTGTTACCTCAATATTGGCTCATAAAAACTGCAATTATATATTGGATATATAACTGCATAAAATGCCCGTGTTCTAGGTTTATGTCATTGGCGCTTTTTTTTAAAGAAAAAGATACAATAATAATAAATTATAATCAATGCCCACTTTTACATGAAAAGCAATATGCTTCCATCAATCTTGCAACGAGTTCATACGAATAAACTTGCGATATATCGAGAAATTCGCTAGAGCTTCATTCGGTCATCTGGCCCCGAAACTATCAAAATTCAATTTGAGATATATTTCACTGAACGTGTGTTGTTATTATCTAATAAAATAATATATAAAAGGGATTCTTTCACTATCTCCTATTTCACAAAAATATTTAGATACACAATCATATTATGCCATAAAACACTACACATCAATACATCATCAATGAAATCCGCGCTACCTTAACATACACTTTCGAAAGCCTGCAGTAGTTTAATAATAATAATAATAATAGAAACGTGAAGAAATGCGTATACATGAAACAAATAAAGCTTAAAATTTTAATTTAAATAAACAATATAATTTAATAATGATAAGATGAGAAAGAGTTTATATCAATGGTATATTATATGTATTCATAATATTTTTGTGTATTTAAACTAGTCATCAGCATATGACAATAGAGGCTGTCATACATGTTTAGGTATGTCTATATTAAGCATGTTACTTAAAGCCATACAAGCTGTTTTGTTAATTCATCACACTGAAACCGCAATAATAACTCCAATTAAGAAAGATATCAAATATTTATGAATATTTATGAAGCCAAGCAAATTGTATTCCAGTGTATACCATCACACGTGGAAATTAAAGGTAACAAAGCAGTAACAGAATCTTTCAGGAAATATATTCATAGAGAAATTTTTAAGAAACTGAAAGATAATCTCATAACTAAATCCGAAGGCAAAAATTGGCAAACTATTCAAGACAGCTGGAAAATATTTAACACTAGATCACGTAAAGAGGGCGTTGCCAACTTTCGATTAAGAAAAGGACACGATTGTTTTTTTGGAACACCTAAACAGGATAGGTGTCCTCGCCTCGAACACTTGTCCAATAGATAGAGTTGGAACAATGAATTCAGAACATCTTTTGAAATGTCCAGGACTGAACAGGGAGGCTCAGCGCCGGGAAGAAATCTCGTAACTGTATTGGGTGACCATAACTAAATAAAATGTCTACTTCGTTTATTTACTCTCTCCCCTTTTGACTTTTTGTGGTATGTGAGACCGACTTACTGTCGTTTGTTGTTTTGCTGTGATCCTTATTGTAATGGATTGATTTCCAATAAAGCCATATGTTACAACAAATTAAAGGGAGAAAAAACATATTGATGTACTATAGTGAGGCTATTCATATAACCAACAATTGATTACTTTTAAGCTACTGTCATTAAAGGTGCAATCATTTTAATGAAAAACTCCTACTGGCATTTAGTTACTTGCTCTAACCACTTTCCTGCGGAATGTTGGGGGAAAAGTGTAACAATATGAGAGATAATTTTCAGAAGTAATCACAAATGTGTTTAAATATGGTATAGAGAAAACCCGGACAACTGTAATCAGGCAGACAGCGAGACAATGTCAGGATCTTCACAGAGTCTACTTCTTTCCCACCACTAGTGGAATCTAACACTTTAATCTTTCTGAATTGTATTTAATCTAATCCTCCTCATAAGTACATATTAATTGTCCCTCATACATATTATTACATTGTATTCTGATATTAATCTGGCTATATATATTTTATATTTACTTTATTATGCTGATTATATGCTCATTTAACTTATGAATTTTAATAATTACAAAAACATGTTGGAACAAAAGTCAACATAAAATTAAGTTTAATTAAATGTTTAAATGTTTGTTCAAGAACAGAGCTGTACAAATGCTTAAGCAGAAAAGAATAAGTTATTTGAACCAAAATCAGCGATCCAATCAACTTCGAACAATCCATTTTTCATTCGAAAATTCCATGGGGATATCTGAAAGTTAAAAGATAAATTACAGATAATGGAAATCGAATTTCTGAAGGAAACGAGCAGGAATCTCGTAGGAAATTTATAATGAAATTAAGTTTACTCCGACTCTGAATTATTCACATAGAATGCTAAACATTACACAGAAAATTAGAGTTTGATTTACAATAGATGCTGGATCATAAATCCTTGATTAAGCGATAATTCGAAATAAATTAGGAAATTCAAAAGGTTTGGAGTTTGTTGCTTCGTTATGGGAAAAATAAATCTCAAAACTTCCAAGTCCTATGAACAATGAGAAGTATAAAATCAAATATTTTTAATAATTTTTAATAATCAAGTAATTCAAATTAGAGGAATTTTAGAGGAAAAAAAAGAGGAAATATAATTTCAAAATTCTGTGGGTTAAATTACGACTGAAAATGTCACATTAAAACCAAATAAAATAAATTTTTTTGTTAGCTTTTTTCTTTCTTATTACATATAGGAACTGCCATTTTTTTTAAGACGCTTTGACTATATTTATAAGAAACAATTTCGCATACTAGTAGTAATTATAATAAACCACAACCAGTGCCAACTATTTAATTTCAGTTCCAATCAGAAAAGAATTCATGTGTTTTGAGAACAAAAGGATTTCTTTATTTGAGGAAATATCCATTTGACGCTAATATCAATTATGCATTAAAAAATATTTATTTATTTGTCGATATAAAAAATACCAGTAACCAATAATATATTTTTAAAAAAAGTCTTAATTCTGTACGGATTTTTTAAATTCAAATGCGCGACGAAGATTCTATGAATTCTTTTTTCAATGCATAACTGCATTCAGAATTTTTATTAAAATGTAAATTTTATTTAAATGTAAATGTAAATTTATCCTTCATTCATTGAAATACAATACTTTGAGTAACTCATTCTAATACAATACTTGCACAATTTCGAATCATAGAACACAAAAGAGTTTCTTTTAAGGGGATAAACATAATAAAATAAAAATTGTATGATTCATTTACATTCGAATCCCCTTTGTCTGAATTAGATATTCAGTTGGAAGTCACCTTTCCGTAGAGCATTGAAAGAATACAGCACAAATAAAAAAAGTATTATAATATACCAACATACCGATGTTAATTGTATGTAAGGTATAATATAGTTTTTAAAATTTCAAATTTTCAGTAAGAAATGAATTTGAATAATTTATTACATTTTTGCTATACTTTTTTTATTTTGTCAAATATTGAAGTTGCATCTTTTATGAATTATTTCTCTTGACAATAGCACCTTGACAACACTGTTCCTTTTTAAAGAATAAATAGCTTTTTTTAAATGTTGGTTTTCCTCCATCCAGTGCTTTGGTAAGCATTACAGAAGCTTCCAAAACTGAATAAATTATTCACCCTTAAACCAACAGGGAATCAAACTAAATTCCAAAGGACATTTCTTTCATCTTTAAATTTCTTTTTTCGAATATTTGCATCTAAATAAAAGTTTTTTTTCAAAAAAAGGGAGGCGTTATTTATTTTTCAGGCTCATTAGAAGAGAGCAAATAGCAAATGATTGCTTAGGGAATTTCTTATTTAATTAAAAAAATAAATAAGCAAAGGACTTCGAAGTAAAATTGTTGATTTATTTTTTTCACTTTTAGGGGTTCTGCTTTAAAGCCTTTTCGTTAGAGCGTTAAATGACTTCCGATGTGTTCCGTTAATTTGTAAATGTTTCGATAAATTATCGGAAGATAATGATAGGAAAATCCCTAGAAGAAGTGCAAATTAATTAAACCATCTCTTAATTAGAAATTTGACTTTTTTTTAACCTCAGAAGAGAAGTTATCTAAAGGATTCGAAGAGACATAAAAAAAAAGTTTGTCAATCTACTTTAGGTTTTTAATTTTCTTTAGAATGTTTGAAGAGCGACTTAAAAGATTTACATCTCCGATTTTTGTTATTTTTATTAAGAGAAAATTAAGTGAAGTCTTTCTATATTAAATTTGAGGTTGTATGTAAAAGACTAAACTCACTTGAAAATCTTGGTACACTTTGCTGCAGATTAAAATGTTTAATTCTTAATTTAATAAAAAGAACAAAATGAAATATTGCTTAACGAAGAAAATCAATTGAATCTCTTTAACCATGCACCTCAAAGAATTTGTAACATTTAGTACAAACATTTAGTACCGAACTAAAATTTCCAATATAAACTAGTTTCGAATTTAAATCTTTAAAAATTGTAACATTTAGTTATCCAATGTAAACTAGTTTCGGAATTTAAATCTTTAAATTATAACATTTAGTTTTAAAACAATTTTTTATTGGATCCAATCTAAATAATATTTAAATAACGTGTTCACTTATTATATTGAAGTGGATATCTAAGATTTTAAAAGAATATAATACATTTCAAGTTCTGATTTTTGCTTTTATAATGCATTATATTAGATATAAAGAGCTAATTAAGAACCTTTTTGGCGTAAATTGGTAATGATATACGAAAGCAGTTTTACTTTACTTCTCAATAATTTATCCTAATGCATGTAAAAAAATCATTAAATAAAACATTAAATCCCAGTACAAAATAACCTGAACAATAAACATACAATAAATATGAGATATCAAATTATCATTAAATGGCATATTTCAATGTTTTATATGAAGTTGATTATACCAAACAAATTCTACAATTTTGACTATATGGTAAAAGCACATAAAAAATGCTTGAATATTATATGCCATCATCAGTAATTCTGCATTTTATATTATTTATCTACTAATTATCCAATTAAATATAAATCTTCATGACACTTTTTTTTAATAGAAAAGTAACCTAAATCATTTGGAAAAACTTTCACAAATGTTTTATCAAAAAGTTGTTGTAACAACAATTGAATAAAAATGGTGAAATATACTTTTACATTTATTTTCTGAAGATAGTGATTTTGTACATTTTCTGGTCATTTCTCTTGCAATAATGAGAACGTATTAATCCTCACTATCCTTAAACAGAGATTAAACCAACGTAATGAGATTTCGAACTGAATGCTGTTAGCCATTCCAATTGTCTGTTAACTCAATTAGGTGCTTCTTTAATTCGATTTCTTCCCAAGACCCCTTTCTGCTGCTGCGATGTTCCCTTCTGTGTCCGATGCTCACTTGAGGAGAACTAAACCTTCCGATTTGTTCCCTCTATTGTGCTTTGTTATTCCGCCCGGAGAGAAATCAGAGCTGTTTTTTATTGGGTCGCCTGGCTCGGAACACATTTCAGATTTATGCGCATCAGCAACACCCTTATGGTTAATGAGACTTTCCTCAACTAGGATGATCAAATGCAGCTGATAAAAATATTGGCAAAGATAAAAAAAACAACAAAAAAACTGTGACACGGAAGAAGATTAAGTAAGAATAACAAGAAAAAATGTATTATCTTCTTTTTTTATTCTGTTTATTAAAAAGTTTTCTTTTTGATATAAATTTGTTTGTAAAAAGATGGAGAGAAAAAAGTTAATTTATGTTGTGGAAAAAGTTATTAATTTTTTTCTTAGTAAATAACTTTATAAAGTTTTTTTAGGTTTTTTTCGGTGAAAATGTCAGTGTTTAGTTTTTATGAGGGCATAATATTTTGTTATCTGTTGGTGTTATTTTTTTCTATTTCACAACAACGGATTATGTTGATCACAATGGAAAAAATCAGTGCTTTGACGTAAAATGAAGGAATTTTAATGGATAAGGCTGTTTTAATAAAGAAGAGTTAAAAGAAAAGCAAAACTAATCAAGAATTTGAAATTGATGCGGTATAAGCCTAACACGCGGTATAGAAGACTTTTTTCTTTCAATTTTAGACAGTAATAAATCTCTAAAGTTTTCACTATCAAAAAAAATTATGAGGAATTTACATCATTGGCTAAGTTTATCATCTATTTGTCCTTTTTTTCTTCGATTTTTTTCTGTTTTTTTTTCTATAAAAGCTAAAGAAGTGATTGATTGATTATCTAAAAAATTTTCTGTTTGTTCCGAATAGCCAAAAACCGCGAAAATTTTCTATCACTTAACTCCTTATGTAACCTGAAATTTTAAATGCTAAATCTAACAATTATTTTTTTTCTGAAGTAAAATGAAATGCAGAATTTCTGATATACTGTAGCATTTTTTTCTCACTAGAAGAGTTTTGACATTTCATTCCCAGGAGAGAGGAATATATGTTATTTGACATTTATATATTAAATCCATCACTCAAATTTGACAGCATACAAGCAATATTGTGAGTAGTTATATTACATGCAATTAGTGTTTTGTACTAATGACAACAACCTGTCACTCAAATTTGAAAGCAGATAATTGGTGTCATGTATAATGAGACGCATAAAATTAGGGGAATGTGTACCAGCGTGACAGGTTTAAACAACTGCAGATTGAATATAAACTATACTATGAGTTGTTCCATCGTGATTGGTGATAGACCACGAGTTGAGAAATGTCTACTTTAATAAAAAGTGAAGGAAGCTGATTCCCCCCTCTTATAAGGATTTTTTTTGGTGAAGAAGGGAGAGACTCCTACGACGAGTCATCCAGAAGTGTAGTTTTTTACTTTTTTTCTCTGATGTGAAAGAAAAGCCAAACTGATCAAGAATATGAAATTGATGCGGTATAAGCCTAACACGCGGTATAGAAGACTTTTTTCTTTCAATTTTAGACAGTAATAAATCTCTAAAGTTTTCCCTATCGAAAAAAATTATGAGCAATTTACATCATTGGCTAAGTTTATCATCCATTTGTCCTTTTTTTCTTCGATTTTTTCTGTTTTTTTTTCTATAAAGGCTAAAGAAGTGATTGATTGATTATCTGAAAAATTGGGAGGAGTTTCCGCCTGTTTTCAAAGTGAGCCTCTTCTGGTTTCTCCGTGTGATAGTTAAGGTCTGCCGCAGACCAAGTATTTAGATTTGTCGCAGACTCGAGAACTCCAAAAATCTCCGAACTTGGAGTGAACCGCACTTATGTATCTAATTTATATCCTTAAATTTCATTTTTTGTAAATAGAGTTTTGTATATATATATATGTATATATAAATGTTTTTAAATAAAATTTAAAGTGTTTCCATGAATCTGAATGGGGCTCTCTTCTTGAAGCCGTTATAGGCTTAGTATAGGCCGAGACGTTACAATACCAATAGAAAAAAAAAGAATGAATAAAGTTAAGGTCTATTTATTTAATCGTGCTTACAGATGTATTCTGTCCATAGACGCATTCCGACTGGATACTAAGTATTTGATCGATAGTTATGTTAGACATGGGATCAAAGAAAGCAGTTAAACACGATTTCTAGAAAAAAAAATGAAACTGAAACATATATTCACGCTCAACTTATGAAAAGAAAGAGGGTAAAAAGAAAAAATAAAATGGAAGCGCAATATCTTCCAGAAACATGTTGCATTATCCCCCATTCATCTTCCATAATAGGGTCTGGTTGCATTAGATGTCACGTCAATATTACGGATCATCTATTAGCTCTGCTTGAGATCTGAAGCTGAAGGAGGGAAGATCTATCCATTTTGTCCGTACACCTGCAGATCTTCAAATTTAATGGATCCAAAGTTTCTCACAGAGCGGTGCTGTAAGTTTTGGAGCTATTTATTTTTATTGCTAGCTATTTTCGCATTGGTATTTTTTCCTTCTTCTAAACTACAGCACGTATTAGGATGGGAATTTCTTTTTTCACAATGCTGTTTTTTCTTTTTTCATAATGTTGTTTCTAAGTTTTGAAAAATTGACCGGAGATGATATTTTCGAAGAAAGTTAAAAATGGATTGATGCTACCAAACTGAATAAAAAAAACAAATTTTTTTTTTAAATTTCTGCATGAAAAAGTGTCTTTTTAGCAAGTTAATAAAGGAATAGTATGAGTTGAAAAACAGGATTATTGTTATCTGAAAGAAGCAAAAGTTTCAAGAGCAAATTTTAAAATAGTAATGCTTTCTAAACTTGTTTCTATATAATATTTATATATTTAGTCCCTTTCTATTGGTTATTGTCGGAATATAGATTACATCATATTGTTAAATTATCTGTCTTCTTCAAGCTTTTAATTGATAGTAAAATTTCCTATTCTGAAGATTGCAACATTTTTAAATTCACCACTTTCTGTATCTCTCCGAGACTTTGATAGTTTAAAGTTATTGGTATTAGAAAAGGAAAACAAAATGTTTTCGTGGAACATTAGTGTTATTAGTTATATATACACTGAAGTGACAAAAGTCCTGGGATAGCAATATGCAAATTTTCAGATGGCAATAGCATCGCGTAGAACAGGTATAAATGCTCAGTGCTTTCGCAGAGCTTTCATTTCTGTTCAAGATATTCATGTGAAGAGGTTTTGACGTGATGATGACCGCACGACGGGAATTAATAGACTTTGAACGCGGAATGTTAGTTGGAGCTAGACGCATGGGTCATGCCATTTCGGAAATCGTTAGGGAATTCAACATTCCCAGATCCACTGTGTCAAGAGTGTGCCGAGAGTATGAAATTTCAGGCATAACATCCCACCATGGACAGTGCAGTGGTCGACCGCCTGCACTTAACGACCGAGACCGGCGACGTCTGCAAAGAGTCGTAAATTCTAACAGACAAGCAACACTGCGTCAAATAACCGCAGAAATCAATGTGGGACGTACAAGGGACTTGTATGTTAGAACTGTGCGGAGAAATTTGGCTTTCTTGGGTTATTCCAGCAGAAGACCGACTCGAGTGCCTTTACTGACAGAACGACATCGCTTGCAGCGACTCTCGTGGGCACGTGAGCATATCGGTTGGTCCCTAGATGAATGGAAAACCGTGGCCTGGTCCGATGAGTCACGATTTCAGTTGGTAAGAGCTGATGGTAGGGTTCGAGTGTGGCGCAGACCCCACGAAGCCATGGACCCAAACTGTCAGCAAGGCACTGTTCAAGCTGGTGGTGGCTCCGTAATGGTGTGGGATGTTTTTTCATGGCATGGACTTGGTCCTTTGGTGCGACTGGACCGAACAGTGACTGGAAATGCTTATGTTCAGCTACTTGGAGATCATTTGCAGCCATTCATTGACTTCATGTACCCAAACAACGATAGGATTTTTATGGACGACAATGCGCCATGTCACCGGGCCACAACTGTTCGCGATTGGTTTGAAGAACATTCTGGACAATTCCAACGAATAATCTGGCCACCTAGATCGCCCGACGGGAATCCCATCGAGCATTTATGGGACATCATCGAGAGGTCTCTTCGTGCCCAAAATACTGCACCATCAACGCTTTCACAATTATGGACGTCTATCGAGACAGCATGGCTCAATATTCCTGCAGAAGACTTCCAACGACTTGTTGAGTCCATGCCACGTCGAGTTGCTGCACTTCGCAGGGCGAAAGAAGGGCCGACACGATATTAAGAGGTATCCCATGACTTTTGTAACCTCAGTGTATAATTACATATCTAATATCATATAAACTTAAATATCCACAACAAATGTAAGTGTAAACTATTCAAGCGAGTTCGAATCATAAAAATTTAAATGAATTTGAATTATAAAAATCCAAAAATCTTATAACTAAAACCTTTAAAACTAAATAAAAGCCAGTTTATATTAGCTGCAATTTTTATGAACACAAATAACAACAACAAAAAAACTATTCGAAACTAAAATACAGCTCATAGCAACATAGCAAGACGACACTGAGTATATTGAAATTGCATACATGCTCAATAACAAAAACACATAGTATACAAACACAAAAATCTTCAATAAAAGAAATTATTAAAAAACAAGAAATAAAGTAAAAAGGCAATTTATAATGAAAAATGGAAGTTGAAAACTACAAATTAGTGTTTTCAACAAATAATTAGTTTTTATTTACTTGCTTAATTGCGTCAGATTTACATTTAACGCTAATTATATCTATTATAATTAATTTAAGTATCTGATATGTCTGGATATGTATAATATATCGTTTTATGTTATTTATGATAAAATTCTCTATTAATTCTTTTATAATTATATATTTAAATTTTTTTCAGCGTTGAGTTTCATTGCATATAAGTTTTTCTACATTTTACAAATTACTGCAATTATTTTAATCATATTTTTTTGAGATATTTTTCAACGAATAACATCATCCCTTTATCAGGATATCATTAACAGTGATTAAAATTTTGTAACAGCAGACATTAATTTAATTTTATTTTTAATTTGTTAAATATATTTCCGCACATTTGAAAAGTGTAGCTTTACTGAAACTAACTGTTTTTTCATATTTATATAAATTATTTACTATTGATTAATTATTTCTAATTTTTTATTTAAATAAATAATTTTAATGCTTAAGTTAAATTCGAAATTAATTGAAAATTTTTCTTAAAACACATTAAAAAAAGCAAAATTGTTAAAGCAAAAATAATAACTATCAAATTTAATGAATCTTTTTATTTTATTAACATCCAGTAATAATTTGCTTTCAAAAAATTTGTATAAAAAGTTTGCATAGTTTTTTTTCATGGGACATGGGTACATATGTGTCAATTTAACATTTTTTGTTATAATTGTTAGATCAAATTTGTTGGTATTTTAAGGAAATACATTCAACAACGAAAAAAAAAATAACTCGCATATTCCCATGGATCATAATTAATCTTACTCAAAGACATTGTTTTATAAATATTCCAACACTAAATATTATTCGTCAGTTATTCCAAATTGGTTTGATTTGTCGCTCTATGGTCATTTTATGCACACTTTAGGCTACTTAGAACGGTGCCTACAGTTTAATGTGGATTCCGAACCACTAACAAACATCATGGCATCCCCAGAATTCGAACCTGAAGCCTATGGTACCGAAGACTGGAGCGCTAGCCAATTGGCGATCAGGCCGTCAGTTATTCTAAAGGAATGGATTTCCTAAAATGTCATTGTAATTGTTTAATGCCCGAGTAACCCGCTGGGTGCGACAGGTTTCTGGTTCGAGTTCAGGTAGCGAAATGCATGTTTGTAGTAGTTCAGAATCCACTTTAAGACATAGGTCCCGGTATAATATGACTGTAGAGGTTAGGGTTCACAACCCTAACCCTTAAAAAGAAAACATCTCCTGTCTCGAAATCTGCCACCAAGGGGTTGTTGTTCCAATGAAGAAGTGTATACTTATTAACGCTAAAGTTATGGTACTGTATTATTAGTCTTAGTCCTGGTCTGTAGAGCATTAGGTTGACTTCCCTACACTGTAAAAATAAAACATCTCTTTTCTCGAAATCTGCCAGTGGCAGATGGCTTTGTCCTATCATGTGGCTATTGCGCAAATGATGATCATGATGATTGTTTAGCTAATTTTCTTCTATAACCATAGTTGCAAAGGAAAAAAAAAAAGGAATAATAAAAAAGGACGTAAACCAACAAGAAAACTTTTTGTCCAAAAAAAATGTACTCTTGCAGAGATTAAAAGTCCATCTCAATTCAATTCTTTTTTCTGAAAGTCATTTACTCGTTCCTGAGTGCAGATAACGCGACTCAACAAACGAAAAGCGGAAGGATATAAATAAATCACGATTAGAGAAAACAAATACCTTGTTGAAAGAGTCGGATACATCTAACAATCCATTCCTTTTTTTTTTTGATAAAACTTATCTCGTAAATTGGAAATTTGCTTAGTAAGAGGCAGGGAGAAAAACTAAAAAAAACTTAACATTGAATCAAGTACTAGAGCTACGAGAAAAAAACCAAACGATTTCTTTCCGATGCCATAAAGGAGTTAACAAAAGAGTCGGTTTTGTTTTCGGGCGGCAGAAGCGCCTCTTTCGCAGCTGATTTATAGCCGCATGACTGTCACTTCCAGTGGACCGGCGCTGTTTGGGAGGCAAAAGATCGCTTCTTCACAAAAACAGAAACGTGTTATTTCAAGATGATTAATTCACTGAAGGTGGGAAGGAAGAGCTCGAACACTTTTTATGCCCTCTGGTAGCCCGTCTAGCTTTGTGCTGGAAGTTCTTTATTACCGACCAGAGAATGAAGACAAGGGCTGTGTTACGTCAATATTGGCTCATAAAAACTGCAATTATGCATTGGGTATATTTTGCAACATAAATACTCCTTGTTTTAGGTTTATGTCATTGACGATTTTTTTGCCATTGGATACAATAATAATAAATTATAATCAATGTACACTTTTACATGAAAAGCAACTTGCTTTCATCAATCTTGCAATGAATTTATGCGAATAAATTTATACAAAATAATGTCAAATATCGAGAATTTTTAACGAATGTGCTTTTTTGACATGTTCATAATTTTTCACGTGGCTTATATACGTTATACCATGCTATGTAGCACAGAAAAATGTTAAATTTGAGTTAAGGTATTAGAGGATTGGTTTGTCCCCCTTCGGTCATATTTTGCACACTTTAGGCTAATAAGACCGCGACTTACAATTTAAAGTGGATTCTGAACCACTCACAAATATCCATACCCCAACCAGGATTTGAATTATAAGCCTGTGATACCAAAGGCTAGCTAATTGGCCGTCATGCCACTCCAGCACTAGAGGAATCAAACACTTTCCTCTTCTTGAATCGTATTTAATCTAATACTCCACACAAGTGACTCATACATATAACATGTATTCTGATATTTACTTGGCTATATATTTTCTGTTTACTTTATTATGCTAATTATATGCTCATTTAATTTTTGAATTTTAATGGTTATGAAAACATGTTGGAACAAAGTCAACATAAAATTAAGTTTAATTAAATGTTTGTTCAAGAACAGAGCTGTACAAATGCTTAAACAGAAAACAATAAGTTATTTGAACCAAAATCAGCGATCCAATCAACTTCGAACAATCCATTTTTCATTCGAAAATTCCATGGGGATATCTGAAAGTTAAAAGATAAATTACAGATAATGGAAATCGAATTTCTGAAGGAAACGAGCAGGAATCTCGTAGGAAATTTATAATGAAATTAAGTTTACTCCGACTCTGAATTATTCACATAGAATGCTAAACATTACACAGAAAATTAGAGTTTGATTTACAATAGATGTTGTATCATGAATCCACAACTAAGCGATAACTCGAAATAAATTAGGCAATTCAAAGGATTTTGAGTTTGTTGGTTCGTTATGGAAAATCGAATCTCAAACTTCCAAGTTCCATGAATGAGAAGCAATTTAAAAATTTTTGAAGTATAAAATTCAAATATTTTTAATAATTTTTAATAATCAAGTAATTTCAAATTAAGGAATTTTATTTCATTTTTTTTCCGTTTAAAATAAAAGAGGAAATATAATTTCAAAATTCTGTGGGTTAAGCTGCTATTGAAAATAATTTCACATTAAAAGCAATTAAAATAATCAAAGAGGAATTAAATTTTTATTAAAATTTTATGAGGACTACTATTCTCTATTTCAAAAAGAACTTGTTTGAATAATATAGTTGAAGATTGCATCCCCCATGGTTGCTATGGATTCCGTTGTAGTAGTATTATGATAGGTAATCAAAATAAAAAAAATTCTTTAGTTTAATAGTTTTGTAATTTGAAGAGTATAATTTAAAAGTATCTCATA
The DNA here is from genome assembly GCA_021605075.1 of Caerostris darwini. Classification (NCBI taxonomy): domain Eukaryota; kingdom Metazoa; phylum Arthropoda; class Arachnida; order Araneae; family Araneidae; genus Caerostris; species Caerostris darwini. The sequence goes on from BPLQ01004414.1 coordinate 151,234, forward strand.
AATTTTTTTATGCTATGGATTCCGTTGTAATAGTATTATGATAGGTAATCAAAATATAAAAAAATTCTTTTCTTTAATAGTTTTGTAATTTGAAGAATATAGTTTAAAAGTATCTCATAAATTTTTTTATGCTATGGATTCCGTTGTAGTAGTATTATGATAGGTAATCAAAATAAAAAAAATTCTTTACTTTAATAGTTTTGTAATTTGAAGAATATAGTTTAAAAGTATCTTATAAATTTTTTTGCAATAATAATAATAATAATAAGAGAATACTTGGCCAAATCGAAAAATAGGGGCCGTGGTTTTGGCGACTTTTTGTGACGCAAATTTGGCGATAAGTCTGGCAAATGTGGTAATTCGGGTTTCCTGCACTGTTTACAATTCCCTACACTTACAATCGCAACCTGTTACTTGGCGCACTTTGGTAAAAAGGTTTTTTGACCCCAAATCCCAACGGCCCCTATTCTGAGATTTTACCGAATAATTTTTGCTAGTTAGAGAATAATAATTTTTCTTAAACAATAAATCTAGTATTTATTAGAGATTATGCGTAATGTCGATACATAATACCGATCATATTATGCACCGTAACAAACGGATATTTGATGCAAATAGGCAAATCTATCCAAAAGCTTCAGTTACAGTTAATCAAAACATTATTGAAACACGATGCCTAAAATGAAATTAAACGTCGATGACATAATTAATTTTAGAGATATTAAAAAATATTGAAAATGATTACATTTGGTTTAATTTTATTTTTAATAATTTTACAAAATAAAGACATTTATTTTTAGGGGATAATTTGGCTAACTGAAAAAAATTTCATAAAACACAAAAATAATACTTTTAATCGTCCTTTACAGATGATATTAATCATTTTCTTTCAGTTCAAATCAGAAAGGAGTTCATGCATTTTGAACAAAATCATTTCTTTATTTATTGGATATACATTTTATACTAATATCAATTAGGCCTTATAAAAGGATTTATTTATTTGGTGATGTGCAAAATATCAGTATGCCAATAATATTTTTTAAAAAAAATCTTAATTCTGTACGGATTTTTTAAATTAAAATGCGTAACGAAGATTCTATGAACACCTTTTTTAATGCATAATTGCAATGAGAATTATTAGCAAAATTTAAATTTCTCATTCATTAAAATACAATACTTTGAGTAACACATTTTTATTCAATACTTGCAGAATTTCGAAGAGTAGAACACAAAAGAGTTTCTTTTAACTGGATGTTTATAGTAAAATAAAAATTTTATGATTCATTTCCATTCGACTCCCTTTTTGTCTGAATTAGATATTCAGTTCGAAGTCACCTTTTTGGAGCGCATTGAAAGAATACAGCAAATATAAAAATAAAATATTGTAATACAGTAACATTCTTGATGTCAATTTCATGTAAGTTTTAATATAGTTTATAAAATTTCAAATTTTAGTGAAATGAATTTGAATAATTTCTACTATACTTTTTTTATTTTGTTGAACATTAAAGTTGCATCTTTTATGAATTATTTATTTATGAATAGAACCTTGACAACACTTATCCTTTTTAAAGAATAAATATCTTTTTTTTTAAATTTTGCTTTCCTCCATTCAGTGCTTTGGTAAGCATTACAGAAGCTCCCAAAACTAAATAAATTATTCACTCTTAAACCAACAGGGAATCAAATTAAAATCCAAAGAACGTTTTTTCCTTTCTTAAAAGTTCTCTTTTCGAATATTTGCATCCAAATAAGTGTTCCTTTTTTTTTAAATAAAAAGGAGGCGTTATTTATTTTTCAGGGTCATTAGAAGTGGGCAAATAGCAAATGATTGTTTAGGGAATTTCTTATTTAATTAAAAAATAATTAAGCAAAGAACTTCGATGCAAAAAAGGTTTATTTATTTTTTCTTTCTTAGCGTTCTGCCTTAAATCTTTTTCGTTAGAGCGTTAAATGACTTCCGATGTGTTCCGCTAATTTGTAATTGTTTCGATAAATTATCGGAAGATAATGATAGGAAAATCCCTAGAAGAAATGTAAATTAATTAAATGAAAGTTTTAAACCATCTTTTAATTAGAAATTTGACTTTTTTGTAACCTCAGAAGAGAAGTTAGCTAAAGGATTTGAAGAGACACGAAAAAAAGTTTGCCAATCTACTTTAGGTTTTTAATTTTTTTCAGAATGATTGAAGAGCAACTTTAAAGATTAACATCTCCGATTTTCTGCGAAGTAAGTGAAGTATTTTTACATTAACATATAACATCAAATGTAAAGATTAAGTCCACTTGAAAAACTTGTTACGCTTTGCTGCATATTAAAATGATTTAATTCTTAATTTAATAAAAATAATAAAATGAAATATTGCTTAACGAAGAAAAACAATTGAATCTCTGTAACTAAGAACCTCAAAATATTTGTAATACATTTTGATAAATAAATTTATTGGAATTTAAATTGTAATATTTAGTTATTCGATCTAAACCTATTTTTGGAATTTAATTCCTTAAATTGTAACATTTAGTCTTAAAACTATTTTTTATTGGATGCAATCTAAGCTATATTTAAATAAGGTGTTCCTCTTAATATATTAACAACGCATTGCAGTGGATATTTAAGATTTTAAAAGAATATAATACATTTCAAGTTCTAATATATGTCTAATATAATATTGCATTATAAAAACACAAAGGGCTAATAAAAAGAGCTAAAGAGCTATTTTGGCGCCAATATATGAAAGCAATTTAATTTTATTTATCAATAATTTATCCTAATGTAAGTTAAAAAAAAAAAATCATTAAATAAAACGTTAAATCCGAACACAAAATAACATGAACAAAAAACATGGAATAAATATTAGATACCATTCTATGCCATATTTCAATGCTTTATATTGAGTTGATTATATCAAACAAATACCACAATTGCGACTATATCGTAAAAGCACTTAAAAAAGTGCTTGACTATATATATGCCATCATCAGTAATTATGCTTTTTATGGTAATTATCTACTAATTATCCAAATAAAAATAAATCTACATGATACTTTTTTTTTAATAGAAAAAGTAACCTAAATCATTTGGAAAAACTATCCCCAAATTTTTTTTCCGAAAGTTTTTTAACAATTGAATAAAAATGGTGAAACATTCTTTTCCAAAAACATTCTTTGCCATTTATTTTCTGAAGATAGTGGTTTTGTTCATTTCCTGGTCATTCCTCTTGCAATAATGAGAACGTATTAATGCTCACTATCCAACGTAATGAGATTTCGCGCTGAATGCAGTTGGCCATTCTAATTGTCTGGGAACTCAATTAGGTGCTTCTTTAATTCGATTTCTTCCCAAGACCCTTTTATGCTGCTGCGATGTTTCCTTCTGTGCCCAATGCTCACTTGAGGAGAACTAAACCCTCCGATTTGTTCCCTCCATTGTGATTCGTTATTCCGCCCGGAGAGAAATCAGAGCTGTTTTTTGTTGGGTCGCCTGGCTTGGAACAAACTTCAGATTTATGCGCATCAGCAACACCATTATGGTTAATGAGACTTTTCTCAACTATGATGATCAAATGCAGCTGATAAAAATATGAGCAAAGATAAAAAATAAAACAAAAAACTTTGACATGAAAGTAGATTAAGTAAGAAGAAAAAAAATATGTATTATCTTCTTTTTTTTATTCTGTTTAATAATAAAAAGTTTTTTTTTTAGATATAAATTTCTTTGCAAACAGATGGGATAAAAAAGTTAATTTATGTTTTGGAAAAAGTTATTATTGTTTTTTTTTTGGTAAATAACTTTATAAAGTTATTTTTATGTTTTTTTTTTTACTTTGATGAAAATGTCAAAGGCATGATATTTTGTTATCTGTTGGTGTTATTTTTTTCTTTTCGAAAACAACGGATTATGTTGATCACAATGAAAAAAAATCAGTGCTTTGACATAAAAGAAAGGAATTTTAATGGACAAGGATCAGTTTTTATAAAGATGAGTTAAAAGAAAACAAAACTGACCAAAAAATTGAAATTGATGCGATGTAAGCCTAACACGCGTTATAGAAGACTTTTTTCCCTTCAATTTTAAACAGTATTAACTCTCGAAAATTTTCACTATCTAAAAAAAAAATTATGATGAATTTACATCATTGGCTTAGTTAATCAACTATTTTTCCTGCTTTTTTTCTATAAGAGCTGAAAAATTCATTGATTGAAAATTTTCACTGTTTTAGGCTATTCGAAAACAAACAGAAAATCTTTCAGTTAATCAATCACTTAACTCCTCAGGCAAGAGTAAATTTTAAATGCTAAATCTAACAATTAGTTATTTTTTACTAAAGTAAAATGCACTGTAGGAATTTCGATATACTGTAGCATTTTTTTTCTCACGAGAAGAATTTTGGTATTTCATTCCCAGGAGAGACGAATGTATGTTATTTCACAAGTATTTAATAAAAAATTACCATTAAAATTTTACAACAATCGAGCTGTATTATGGGTAGTTATATTACATGCACTTTTTTACTAATGAGAGCTGTCACTCAAATCCGATAGCATATATTCGGTACCACGTACAATGAGAAAATTAGCGAACATTTGTACGAACTTCACAGGTGGAAACAACTACAAATTGAATATAAACTATACTACGAGTTGTTCCATCGGGATTGGTTATAGACCACGAGTTGGGAAATGTTTACTTTAATGAGAAGTGAAGGAAGCCGACCTTCTCTCTTGACGGATTTTCTTAAAAGGAGTTTCTTTTTTGGCGAAGGGAGAGAGTTCTGTGACAAGTAAACCATTAGTATTGCATTTTAAACCATTAGTATTGTATTTTCTTTTTTTCTATAAAGTGACTAAATTGTAGGGAGTTTTTCGAATGTTTTCAAAGTGAGTCTCTTGTGGTTTCGTGTATCACATCGTCAGATAATTATTCCGTAGACTCGAGAATTCTGAAAATATCCGAACTTGGAGTGATGTGCACTTGTGTATCTAATTAATAACCTTAGTTTTCATTTTTTGTAAATAGTGGTCTGTAATATAATTATATAATGTTTGTAGAGAAAATGTATAATGTTTGTAAATAAAAATAAAAGTATTCTCATGAACCTGAAAGTGGCCGTCTTCTTGAAGCCGTTATAGGTCTAGTATAGGCCGAGACGTTACAATACCAATAGAAAAACAGATTGTATCAAGTTAAGGTCTATTTATTTATTTCTCACTAGAGATTTATTCTGTCCATAGATGCATTCTGACCATAGATGTAGAACGTTTTCTGATTTGATCGATAGTTATGTTAGACATGGGCTCAAAGAAAGCAGTTAAACACGATTTCCAGAAAAAAAAATGAAACGGAAACATCTATTCACGTTCAACTTATGAAAAGAAAGAGGGTAAAAAAAAAAATGAAATAGAAAAGCGCAATATCTCGCAGAAACATGTTGCATTATCCCTCCATTCGTCTTCAGTAATAGGGTCTGGTTGCATTAGATATCACGTCAGTATTGCGGATCATCTATTAGTTCTGCTTGAGATCTGAAGCTGAAGGAGGGAAGATCTATCCATTTTGTCCGCATACCTGCAGATCTTCAAATTTAATGGATCCAAAGTTTCTCACGGAACGGTGCTGTAAGTTTTGGAGCTATTTATTTTTATTGCTACCTATTTTCACAGTGCTATTTTTATGTTCTTCTAACATGCATTAAACCTGCATTAGATTATTATTAACATGCAATTTTTTTTCAGATTGCTGTTTGTTTTACGAAGCCTTGAAATATTGACCCGGGATGGTATATTTCCGAAGAATGTTAAAAATTAATAGATGCTAACAGAATGAAAAAAAAAAGCAACAACTTTTTAAAATTTCTACCTGAAAAACTGTCTTTTTAGCAAGTTAATAAAGGAATAGTGAATGAGTTGAAAAAGATGATTATCGTTATCTAAAAAAGGTTTACGAATAAGTTTAAAAATATTATGCTTTCTGATATTATGCTTCTGATATATATATGGTTCCTTTTTTATTGGTTACTGGGGAAATATATGCTACATGATATTAAATTATTTCTCTTTTTCGAGCAGCATTTTAATTAATAGCAACATTTCCTGTTCCAAAGGATTGTACTATTTTAAAATTCTATATTTTCTATACCTCTCGGAGCATTTTATAGTTTAAAAAAGTTATTGGCTTTAGAAAAGGAAAACAAAATGCTTTTGCGGATTAAGATTAGGTTTTTCGGTCTACTGTCATTTTGTACACACTTTAAGCTAATTATGTTTAGAAAAAAAAATGAATCATAAAAATAAAAATAACGTAAACCAAAAAGAAAACTAATTTTTTCGTCTCCTTTAAATAAACCCCCCTGCTGTACAGATTAAAAGCCAATCTCAATTCAGTTCTTTTTTTGCTGAAAGTCATTTACTGGTTCCTGAGTGCAGATAACGCAACTGAACAAACGAAAGTGAAAAGTTATAAATAAATCACGACAAAACAAATACCTTGCTGAAAGAGTCACACACATCTAACAATCCCTCCCTTTTTCACTGATAAAACTTATCTCGGGAATTGCAAATTTGCTTAGAAAGAGGGAGGAAAAAAAACCTTAACGTTGAATCAAGTACTGGAGCTACGAGAGAAAAACCAAACGATTTCTTTCCGTTGCCATAAAGGAGTTAACAAAAGAGTGGGTTTTGTTTTCGAACGGCAGAAGTGCCTCCTTCGCAGCTGATTTATGGTCGCATGACTGTCACTTCCAGTGGACCGGCGCTGTTTGGGAGGCAAAAGACCGCTTTTTCACAAAAACAGAAACGTGTTATTTCCGGATGATTAATTCACTGAAGGTGGAAAGGTAGAGCTCGAACACTTTTTATGTCCTCTGGTAGCCCGCCCGTCTTTGTACTGAAAGTTCTTTATTACCTATCAGAGACTGAAGACAAGGGCTTTGTTTCGTCAATATTGGCTCATAAAAACTGCAATTATGTATTTGACACATAACTGCATAAAATGCCCGTGTTTTAAGTTTATGTCGTTGGCGGTTTTTTTGTTATTGGATACAATAATAATAAATTATAATCAATGCACCTTTTCGCATGAAAAATAATATGCTTCCATCAATCTTGCAACGAGTTCATACGAATAAATTTGCGCAAAATAATGCCAAATATCGAGAAATTCGCTAGAGTTTCATTCGGTCAACTGGCCCCAAAACTATCAAAATTCAATTTGAGATATATTTCACTGAATGTGTATTGTTATTATCTAATAAAATAATATATAAAAGGGATTCTTTCACTATCTCCTATTTCACAAAAATATTTAAATACACAATCATATTATCCCATAAAACACGACACATCAAAACATCATAAATGAAATCCGCGGTACCTTAACATACACTTTCGAAAGCTGCAGTGGTTTAATAATAATAATAGAAACGAGAAGAAATTGCGTATACATGAAACAAATAAAGCTTAACATTTTAATTTAAATAAACAATATAATTTAATAATAAGATGAGAAAGAGTTTATATTAATAGTATATTATATGTATTCATAATATTTATTTGTACTTAAACTAGTCATCAGCATATGACAATAGCGGCTGTCATACATGTTTATGTATGTCTATATTAAGCATGTTACTCAAAGCCATACAAGCTGTTTCGTTAATTCATCACATTGAAATCGCAATAATAACTCCAATTAAGAAAGATATCAAATATTTATGAATATTTATGAAGCCAAGCAAATTGTATTCCAGTGTATACCATCACACGTGGAAATTAAAGGTAACAAAACAGTAACAGAATCTTTCAGGAAATATATTCCTAGAGAAATTTTTAAGAAACTGAAAGATAATCTCATAACTAAATCCGAAGGCAAAAATTGGCACACTATTCAAGATAACTGGAAAATATTTAACACTAGATCACGTAAAGAGGGCGTTGCCAACTTTCGATTAAGAAAAGGACACGATTGTGTTACGGAACACCTTAACAGGCTAGGTGTCCTCGCCTCGAACACTTGCCCAATACCATATGTAGAGCTGGAACAATGAATTCAGAACATATTTTGAAATGTCTACGACTGAACAGGGAGGCTCATAACTGGAAGAAATCTCGTAATTGTATTGGGAGACCATAACTAAAAAAATTTCCACATCTTTTATTTACTCTCTCCCCCTTTGAATTTTTGTTGTATGTGAGACCGACTTATTGTCAATTGCTGTCCTACTGTATGTTTCAATTGTTCCGCTTGTCCTTTCTTTGTGTGTGATTCTTATTGTAATGGATTGATTTCCAATAAAGCCATATGTTACAACAACTTAAAGGGAGAAAAAACATATTGATGTACTATCACGAGGCTATTCATGTAACCAAAAATTGATTATTTATAAGCTACTGTCATAAAAGGTGCAAATAATTTTAATGAAAAGATTCTACTCTCATTTAATTACTTGCTATAACCCCTTTCTTGTGGAATGCTAGGGGGAGGCAGGGAAGTGTAACAATATGAGAGATAATTTCCAGAAGTAATCACAAATGTCTTTCAATATGGCATGGAAGAATCCCGGACAACTGTAATATCAGGCAGACAGCTAGACAATGTCGTGATCTTCAGCGCTATCTTATTTTGTCCAACACTAGTGGTTTCATTTGTCGCTCGACTGTTATTTTATGCACACTTTTGGCTAATTAGACCGGAACAAACAGCTTAATGTAAATTCTGAGCGCCACTAACAAACACCCATACCACCGCAAGAATTCGAATCTGAAACCTGGTACCAAAGGCCAGAGAGCTAGCCAATTGGCAACAAGCCGCCGAGTACTGGTGGAAATGAGCACTTTCATCTTCCTGCCTATTATCTAATGAATGACACATATACACTGAAGTGACAAAAGTCATGGGATACCTCTTAATATCGTGTCGGCCCTCCTTTCGCCCGGCGAAGTGCAGCAACTAGACGTGGCATGGACTCAACAAATCGTTGGAAGTCTTCTGCAGGAATATTGAGCCATGCTGTCTCGATAGACGTCCATAATTGTGAAAGCGTTGATGGTGCAGGATTTTGGGCAAGAACAGACCTCTCGATGATGTCCCATAAATGCTCGATGGGATTCATGTCGGGAGATCTAGGTGGCCAGATCATTCGTTGGAATTGTCCAGAATGTTCTTCAAACCAATCGCGAACAGTTGTGGCCCGGTGACATGGCGCATTGTCATCTATAAAAATGCCATCGTTGTTTGGGTACATGAAGTCCATGAATGGCTGCAAGTGATCTCCAAGTAGCTGAACATAAGCATTTCCAGTCAATGTTCGGTCCAGTCGCACCAGAGGACCAAGTCCATGCCATGAAAAAACAGCCCACACCATTATGGAGCCACCACCAGCTTGAACAGTGCCTTGCTGACAGTTTGGGTCCATGGCTTCATGGGGTCTGCGCCACACTCGAATCCTACTATCAGCTCTTACCAACTGAAATCGTGACTCATCGGACCAGGCCACGGTTTTCCATTCATCTAGGGACCAACCGATATGCTCACGTGCCCACGAGAGTAGCAGCAAGCGATGTCGTTCTGTCAGTAAAGGCACTCGAGTCTGTCTTCTGCTGGAATAGCCCAAGAAAGCCAAATTTCTCCGCACAGTTCTAACAGACAAGTCCCTTGTACGTCCCACATTGATTTCTGCGGTTATTTGACGCAGTGTTGCTTGTCTGTTAGAATTTACGATTCTTTGCAGACGTCGCCGGTCTCGGTCGTTAAGTGCAGGCGGTCGACCACTGCGCTGTCCATGGTGGGATGTTATGCCTGAAATTTCATACTCTCGGCACTCTCTTGACACAGTGGATCTGGGAATGTCGAATTCCTAACGATTTCCGAAATGGCATGACCCATGCGTCTAGCTCCAACTAACATTCCGCGTTCAAAGTCTGTTAATTCCGGTCGTGCGGTCATCATCACGTCAAAACCTCTTCACATGAATAACTTGAACAGAAATGAAAGCTCTGTGAAAGCACTGCGCATTTATACCTGTTCTACGCGATGCTACTGCCATCTCAAAATTTGCATATTGCTATCCCATGACTTTTGTCACCTCAGTGTATTAGCACAAATGACACACATATTAGCATGTATTCGCATATTCATTTGGCTATATATTTTCTATTTACTTTATTATGCTAATTATTTGCTCATTTAATTTTTGAATTTTAATAGTTATGAAAACATGTGATAGCAAAGTCAACATAAAATTAATCTTAATTAAATGTTTAAATATTTGTTCAAGAACAGAGCGGTATGAATGCTTAAACAGAGAACAATAACTTATTTGAACCAAATTCAACGATCCAATCAACTTCGAACACCACATTTTTCATTCGAAGATTCCATCGGGACACGAAAGTTGAAAGATAAATTACAGATATTGGAAATCGTATTGCTAAAGGAAACGAACAGGAATCTCGTAAGAATTTTAGAATGAAATTAAGTTTATTTCGTCGCTGAATTATTCATATAGATTGCTGAACATTGCAGAGGAAATTAGAGTTTTATTTACAATAGATGTTGGATCATGAGTTCCTGATTAAGCGATAATTCGAAATAAATTAGCAAATTCAGAGGATTTTAAGTTTGCTGCTGCGCTATGGAAAAATAAATCTCAAAACTTCCAAGTCCTATGAACAATGAGAAGTATAAAATTAACTATTTTTAATAATCAAGTAATTCAAATATATTTTGGAGAAAAAAAAAAGAGGAAATAAAATTTCAAAATTCTGTGGGTTAAGTTACGACTGAAAATGATGTCACAGTAAAACCAATTAAAATAAAATTTTTTGTTAGCTTTTTTTTTTTATTACATACAAGAACTGTCATTTTTTTTAAGACGCTTTGACTAAAATTAAAAAAAACAATTTCGCATAGTAGAAATTATAATAAACCACAACTAGCGCCATCTATTTCCTTTCAATTCAGTTCAAATCAGAAAAGAATTAATGTATTTTGAGAACAAAAGGATTTCTTTATTTGAGGAAATATCCATTTTATGCTAATATCAATTATGCATTAAAAAAGATTTATTTATTTGGCGATATTAAAAATATCAGTAACCAATAATATATTTTTAAAAAAAATCTTAATTCTGTACGGATTTTTTAAATTAAAATGCGCGATGAAGATTTCATGGATCTCTTTTTCAATGCATAACTGCATTCAAAATTTTTATTAAAATGTAAATTTATTCTTCATTCATTCTAATTCAATACTTGCAGAATTTCGAATCATAGAACACAAAAGAGTTTCTTTTAAGGGGATAAACATAATAAAATAAAAATGTTATGACTCATTTCCATTCGAATCTCTTTTGTCTGAATTAGATATTCAGTTGAGAGTCACCTTTTGTCAGCACACTTAAGAAATACACCACGAATAAAAATAAAATATTAGAATACAGCAACATACCGATGTTAATTTTGTGTTAGGTTTAATACAGATTTTAAAATTTAAAATTTCAATAAGAAATAAATTTGAATAATTTATTACATTTCTGCTATACTTTTTTATATTTATTTAAACATTAAAGTTGCAACTTTTATGAATTATTCCTCATGACAATAGCACCTTGACAACACTTTTCTTTTTAGAGAATAAGTAGTCTTTTTTAAATGCTGTTTTCCTCCATTCAGTGCTTTGATAAGCATTACAGAAGCTTCCAAAACTGAATAAATTATTCACCCTTAAACCAACAGGGAATCAAACTCAAATCCAAAGAACATTTTTTTCCTTCTTTAAAGTTCTCTTTTCGAATATTTGAATCTAAATAAATGTTCCTTTTTTCTTAATAAAAATTATATATTTATTTTTCAGACTCATTAGAAGTGGACAAATAGCAAATGATTGTTTAGGGAATTTCTTATTTAATTAAAAAATAAATAAGCAAAGAACTTTGATGTAAAAACGTTGATTTATTTTTTCGTTCTTAGAGATTCTGCTTTAAATCTTTTTCGTTAGAGCGTTAAATGACTTCCGATGTGTTCCGTTAATTTGTAAATGTTTCGATAAATTATCGGAAGATAATGATAGGAAAATCCCTAGAAGAAGTGTAAAATAATTAAATGAAAGTTTTAAACCATCTTTTAATTAGAAATTTGACTTTTTTGTAACCTCAGAAGAGAAGTTAGCTAAAGGATTTGAAGAGACACGAAAAAAAGTTTGCTAATCTACTTTAGGTTTTTAATTTTCTTTAGAATGATTGAAGAGCAACTTTAAAGATTAACATCTCCGATTTTCTGCGAAGTAAGTGAAGTGTTTTTATATTAACATATAACATCAAATTTAAAGATTAAATCCACTTGAAAAACTTGTTACGCTTTGCTGCATATTAAAATGATTTAATTCTTAATTTAATAAAAAGAATAAAATGAAATATTGCTTAACGAAGAAAATCAATTGAATCTCTGTAACTAAGAGCCTCAAAATATTTTTAATACATTTTGATAAATAAATTTATTGGAATTTAAATTGTAATATTTAGTTATTCGATCTAAGCCTATTTTCGGAATTTAAATCCTTAAATTGTGACATTTAGTTTTAAAACTATTTTTAATTGGATCCAATCTAAACTACATTTAAATAATGTATATGAAGACTTTATTTTATTAACAATGCATTGCAGTGGATATTTAAGATTTTAAAAGAATATAATCCATTTCAAGTTCTAATATATGTCTAATATAATATTGCATTATAAAAACAAAAATATCTAATAAAAAGATCTAAATAAAAAGCTATTTTGGCGCCAATTGGTAATTTTGTATGAAAGCAATTTAATTTTATTGATCAATAATTTATCCTAATGTAAGTAAAAGAAAAATTAAATAAAATGTTAAATCCCAACACAAAATAACATGAACAAAAAACATGGAATAAATAGATATCAAACCATCATTCTATGGCAGATTTCAATGTTTTATATGTAGTTGATTATACCAAACAAATACCACAATTGTGACTATATGGTAAAAACACTTAACAAAGTGCTTGACTAATATATATATATATATATAAAGCCATCATCAGTAATTATGCTTTTTATGGTAATTAACTACTAATTATTTTTCCAAATGATTTAGGTTACTTTTTCTATTAAAAAAAAGTATCACAAAAGTTTTTTCCATAAGTTTTTTTAACAACAATTGAATAAAAATGGGAAACATTCTTTGCCATTTATTTTCTATAGATAGTGGTTTTGTTCATTTCATGGTCATTCCTCTTGCAATAATGAGGACGTATTAATGCTCACCATCCATAAACAGAGATTAAACCAACGCAATGAGATTGCGAATTGAATGCTGTTATCCATTGCAATTGTCTGGGAACTCAATTAGGTGTTTCTTTAATTCGATTTCTTCTCAAGACCCCTTTCTGCCGCTGCGATGTTCCCTTCTGTGCCCAATGCTTACTTGAAGGGAATTAAACCCTCCGATTTGTTCCCTCCATTGTGCTCTATTATTCCGCCCGGAGTGAAATCAGAGCTGTTTTTTGTTGGGTCGCCTGGCTCGGAACAAACTTCAGATTTATGCGCATAAGCAACACCATTGTGGTTAATGAGATTTTACTCCACTATGATGATCAAGTGCAGCTGATGAAAATACTGGCAAAGATAAAAAAGAAACTAAGAAACTGTGACACGAAAGAAGATTAAAAAAGAAGAAAAGACAAAAAATATGTATTATCTTCTTTTTTTATTCTGTTTATTAAATAATTTTCGTTTAGATTTCTTTTTGATATAAATTTCTATGCAAAAAAGATGACATAAAAAAGTTAATTTATGTTTCGGAAAAAGTTATTTTTTTTGGTAAATAACTTTATAAAGTTTTTTTTTCTGTATTTCGACGAAAATATCAATGTTTAGTTTTTAAAAGGGCATGATATTTTGTTTTCTGTTGGTGTTATTTTTTTTTTTTCCCAAAAACGGATTTTGTTGATCACGATAAAGAAAAAAATCAATGCTTTGACATAAAATAGAGGAATTTTAATGGATAAGGATCAGTTTTTATAAAAAGGAGTGAAAAGGAAAACAAAACTGATCAAGAATTTGAAATTGATGCAGTATAAGTTATGCGTTTTAGAAGACTTTTTTTCTTTCAGTTTTCGACAGTAATAACTCTCTAAAATTTTCGCTATCTAAAAAAAAAAATTATAATGAATTTACATCATTGACTAAATTTATTATCTATTTTTTAATTTTTTTCTACGATTTTTTTTTTTTTTTTTTTTTAAAAACTAAAAAAATGATTGGTTGAAATTTTTCACTTTTTCAGGCTATTCGGAAACAGAAAATCTTTCAGCTAATTACTTAACTCCTCTTTCAAGCTTAAATTATAGTGCTAAGTCTAACAAATTAAATCTAACAATTATTTATTTTTTACTGAAGTAAAACTAACTGGAGGGGTTTTCATTTACTTATAGAAACAAAGATTGTATAAAGTAAAGGTATATTTATTTATTTTTGTCGATAACCATAGACGCATTCTGACTCGTTAGTAAATGAATGAATTTACAGATTGAATATAAACTATACCATGAGTTGTTCCATCGTGATGGGTGAGAGACCACGAGTTGAGAAATGTCTACTATAAAGGAAAGTTGAGTCCCACTCCTCTTTACGGATTATCTTAAAAGGATTCTTTTTTTTGACTAGGAAGGAAGAGAGTTCTGCGAAGGATTGACCAGAAGTGTTGCTTTTATTTCTTTCTTCTATGAAGTGACTGAATTGGACTGAGTTTTCCACCTGTTTTTTTAGGTTTCGGGAATCTAGCCACGTAATAATTAAGGTCTGCCGCAGACCAGGTGTTTTGATTCGCCGTAAACTCGAGAACTCTGAAAATCTCGGAACTTAGAGTTAACTGCACTTGTATATTTAATTTATATCCTTAATTTTTATTTTTCGTAAATAGTATTCTTTGTATATATATATATATATATATAATGTTTGTAAATAAAATTTAAAGTGTTTCCATGAACCTGAAAGTGGCCCACTTCTTGAAACAGTTATAGATTGGTATAGGCCGAGAAGTTACAATACCAATAGAGAGAAAAAGATTGAATAAAGTTAAGGTCTATCTTTTTATTCTATAGATGTTTAAAGTTAAGGTCTATTTTTTTATTCTAGTTATGTCCATAGATGTTTTCTGACTCCCTAGTAAGTATTTGATCGATAGTTATGTTAGACACGGGATCAAAGAAAGCAGTTAAACACGATTTCTAGAAAAAAAATGAAACGGAAACATCTATTCACGCTCAACTTATGAAAAGAAAGAGGCTAAAAAAAAGAAGAAAAAAAAAATGAAATGGAAGCTCAATATCTCCCAGAAACATGTTGCATTATCCCTCCATTCGTCTTCAGTAATAGCGTCTGGTTGCATTAGATGTCACGCCAGTATTGCGGATCATCTATTAGCTCTGCTTGAGATCTGAAGCTGCGGAGGGAAGATCTATCCATTTTGTCCCTACACCTGCAGATCTTCAAATTTAATGGATCCAAAGTTCCTCACGGAGCGATGCTGTAATTTTCGAAGCTATTTATTTTTATTGCTAGCTATTTTCACAATGCAATTTTTTCTTCTTCTAAACTGCAGCACGTATTAGGATAGAATTTTTTTTTTCACAATGCTGTTTGTTTTTCTAAGCTTTGAAAAATTTACCGGAGATGATATTTTTCCAAAGAATGTTAAAAATGAATCGATGCTCACAGAATGAAAAAAACACCAATTTTGAAAATTTCTACATGAATAAGTGTCTTTTTACCAAGTTAATAAAAGAACAGTGTATGAGTTGAAAAAAAGGATGATCATTATCTTAAAGTAGCAAAAGTAATTATATAAAAAGAAGTTTCACAGGTAAATTTTAAAATATTTTTGCTTTCTGAACTATTCCCATATAGTACGGAAATATATATATATATATATATTTGATTCTGTTCTATTGGTTACTGTTGAAATATAGTTTAATGATATTATAAAATTATTTCTCTTATTTGAGCTTTTAATTTATGGCAACATTTTCTATTCTAAATTATAGCAATATTTTTAAATACACTACTTTCTGTATCTTTCAAAGCATTTTATCGTTTGAAAAAGTTATTAGTCTTAGAAAAACAAAATGTTTTCCTGGATCATTAATGTTGTGAGTTATATATATTATATATGCAATTAATCTGCAACAAGTGTAGGAGTAAACACATCAAAAAATTCAAACGAGTTTAAATGGCAAACATTCAAACGAGTTTGAATATTAAAAATTCAAAAATATTATAACCAAAGCCTTCACAGCTAAATTAAATCCATTTTACATTCGATGCAGTTTTTTTTGTGACAACAACAACGACAAAAAACTACATCGATGTTTTTTTCTCGCTGTTCATCGAATTTTTTTGATGTTGTTCTATAACAACAACAGCAAACTATTCAAAAATAAAATAGAGCTCATAACCAACGTAGCAAGACGACACTGAACATACACAAGATAGAGATATGGAAATTGAAATACATGCTCAATAACAAAAACGCATAGTATACAAACACAAAAATCTTCAATAAAAGAAATTATTAAAAAACAACAAATAAAGTAAAAAGTCAATTTATAATGAAAAATGGAAGAGGAAAACTACAAATTAGCGTTTTCTACAAATAATTAGTTTTTATTTACTCACTTAATTGCATCAGATTTACATTTAACGCTAATTGTATCTATTATAATTAAAGTATCTGGTATGTCTGGATATGTATAATACGTTTTATGTTATTTATGATACAATTATCTATTAATTCGTTTATAATTATATATTTAAATTTTTTTCAGCTTTGAGTTTCATTGCATATAAGTTTTTCTATATTTTACGAATTACTGTAATTATTTTAATCATATTTTTTTGAGATTTTTATAATATTCAACGAATAACATCATTTCTTTATTAGGAGATCATTAACCGTGATTAAAATTTTGTAACAGCAGACATTAATTTTATTTTATTTTTATTTTCTTAAATATATTTCCGCACATTTGAAAAACCTAGCTTTACTGACAACTAACTGTTTTTTAACATTTATATAATTTATTTACTATTGATTAAATATTTCTAATTTTTTTATTTAAATAAATTTCTTTATTGCTTAACTTAAATTTGTAATTAATTGAAACTTTTTTTTAAAATCTCATTGATTTTGTCAAATCTTAAAAAAAATGTTGCTATGAAAAAAATAATAATCCAAAATTATTCATGCCAATATAATCTAATTGCAATTGTTTATTGCAAAAATAATAACTATCAAATTTAATGATTCTTCTTTTTATTTCATTATCAACCAATAATAATCTGCTTTCAAGAAAATTTAAATAAAAGTATCTACAGATTTTTTTTTATGGGACATGGGTAGATGTGCCAATTTAACAATGTTTCTTATAATTGGTAACGCAAACTTGTTATAAACTATTTGATGCAAATACATTCAACAATGAAAACAATTAAATCGTATATCCCCATTGATCATAATTTAACTTATTCAAAAACATTTTTTCATAAACATTCCAACATTAAATATTATTGGTCAGTTATTCTAAATTGGTTTGGTTTATCGCTCTACGGTCAGTTATTCTAAATTGGTTTGGTTTGTAGCTCTACGGTCAGTTTTGTGTACATTGTAGGCTAATTAGAACGGGCCTACAGTTTAACGTGGATTCCGAATCACTAACAAACATCCATACCATTCGAATCTGAAGCCTGTGCTCGCCGTAAGCGCCAAGGCGCTAGCCAATTGATCATTAGGCCGCTAGTTATTGTAATGGAATAGATTTCCAAAATGTCATTGTAAAAACTGTCGAGGCGATTTCGTTGTATTTGAGAACCAAAAATATAAAAAATATTCGTTAGTTTTATTCGTAGTGTACTTATTGGAGCCTAATGGCAAAGTAACTGGCGCTCGGAAATGGATGTTTGTAGGGCTTCAGAATCTCCTTTAAGACTTAGGTCCCGGTGTAATATGATTGTAGAGATTTTGGTTCACAACCCAAACTCGTAAAAAGAAAACATCTCCTGTCTCGAAATCTGCCAGTAGGCATACGGCCTTAGCCCACCAATGGGTTGTTGCGCCAATGAAGAAGTGTACTTATTAACGCTAAAGTTATAAAATAAAGGTTAAATAGTTTTAAATATCTTTACGTGATGTTAATGTCTTATATTAGCCCTGACAGTTTAGTGTGACCACTACTTAAGCGTATGTTAAATGAGGTAAAAAAGTTAAAAATTTATAATTTTATATACAAATTATATACGAATTTTATTATTATTACAAAAACTCAAAACTATTATTTTATGAATCAGTTGTTTAGCTAGGGGCTTGATGACCGAGTGACTAGACCAAGTGACTTCGGCACTTGGAGGCATAGGTTTCGGATCCGAGTTCCACCAGTGCTATGGCTATTCATAGTGGTTTGGAATCCACTTTAAACCATAGGTCCTGGTCTGTAGAGCTTTGGGCTACACCGCAAAAAGGAAACATATCTTTTCTCGAAATCTGCCAGTCGGCAGACAGCTTTGGCCTACTGTGGGGATATTGCGCAAATGATGATGATGATTGTTTAGCTAATCTTTCCGCTATAACAATTATTGTACAGGAAAAAAAAAAGGAATAATAAAAAAGAACCTAAACGAACAAGAATGTAATTTTTTTCGTCCTTTAAATACTACACTCCTGTAGAGATTAAAAGCCAATCTCAATTTAATTTTTTTCTGAAAGTCATTTACTTGTTCCTGAGTGTAGATAACGCGACTCAACAAGCGAAAGGATATAAATAAATCACGATTAGTTAAAACAAAGTTTGGGAGGCAAACGATCGCTTTTTCACAAAAACAGAAACGTGTTATTTCCGGATGATTAATTCGTTGAAGGTGGGAAGGTAGAGCTCGGACACTTTTTATGCCCTCTTGTAGCCCGCCCGGCTTTGTATTGAAAAGTTCTTTATTACCGACCAGGGAATGAAGACAAGGGCTGTGTTATGTCAATATTGGCTCGTAAAAACTGCAATTATGTATTGGATACATAACTGCATAAAATGTCCGTGTTTTAGGTTTATGTATTGGAGATTTTTTGCTATTTTATACAATAATAATACATTATAATCAATGAACACTTCTACATGAAAAACTATAAGCTTTCATCAATCTTACAACGAATTTATACGAATAAATTTGCGCACAATAATGTCAAATGACGAGAATTTCGATCCAATGTGCTTTTCTTGCATGCTCATAATTTTATATGTCGTTTAAAAATAGTAAACCACAGTATGAAGTCTTCACGTCATGTAGCACTGAAGAATATTAATTTTGAGTTAAAGCTTCAAATGTTTTTAATTGGAAAAACACTTCTTGTTTACAATGAATTTAATTTTTGTTTAATTTAATGTAATTTTGTTTAAGAACAAAAGCTTTGACAAGAAACTACCAACTGGTGAACGATATTTAATTATTCCATTCGATTTTGATATAATTGCATTGCCTTAATGATCCTATTAAAAAATAGTCACATGAAGTAAGTCTTTGAAACTTCATTTAACTTTTTATCCGACTGGAATTTGTATTTGTTGCCATTAATCAAACAAATAGTTTGTGTTAAAAACTTGATTAGCGTGATAAAAATAATGAAAACTACAGGATAAAATAAATGGTAACTATAGCTTTAAATTTCAAATGCTGAAGACGTGTTCCTTTGAATTTAAAACCTGGGCTGATAATACAGCCTAACAATGTCAATTATATTTCCCGAATGAAGGTTAACTGAAATGAATTTACTTTAATAATTAAATTATGATTGGTTTGGGTTGTCACTCAACGGACTTTTTTTGCACACTTTAGGCTAATTAGTTCGGGACTTACTGTTTGACGTGGATTCAAAACCACTAACAAACATATATTATCGAGAGGATTCGAACATGAAGTGTGAGGTACAAGGGACCACAGGCCATCAGGTCCTTTGTAACGATAGATAAAAACTATTATTTTATAAATGCATTGTTTTGCTAATTTTTCCTCAACAATTGCTGTAATGAAATAAGATACAAAAAATAGAACTTAAACCAACAAGAATACTAATTTTTTTTTTTTTCGTCCTTCAAAAAAATTCATTTCTGCAGATATTAAAAGTCAATCTCAATTCAATTTTTTTTTTTTTTTTTTTCTGAAAGTTATTTTCTTATTCCTAAATGTAGATAACGCGACTAAACAAGCAAAAGGACATAAATAAATCACGATTAGAGAACACAGTACAAAACTAAATACCTTACCATCCCCTTCCATTTTCTCTGATAAAGCTTATCTCGAGAATTGCAAATTTTTGCTTAGAAAGAGTGAGGAAAAAAAAAACTTCGAATCAAGTACTGGAACTACAAGAGAAAAACCAAACCATTTCTTTCCGATGCCACAAAGGAATTAACAAAAGAGTCGAACGGCGGAAGTACCTTCTTCGCAGCTGATTTATGGTGGCATGACTGTCACTTGCAGTGGACCGGCGCTGTTTGGGAGGCAAATGATCGCTTTTTCACAAAAACAGAAATGTGTTATTTCCGGATGATTAATTCTTGGAAGATGGGAAGGTAGAGCTCGGATACTTTTTATATCCTCTGGTAGCCCGCCCGGCTTTGTACTGAAAGTTCTTTATTACCAGCAAGAGAATGAAAACAAGGGCTGTGTTACGTCAATATTAGCCTTATAAAACTGCAAATATGTATTGGATACATAAACTTACAACACGGGCATTTTATGATGTTATGTCATTGGTGATTTTTTGTCATTGGATAAAATAATAATAAATTATAATGAATGCACACTTTTACATGAAAAACAATATATTTCCATCAATCTTGCAACGGATTTATACGCATAAATTTGAGCAAAATAATGATAAATATTGAGGCCTTCGATTGTATTTGTTTTTCTAACATGCTCATAATTTTATACGCTTTAAAATCAGTCAATCTTATTGGGAAAAAGTTTATGTTATATAGCATTGAAAAAATATTGATTTTGCGTAGAAGCTTCAAGTGCTTCTAATTGGAAATTCACTTATTGTTTACAGTTAATATAGTTTGGTTCAGTAACAATTGTTTAAGAACAAAAGCTTTGACAAGTTTTTGTCAACTGTTAAGCGATATTTAATTATTTCATTCGGTTTGACATTTCAATAGTAACACTGTAATGTTGTTGTTAACGCATCCCTTGAAAAGTACAAGAAAATCAAATATCGTGTTGCTCCCGAAAAATTTATGAAATTTTGAAAAATTTGGCTATGTTGATTTCCAGTCCGGAGTATAAATCCTCTTCCGAGGGATGGTCCAGACAATGCATGATGGTTGAAACTGTTGGGCGATCAAAGACATGATGAGGAGCCAGCTCGACATCAGGGCAGTTGCCACATTTCTGGTATATTTTTACTCCATCTGGTATGTTTTCCTATTTTTGCGGAGGTTCATTTTTCCTCTTGAGGGAGTAGTAGCTATTCTATCGAAATTTAGTTCTGCAATTTGGTATTTAATTTAAATTTTAAAAGGAATTGTAAGTTTAGATTTTGCAAAGGGAATTAGCAATGGCAGTCTGATCCAGACCTCTGGCATTGTTCATCGGAGAATTTTGCAATTTCATTAAATTCCAAATCCACATGAGGAGGGATCCATTGTAGGATACACATTCTGTACAAGCAAGTGGATTTTTTCGAAAAAAAAAAAGACAGGATATTTAAGATCATACTTGAGAAACCATTATCAAGAGCCTGTAAGGCAGATCTTGAATCAGTGAAGATAGTAATTCCATTCATTTGTTGTGATGGAGGCAGACTCAGATAGGAAAGGGCAACAGATGCAATTTTTTCAGTACAGGCCGAAATTTCAGTTGCTTTAAGTAATAATTTAGTTAATATTGAGCAGTAATGGAGCAACATTTAATCTAATTTAAAGGATAACATGAATTAAGCGTTTGAAACTTATTTTTTAAACAAATCGTCAACATATGACATTAGTGACTGTCATATATGTTTATGTATGTCTATATTAAACATATTTTTTAAAGGGGGGAAAACACATTGATGTAATATCTCGAGGCTAGTCATATAACAAATAAGTGATTACTTATATACGATTGCCTTAAAAGGTGCAATAATTTTAAAGAATAATTTCTACTAGCAATTAGTTATTTGCACTAATAGCTTTCTGGTAGAATGCTGGGTGGAAGGTATAATATTACGCAAGAGAATTTTCAGGATTAATCACAAATGTGTTTAAATATGGTACAAAGAAAACCCGGACAACTGTAGCCAGGAAGACACTAAGATAATGTCATGATCTTCACCCAGGTTTAGATTCCATTTTATCATCCCGAATCTTATCTAATCTTTCCGACAAGTGACTCATTAACATGTCGTAGAATATTTATTTGGCTATATATTTTCTATTTACTCTATTATGCTAATTATATGCTAGATTAATTTTTAAATTTTAATGATTATGAAAACATGGGATAACAAAGTCAACATAAAATTAAGTTTAATTAAATGCTTGTTCAAGAACAGAGCTGTACAATTGCTTAAACAGAAAATAATAAGTCATTTGAACCAAAATCAGCGATCCAATCAACTTCGAACGATCCATTTTTCATTCGAAAGTTCCATGGGGATATCTGAAAGTTGAAAGATAAATTACAGATATTGGAAATCGAATTGCTAAAGGAAACGAACAGAAATCTCGTAGGAATTTTATAATGAAATTAAGTTTATTTCGTCGCTGAATTATCATGAATCCTTGATTAAGCGATAATTCGAAATAAATTAGGTGAATCAACGGAATTTGAGTTTATCGATTCTTTATGGAAAAATAAATCTCAAACTTCCAAGTCCTACGAACAATGAGAAATAATTCAAACATACTTTGAACAAACAAACATTTGAATTTAAAAAAGTAAATAAATCTACCTTAACAGATAATATTAAATAGAATATTGAATTATTTCATTTTTTTTCGGTTTAAAATAAAAGGAGAAATATAACTTCAAAATTCTTCTGGTTAAGTTATGATTGAAAATAATTTCATATTTAAGACAATTGAAATAAAAAAATTTTTGCTATATTTTTTCCTTTTTGTTAACAATCCGTTTCGTAAGACTCTTTTACTCAAATTAAAAAAATCGATTTCACATACAAGAAGCCATTCTAATTAAAATACAACTAGCACCATCTATTGGAATAAAGAGGAATCAAATTTTTTTTTTAAGATTTTATGATGACCAATATTTTTCTCTATTTCAAAAAGAACATGTTTGAGTAACATAGTTGAACATTGCATCCACCATAGTTGTTATTATAGATTCTGTTGTATTCTGATTGATTATCAATATAAAACATTTCTTTACGTTAACTATTTTCAAAAATGTATTTGAAAAATAGTTCATAACGTCTTTTGCAATAATAATAATAATAATAATTATTATAACAGAAAGAATAATTGACCAAATAACAAAATAGGGGCCATTGGGATTTAGCGACTTTTTGTGGCTCCTATTGGACGAAAAGTCTGCCAAATGTGGAAATCCGGGTTTTCCTGTACTGTTTACAATGCGCTATAATTACTATCTCAACTCGTTACTTTGGCGAAAAAATTTTTTGAACCCAAATCCCAACGGTCCTTATTGTGCGATTTTATAGAATGATTTTTCCATAGAATAATTTTGGTCTAGTAATAATAATAATAATTATAATAATTAATATTTTTTCTAGTAATAATAATAATAATAAATTTTTTAAACAATAAATCCAATATTTATGACAGATTATCCAAATTGCCAATACTGCCCTATTTTGCACCGTAACAAACTGATCTCCATTCCAAAATATCTGTTACAATTAATCAAAACTTTATTGAAACATGGAAATAAAAATGAAATCAAACGTCGATGAAAAAATAAATTTTAGTGATACTAAAAAAAATATTGAAAATGACATCATTACGTTTAATTTTATTTCTAATAAATTTACAAAATATATACAAACTTATTTTCGGGTAATAATTTGGTTAATTAAAAAATTTTCTTCATAAAACATAAAAAACATTCTTTCAATCGTCCTTTACAGATGGCACTATTCATTTCCTTACAGTTCAAATTAGAACGAAGTTCATGTATTTTGAACAAAAGGATTTCTTTATTTTAGGAAATATGCATTTCACGCTAATGTCAATTATGTATTAAAAAAAGGTTCATTTGTTTGGAGATGTAAAAAGAAAGTGCTTAAAGAAGATTCTATGAATTCCTCTTTTAATGCATAACTGTGTTCAGAATTTTTATCAAAATGTAAATTCATCATTCATTGAAATACAATACTTTGAGTAACACATTTATTCTATTCAGAATAAATGTGAATCCCGAATGTCGAATCCCGGCGGTGCCATGGATGTTTGTAGTGGTTCGGAATCCACTTTAAGCCGTAGGTCCCGGTCTTCTATGACTGTAAGAGCGTCACGGAGCAAAAGTCAGGCTTCTACCTACGGGTGCTCCATCACAACAGAAGCTGCTTCCTTCCCCTTCAATCATGAGTCCATATGGGCTTGTGGGCTTGGCCAGCCAAGTGGGATAAGAAACAACAACAACAGTACTTGCAGAATTTCACTGCGTAGAACACAAAAGAGTTTCTTTTAACTGAATGAACGTAATAAAATAAAAATTTTATGATTCATTTCGATTCGAATCCCTTTTTGTCTGAATTAGATATTCAGTTGGGAGTCCCTATTTCACAGCGTATTTGAAAGAATACAGCACGAATTAAAAAATATTGTCATACAATAACATTCTCGATGTTAATTTTATGTAAGGTATAATACAGTTTTTAAAATTTTAAATTTTAGCAAGGAATGAATTTGAATAATTTACCACATTTCTACTATACTTTTTTATATTTTTTTAAACGTTAAAGCTACATCTTTAATGAATTATTTCTCTTGACAATAGCACCTTGACAACGCTTTTCCTTTTTAGAGAATAAATAACTTTTTTTTGAAATGTTGTTTTCCTCCATCCAGTGCTTTGGTAAACATTACAGAAGCTTCCAAAACTGAATAAATTATTCATCTTTAAACCAACAGGGAATCAAACTAAAATCCAACGAACAATTTTTTTCTTCCGTAAAGTTCTCTTTTCGAATATTTGCATCTAAATAAATTTTCTTTTCTTAAAAAAAGAGGAGGCGCTATTTATTTTTCAGGCTCATTAGAAGTGGGCAAATAGCAAATGATTGCTTAGGGAATTACTTATTTAATTAAAAAAAATAAATAAGCAAAGGTCTTTGAAGTAAAAACGTCGATTTATTTTTTTTACTTTAAGAGATTCTGCTTTAAAGCCTTTTCGCTAGAGCGTTAAATGACTTCCGATGTGTTCCGTTAATTTGTAAATGTTTCGATAAATTATCAGTAGTTAATGATAAAATCCCTAGAAGAAGTAAATTAATTAAATGAAAGTTTTGAACCATCTTTTAATTAGAAATTTGACTTTTTTTTATTAACCTCAGAAGAGAAGTTAGCTAAAAGATTCAAAATGACATTAAAAAAAAGTTTGCCAATCTACTTAATTGGGATTAGGTTTTTAATTTTCTTTAGAATGATTGAAGAGCGATTTTAAAGATTAACATCTCCGATATTTTGTGTTATTTTCATTATAAGGAAAAGTAAGGGAAGTGTCTTTACATTAAATTTGATGTTTATGTAAAATACTGATCTCACTTGAAAATCTTAGTACGCTTTGCTGCAGATTAAAAGGATTTAATTCGTAACTTAATAAAAAGAACAAAATGGAGTGTTGCTTAACTAAGAAAATCAATTGAATCTGGTTATCTACGCGCCATAAAATATTTGTAATGCATTTTTAAAATTAAAATTATTGGAATTTAAATCTTTAAATTATAACATTTAGTTATCCAATCTAAACTTTTTTTTCTCAGACAGAATGCTTTACTAACAGGTCGGCAACGAAGTGATTGTGGATTTTGACTACAGGGTCTTAGTACATTCTTTTGTTTTGTCAACGTGTTCAAAGCACCTAACCTACATCTTTTCTTGTTGTTTGGACTTCCGTCGTTAATTTAGTAAAAAAAATATTTGATTAGTTATTTAGTTTCGTTTTTAACCCAATTTAAAAAAGGAAGAACAAGACAGACATTTCAGCCATATTTTATATTATTTCGAAAAAGGCAAGTGCGTATTGCTAGGTCACAGGAAGTTATGTGTCGTATATGGGAAAGAAGCTTTGAAAGAAAGGCAGTGTTAATATTGGTTTGCCAAATTTCGTTCTGGTGATTTTTCACTGAAACCTGCGCAACGATCTGGCCGTTCAGTTGAAGTTTATGAGACTCATATCAAGGCCTTATCGATTCAGATCCTCATAGCACAACACGTGATATTGCAGAGAAGCTCAATTTATCGCATATATGAATTAAAAAAATTAAAACAGTTTGGTTATGCCAAGAAACTCGATTTCAGGATCTCTCATCAGCTCAAAGAAATTCGTTTGACGCAACGTACTAGCATCTGCGATTCACTTCTGAAACGCAACGAATTTGACCCATTTTTGAAACGACTGATAACTGGTGACGAAAACTGGGTAGTTTATAACAACGTTAATCGGAAAAAATCGCGGGTTATGCAAGATGAACCAGCACAGACGACATCAAGAGCAATTATGCTGTCAATTTGGCGGGATTATAAAGGAATTCTGCACATTGAACTTTTACCAAGAAACCAAATGATTAATTCAAATGTGTACGTCCAACAACTCGCCAAACTGAGAGATGCAGCTTAAGAAAAACGACTGGAATTAGCAAATCGTACGAGTGTTGTTTTCCAGCATGATAATGCAAAGTTCCACACATCCTGGTCCCTAGCCAAAATTTGTTGGAACTAGGTTGGGCTGCGTTGTCACATACACCATATAGCACTGACCTTGTGCCTTCAGCTTACCATTCATTTCGTTCCATGCAGAACTCCTTAAAAAAAAAATTATGACGCTGATGATATAAAATCACATTTAATTCAATTTTTTGCCGGCATAAATCAGAAGTTATGACAGTGAATGAAAGATGGCAAAAGGTCATCGACAAAAATGGACAATACCTAAATAAATAAAGTTATATTTTTAAGAAAAAAAATTCTTAAAAAATTCTTTCCTTCTTATTTAAAACCTGCAATCACTTAGTTGTCAACCCTATATATTAACAGTGCATGGAAGTGGATAGTTAAGATTTTAAAAGAAACTGATATAATGTAAGTTCCGGTTTTTGCTTTTATAATTCAAAGTTATATTAGATATAAAGAGCTAAATAAAAGTTTAAGTAGCTTTAGTGTTAATATTACACAGAAATACTTGAACACTATTTATCACTTAAAATCGTATCATTTATCTTGCTTGGTGATTTTAGCGCTAATATAAAGTTTTTTATATGAATAATTTTAAATTTTTTTATGAATATTTTCAATTATTGAATTTCAATTAATTTTTAATTATTTTAAAACTAATAGAAAATTCCCTCAAATCCATTTTTTTTTATTTCAAACATTATTATTATTGTCCATACTCCATACTGATCTATGTCAAGCTTTTTTTTTATTATGATATTAATTATAAAGATCTTATATTAAATGTAAGGATCTTATATTTAAAAAAAATTATCCAATGTCAATATTTTTTTCCAAATAGTTTTTATTGATATTATTGGTTTTTATTGGTGGCTTTACGTTAATTTTTTACATACTTTAGGCTAATTAGATCGAGACGTGCAGTTTAACGTGTATTCCAAACGGCTAACAAACACCCATGCCCAAGCCAGGATTTGAACCTGAACTTTTTAATAATTGCAGTAAAGAAACAACAAAAAAATCGCTTTACAACAAAAGTTTTGAAGATTTACAGAATATATATTTAAAAAAATAAATATTAATACTTTACAAATGTATGTTTTTATACAAATATTAAAGTGCAAGATTAATTTCCAATTTGAATTTTTGTTGATAAACAATACTCCTATGTAACTTAATTGATTATATATAAAAACTAATTTTAAACACAACTAATTTCCAGCATTAAATCTATTGTTATTAAGATGCATCTTAATCAATACTAAAGAGTAAGATTAAAAAATTTACAATTAAGGTATTACATAATACCACTGTAATATTAAGTAATATAAAACACAACAATCTGCACAAATCTTAGTACAAGTCTCTAGAAATCTAAAGCACCTAAAGCGATCTACAAACCAAACATAAAATCTAAAATTAAGCAAGAGAAAAGACATTTTGTAAGATATTCATTGAGACAATTAATAAAAAAAACGATTACTTCGTTTAAAAGTATTCATTTGAAATAACAATTTTTTAATATCACCAATAAACCATATAAAAATCCGGCTATTTTAATTTTCCACCTCTACAAAATTCCCAACTTCAATCTCAATTAAGAACATAACACTGACCCATTCATACTCAATCAGTGAAAATAAAGTTCATGGCGACAATTTCAAAGTCGTAAAAAACAATTAATTTTGGTCGTAAAATAAATCAAAAGTACCAAAAAAAGAAGCACCATCTCACCTACATGGAACACCCCAAAGTGCCATCCCGTCGCAGTGAAGGGGAACTCCTCATTCCAGGGCCAAAACCGGGAGAGAGTGCCTATATTTAGAGGCGGAGATGGCTGTCAGTGGTGCAAAAAGAATCCAGGAAGTGGACATGAATTTATCGCGCAGGCTAAGAGCGGTATTTCTGCCCCTGCTATGATCTACGAGGCCAGTTACTTGTGCGCTTACCATAAGAGGTTGCATTTCGTCCAAGATTTGCACTTGTACATCTGGGATTTCGCAATGCGCAGGACATTAGAATGGTAAATCTCACAGCGTGAGTCATCGCAGACGTGTGAAGTGAGACTTTTAATTATCTGATTCGATTGTTTTTTTGATTATTGGTTTTCGATGCAGACGTAAAAAAAATGGTTATTTATAATGTTTAGTATGTTTTGGTGAGATAAGTATGATATTTGTAGATTGCAATAAGAAAATTTTTTAAAAATTAGTGTAAAAATTTGTATAATTATTGTAAAAATTTATTAATTAGTAGATTAATTATTGTAAGAATTCAGAAAGTGTAATTATTAAAAAAATTCTTTAATTAATATATTAATTATTGTAAGAATTCAGGAAGTGTAATTAATTTTTTTATAATTATTATAAAGATTCATTAATCAATCGATTAATTATTGTAAGATTTCAGTAATTGCTATAAAGATTCATTAGTTAATAGATTAATTATTGTAAGAATTCAGGAATTGTAATTATTTTTTTTTTATAATTATTGTAAAAATTCCGTAATTAATAGATTAATTATTGTAAGAATTCAGGAACATTGTAAACAACAAATCTCAATCTTTGTTGTCTTCTCTCGTGTAAAAATAAAAAAAAAATGTGTGGAAGCAAAAAATTTTTTTTACATTATCTTAAAAATTATGAACTATATCTTAATTTGATTTAAATTATGTGCATTAATTGACTAACTTATTTCTAGAACTGCTTTTTACTTCAATCAATAGAAAAAAAAATTTTAAAGATTTCCACCGCTGACGTTCATTAACGTTAAGAGTTTAACGAAAATGTGTCATTTTGAAGTTCTAAGATTTTTTTGTGTATGGGAGGGAGGGGAGGGGAGGGTGCAAGAGACTTTTGTTTATTTTTTTTTCTTGTATATATTTTTTTTTATACCTTGTGACTTACGAGTTAGTAAAAAACTTTTTTTACAAAGCTACCATTTGATAATTCGAGGTAAAGTATAAATCTAAAGTCAATCGAGTTATGAGATTTATGGATGTTTTGTAAATAAATATTTTAAAATAATAAATAATATATAATTAAATACATAAATTATAATAATATATAGCCTAAGGTACGGGGCTGAGACGTGGAGCAAAGAACAAAAAATTGAATCCGAAGTTTCGAATCTAAACGAAGCTGAATCGAATCGAACAAGTTTCCGAATCCTTCACAGGTATACTTCTTCATAGTTGTTGGCGGCCTGATGGCCAATTGGCTATCGCACTGGCTGTTGGTACCACAAGCTTCAGGTTCGAATCCTGGCGGTGGTATGGACGTTAGTGGTTCGGACGAATGGAGGGATAATGCAACATGTTTCTGGGAGATATTGGGCTCCCATTTCAATTTTTTTTTTACCCTCTTTTATTTTCATAAGTTGAGCGTGAATAGATGTTTCCGTTTCATTTTTTTTCTAGAAATCTTGTTTAATTGTTTTCTTTGATCCCACGTCTAACATAACTATCGATCAAATATTTACTATTGAGTCAGAATAAATCTGTGTTTATAGACAGGAATAAATAAATAGACCTTTACTCAATCTTTTTTCTATTGATGTATGGAAAACCCTGCAGTTCGTTTTACGTCAATAAAAAAATTTAACAGTCAGTAAGCTTAGTATTTAAAATTCAAGATTGCTTGATAAATTAAGTGATCGGTTAACTGAAAGATTCTTTCCTGTTTGTTGCCGAATAGCCTAAAACTGTGAAAGTTTTCAATCAATCACTGTTTTTTTAGCTTTTACAGAAAAGACACACACACACACACACAAAAAAAAAAAAAAAAAAAAACCCCAGAAAAAAAAAATGGATATGATGGCATGGATGTATGTTAGTGATTTAGAAGCCCCGTTAAATTGTAGGTCCCGGTCCATTTAGCCTAAAATTTGCACAAGATGACTGTAGAACTTCAAATCAAACCGGGAAAAAAAAAAAAAAAAAAAAAAAAGGCAAAAAGATGATAAACTTACCCAAATGATGTAAATTAATTTTTTATCGAGTCAGAATACGTCTATGGTGTTGTTGTTGTTGTTTCTTATCCCACTTGGCTGGCCAAGCCCACGAGCCCATATGGACTCATGATTGAAGGGGAAGGAAGCAGCTTCTGTTGTGATGGAGCACCCGTAGGTAGAAGCCTGACTTTTGCTCCGTGACGCTCTTACAGTCATAGAAGACCGGGACCTACGGCTTAAAGTGGATTCCGTACCACTACAAACATCCATGGCACCGCCGGGATTCGAACCCGAAACCTGTGGCACCGAGCGCCAGAGCGCTAGACACTCGGCCATTCAGGTCCCAAATTTGCCAACGGCACACAGTGTTCCCAGGTGGTCACCCACCCAAGTACTGACCGCGCCCAATGATGCTTAACTTCGGTGATCTAACGAGAACCGGTATATTCAGCATGGTACGGCCGTTGGCTCCGTTGGCCGTCTATGGTTATAGACAGAATTAAAAAAATAGACCTACACTTTATACAATTTTTTTTTTTACATTCTGATATGAAAAACCCTCCAGTACGTTTTGCTTCACTAAAAAAATAATTGTTAGACATAGACTTAAAATTTAAGCTTGTCTGAGGAGTTGAGTGATCGATTAACTGAAAGATTCTTTCCTGTTTGTTTCTGGATAGCCTAAAACTGTGAAAAATTTCAATCAATCACTTTTTTTTAGGTTTTCAGAGAAACAAAAACAGAAAAAACGAAAAAAAAAATGCATAATAAACTTAGCCAATGATGTAAATTCATCACAATTTTTTTAGATAGTGAAAAGTTTAGAGAGTTATTACTGTCGAAAATTGAAAGAAAAAAGTCTGCTATAACGCGTGAGGCTTATACAGCTTCAATTTCAAATTCTTGATCAGTTTTGTTTTTCTTTTATAAAAACTGATCCTTATCCATTAAAATTCCTTCATTTTATGTCAAAGCACTGATTTTTTTTCATTGTGATCAGCATAATCCGTTGTTTGCGAAAAGAAAAAATAACACCAACAGATAACAAAATATCATACCCTCATAAAAACGAAACATTGACATTTTCATCGAAGTATAAAAAAAAACCTAAAAAGGATTTATAAAGTTATTTTTAACACACACACACACACAAAACAACAACTAATAATAACTTTTTCCGAAACATAAATTAGCTTTTTTCCCCGCATCTTTCAGGGAAAAAAATTTATATAAAAAAGAAATCTAAAAGAAAACTTTTTAATAAACAGAATAAAAAAAAGAAGATAATAGATTTTTTTTTCTTTTCTTGTTACTTAATCTTCCACTGTGCCACAGTTTTTTAGTTTTTTTTTATCTTTGTCATTATTTTTATCAGCTGCATTTGATCCTCCTAGTTGAGGAAAAGTCTCATTAACCATAATGGTGTTGCTGATGCGCATAAATTGAAAATGTGTTCCGAGCCAGGCGACCCAACAGAAAACAGCTCTGATTTCTCTCCGGGCGGAATAATAAAGCACAATGGAGGGAACAAGTGGGAGGGTTTAGTTCGCCTCAAGTAAGCATTGGGCACAGAAGGGAACATCGCAGCGGCAGAAGGGGATCTTGGGAAGAAATCGAATTAAAGAAGCACCTAATTGAGTTCCCAGACAATTGTAATGGCCAACAGCATTCAGTTCGAAATCTCATTACGTTGGTTTAATCTCTGTTTATGGATAGCGAGCATTAATACGTTCTCATTATTGCAAGAGGAATGACCAGGAAATGAACAAACCACTATCTCTAGAAAATAAATGGAAAAGAATGTTTTACCATTTTTATTCAGTTGTCGTTAAGCAACTTTTGGATAAACTTTTGTAATAGTTTTTTCAAATGATTAGGTTACTTTTTCTTTTAGAAAAGGTATGATGAAGATTTATTTTTAATTGGACAATAAGAAGATAATTAGCATAAAAGCCATAATTACTGATAATGGCATATATATATGTATATATATATATATTCAAGCATTTTGTTAAGTGGTTCTACCATTTGTTTGGTATCAACAACTTCATGGTAAACACTGAAATATGCCATTGAATGATGGTTTAATCGCTAATATTTATTGCATGTTTTTTATTTATTTTGTGTTGGAATTTAAGATTTTATTTAATATTTTTTTATATTTTTATTTACTTTAGAAAAAAATATTGATAAAAGAAGTCAAAATGATTTCAGATATCATTAACTATCTATGTTGTTAAACTGATATAACTATCGATCGAGTATTTATTATCGAGGCAGAATACATCTGTGGTTATAGATAGGAATAAATAATAGACTTTAACCCTTTTAGTGGTATATGTAGTAGTGTTAGAAACCCTCCAGTTCGTTTTACTTCAATAAAAAAAATAATTGTCAGATTTAATTCCTTAGATCTAACTTGTAAAATTTAAGCTTGCTTCAGGAGTGATTGATTAACTGAAAGATTTTATGTTTGCTTCACGAATAGTCTTAAATCCCTGAAAATTTTCAATCAATCACATTCTTTAGCTTTCACAGAAAAAAAATCAGAAAAAAAAAAAAAAAAGGAGAAATAGAGGGTAAACTTTGGCTAATGATGTAAATTCATCTTAATTTTTTTAGATAGTAAAAATTTAGAGAATTATTACTGTCGAAAATAGAAAAAATAAGTCTTCTGTAACGCGTGTTAGGCTTACATCACATCAACTTCAAATTCTTAATCAGTTTTGTTTTCTTTTAACCATTTTTTTATAAAAACTTATCCTTATGCATTAAAATTCCTTCCTTTTATGTCAAAGCACTGATTTTGTTTTTCATTGTGATCAACATAATCCGTTCTTTTCGAAAAGAAAAAAATAACACCAACGGATATCAGAATATGATGCCCTAAACTAAACGTTGACATTAAAATGAAGTATAAAAAAATTATAACAACTTTCTCCGAAACATAAATTAACTTTTTTTTATTCCCACATTTTTTTGTGAAGAAATTTATATGAAAAAGAAAAGCTTTTATTAAACAGAAAAAAAAATAATACATATTTTTTGCCTTTTCTTCTTACTTAATCTTCTTCCGTGTCACAGTTTTTCAGGTTTTTTTTTATTTTTGCCAATATTTTTTATCAGCTGCATTTGATCATCATAGTTGAGAAAAGTCTCGTTAACCATAATGGTGTTGCTGATGCACATAGATCTGAAGTTTGTTCCGAGCCAGGCGACCCGACAAAAAACAGCTCTGATTTCTCTCCGGGCGGAATAACAGAGCACAATGGATGGAACAAATCGGAGGGTTTAATTATCCCCAAGTAAGCATTGGGCACAGAAGGGAACATCGCAGCAGCAGAAAGGGATCTTGGGAAGAAATCGAATTAAAGAAACACCTAATTGAGTTCCCAGACAGTTGGAATGGCTAACAGCATCGAGTTCGCAATCTCATTGCGTTGGTTTAATCTCTGTTTATGGACAGTGAGCATTAATACGTTCTCATTATTGCAAGAGGAATGACCAGAAAATGAACAAAACCACTATCTCAAGAAAATAAATGGCAAAGAATGTTTTTGGAAAAGAATGTTTCACCATTTTTATTCAATTATTGTTAAGCAATTTTTGGATAAAACTTTTATGATAGTTTTTCCAAATGATTTAGGTTACTTTTCTTTTAAAAAACATAATGGAGTTTTATTATTAATTGGATAATTAGAAGATAATTAGTATAAAAGACATAATTACTGATAATGACATATATATTCAAGCATTTTTTGAGTTGTTCTACCATATAGCTGGTAATTATGGTATTTGTTTGGTATAAAAACTTCATGTTAAATACTGAAATATGCCATTGAATAATGGTTTAATCGCTAATATATATTGCATGTTTTTATTTATTTTGTGTTGGAATTTAAGATTTTATTTAATGAATTTTTTTATTTTTACTTACTTTAGGAAAAACTATTGATAAAAGAAGTTAAAATGATTTCAGATATCATTAACTATCTATGTTGTTAAAATGTTGTAACTATCTATCGAGTATTTACTATCGAGTCAGAATAAATCTGGGGTTATAGACAGGAATCAATAAATAGACATTAACTTTATTCAGTTTTTTATCTATTGGTATATGAAAAACACTGCATTTCATTTTATTTCAGTACAAAATATTTGTCACAATTCATTTGTTAGACTTAGCATTTAAAATTTAAGATTTCCCGATTAAATAAGTGATCGATTAACTGAAAGATACTTTTCTGTTTGTTTCCGAATAGCCTAAAGGAGTGAAAATTTGAAATCAATCACTTTTTTTGCTTTTACAGAAGAAAAAGAACAGCATAAAATCTAAGAAAAAAAGGAAAAATAGATGATGAACTTAGCCAATGATGTAAATTCATCATATTTTTTTAGATAGTGAAAAGTTTAGAAAGTTATTACTGTCAAAATTGAAAGAAAAAAAGTTTTCATCACTCGTATTAGGCGTGTACCGCATGAATTTCAAATTCTTAATCAGTTTTGTTTTTCTTATAACTACTCTTTATAAAAACTGATCTTTATTCATTAAAATTCCTTTCTTTTATGACAAAGCACTGATTTTTTTTCTTCATTGTGATCAACATAATCCGTTATTTGGAAAAAGAAAAAAATGAACATCAACAAATAACAAAATATCATGCCCTCATAAAACCAAAAATTGATATTTTCATCGAAGTATTAAAAAAACCTAAAAAAACTTTATAAATTTGTTTACCAAAAAAAAAAATAATAATAACTTTTTCCGAAACATAAATTAACTTTTTTTTATCCCATCTTTTCGCAAAAAAAAATTTATATCAAAAAGAACACTGTTAATAAACAGAATAAAAAAAAGAAGATAATACATATTTTTTTTCCTTTTCTTCTTACTTAATCTTCTTCCGTGTCACAGTTTTTTAGGTTTTTTTTTTATCTTTATCAATATTTTTATCAGCTGCATTTGATCATCGTAGTTGAGAAAAGTATCATTAACCATAATGGTATTGCTGAGGCGCATAAATCTGAAATTTGTTCCGAGCCAGGCGACCAAACAAACAACAGCAAAAAAAACACAGCTCTGACTTCTCTCCGGGCGGAATAACAAAGCACAACGGAGGGAACAAATCGGAGGGTTTAGTTCTCCTCAAGTGAGCATCGGGCAAAGAAGGGAACATCGCAGCGGCAGAAACGGATCTTGGGAAGAAATCAAATTAAAGAAACACCTAATTGAGTTCCCAGACAATTGTAATAGCTAACAGCATTCAGTTCGAAATCTCATTACGTTGGTTTAATCTCTGTTTATGGGCAGTGAGCATTAATACGTTCTCATTATTGCAAGAGGAATGACCGAAACTGAACAAAACCACTATCTCTAGAAAATAAATGGCAAAGATAGTTATGGGAAAGAGTGTTATTCAATTGTTGTTAAACAAGTTTGGATAAAACTTTTGTGATAGTTTTTTCAAATGATTTAGGTTGCATATTCTTAAAAAAGAGTATCATGAATATTTATTAAAAGATAATTTGAATTGTTTGTTTCCGAATAGGCTAAAGCCTAAAACTTTGAAATTTTTCAATAAATCACTGTGTTTTAGTTTTTACAGAGAAAAAAGAACAGAAAAATTCGAAAAAAAAGGAGAAATAGATGATAAACTTAGCCAATGATGTAAATTCATTCCTTTTCTATCGAGTCAGAAGACGTCTCGATAGAAAATACGTCGGTTATAGACAGAAATAAATAAATAGACACCTTAACTTTATTCAATCTTTTTTTCTATTGGTATATGAAAAACTCTCCAACTCGTTTTACTTCAGTAAAAAATAAATAATTGTTAGATTTAATTTGTTAGACTTAAATAATCAGGCAACTTATATTTTAAATGCTAAGTGATCGATTAACTGAAGGCTCTTTTCTGTTTACTTCCGAATAGTCTAAGACAATATTTTCAGTCCATCAATTTTTTAACTTTTACATAGAAAAAAAAAAAACCGAAGAAAAAAAAAGGAAAAATAGATAATAAACTTAGCCAATGGTGTAAGTTCATCATAATTTTTTTTAGATAGTGAAGAGTTTAGAAAGTTATTACTGTCGAAAATTTGAAGGAAAAAAGTCTTCTGTAACGCGTGTTAGGCTTATACTGCACCAATTTAACATTCTTGATCAGTTTTGTTTTTCTTTTAACTCTCCTTGATAAAAACTGATCCTTCTCCATTAAAATTACTTCCTTTTATGTCAAAGCACTGATTTTTTTTTTCTTTGTGATCAACATAATCCGTTTTTGAGAAAAGAAAAAAAAAGAAAAACACCAACAGATAACAAAATATCATGCCCTCATAAAA
Organism: Caerostris darwini; assembly: GCA_021605075.1. Lineage (NCBI taxonomy): Eukaryota > Metazoa > Arthropoda > Arachnida > Araneae > Araneidae > Caerostris > Caerostris darwini. Next base: position 188,447 of record BPLQ01004414.1, read on the forward strand.
ATTAAACATTGACATTTTCATCGAAGTATAAAAAAAAAAAAAAAAATCACAAGAATCTAAAAAACTTTATAATGTTATACAAAGAAAAAGAAAAAAAAAAAAAAAAAAAAAAAAAAATTCCAAAACATAAATTAACTTTTTTTCCCAATCTTTTTTGCAAAAAAATTTACATAAAAAAACAAATCTAAAAGAAAAATTTTAATAAACAAAATATAAAAAAAGAAGATAATACATATTTTTTTTCTGCTTTTCTTCTTACTTAATCTTCTTCCGTGTCACATTTTCTTGGGTTTTTTTTTATTTTTTATCTTTGCCAATATTTTTATCAGCTGCATTTGATCATCACAGTTGAGAAAAGTCTCATTAACCATAATGGTGTTGCTGATGCTCATAGATCTGAAGTTTGTTCCGAGCCAGGCGACCCAATAAAAAAAAAAAGCTCTAAATTCTCTCCGGGCGTAATAATAATGCACAATAGAGGGAACAAATCTGAGGGTTTAATTCTCCTCAAGCAAGCTTTGGGCACAGAAGGGAACATCGCAGCGACAGAAAGGGATCTTGGGAAGAAATCGAATTAAAAAACCATCTAATTGAGTTCCCAGACAATTGGAATGGTTAACAGCATTCAGTTCGAAATCTCATTACGTTGGTTTAATCTCTGTTTATGGATGCGTTCTCATTATTGCAAGATGATTGACCAGGAAATGAACAAAACCACTATCTCTAGAAAATAAATGGCAGGTAATGTTTTTGAAAAAGAATTTTTCATCATTTTTATTCAATTGTTGTTTAGCAACTTTGGGATAAAACTTTTGCGTTAGTGTTTCCAAATGATTTAGTTTATTACTTTTCTTTAAATAAGTATCATGAAGATTTGTTTTTAATTGGATAGTTAGAAGTTAATTAGCATAAAAGGCATTATTACTGATGATGACATAAAATATTAAACTACTTTTTTAAGTGTATTTACCATGTAGCATTATTGTTTGGTATGATCAACTTCATGTTAAACATTGAAATATGCCATTGAATGATAGTTTAATAGCTAATATTTATTATGTGCTTTTTATTTATTTCGTGTTGGGATTAAGGTTTTATTGAATTAATTTTTTATTTTTACTTACTTTGCGATAAACTATTGATAAATGAAGTCAAATTACTTTCAGATATCATTACGCAATTGGTGCAAAGAGAGGGAATTTTTAATACCCATGAAACTTCATAATATACCAAACATATATCTTATGAATTTTTCTAGCGGCCTGATGGTCAATTGGCTAGCTCTCTGGCTGTTGGTACCACAAGCGTCATGTTCGAATCCTAGCGGTGACAGGGATGTTTTCAATGGTTCGGAAGCCACGTTGAACTGCAGGTCCGGTATAATTAGCCTAAAGTATGCAAAAATTGATCGTAGAGCGACAAACCAAACCATGAATTTTTCTGAATTCTAATTTAGTAATCTAACAAAATTTGCTCTAGTATAATATGTTATTTACTGAAGTTGGGTGACTGTATGTCAGCTTTATCAATACGAAATGAATTGCTAAATACTGATTAGGTTGTAACCCTTTAGAGTTTACTTTTCTTATTGGTGAAGGGTAGGTTCCCTTTTCAGCTTTTCTTTTTGAAGGCTATGAGCCTGATGATCAATTGGCTAGCGCTCTGTCTGTTGGTACCACACGCTTCAGGCTCGAATCCTGGCGGTGGCAGTGATGTTTGTTAGTTGTTGATCCGCGTTAAACTGTAGGTCCCGATGTAATTAGACTAAAAGTGTGCATAATATGACCGTAGATCGACAAACCAAAACCAAATTATAGATGTCAAAAGTGCCTCGAAGGAAATGTTTTACCCCTTATCACCCATCAGTGGGCTATTCGTGTATACATGAATTCGTGGTATACTACTGTACGTGGTTTAAAAAGTAAAACCAATTTTCAATTTAAATTTCCCTGCCATATGGAATTTCATTTTTTTCTTTTTTAGATTGTTGGCACTGCCCCTGACATCTGTGTGAAATTTTACGTCAAAATATTCATTAGTGTTTGAGTTACGCTTGGCTTTGTTAGACGCTAAAACTGATTTCGGTGATTTTTGAAATGTCTAAACTAATTGAGCAAAGAACTTTGCATTAAATTTTGCTGGCGGAATGAGTATTTGTGGGCGGAAATGTATAGAATGTTACAGAAGGCATTCGGTGAACAAACTATATCGGAAAGAAATGCTTAGAAGTGGTATAAACAGTTTAAAGAAGGCAGAGAACGCTTTGAAGACGAAGAGTCCTCTGACCACCAACCTCAACCGATGAAGCTCAAGGTCAAAAATTAAAGATTTGGTTCTTGCAAACCGTCGATTTACAATTAGAAACCTTGCTGATGATGTTGGAAGTTAAAAAGGATCGGCCAATTCCATTTTAAAATATGTTTTGGGCCTCAAACGCATCAAATCTCGATTGGTACCGAAAACACTGAATTTTTGGAAAAACATCATAGGGTTGAAGTGTGGGAAACAATGCTTTCTGACTATCAGGACAGGTTGAAATGCATCATAACTGGAGAGATGACTTAGATTTATGCTTGCGACCCGAAACAACCGATCAATCGAGCGAATATCGTGACAAAGGTGAAGCAAGACAGAAAACAGTCAAAATGGTCAAAAATCAAGGTCATATTGACTGTTTTCTTCGATTACCGTGGTATAGTGCATTATGAACTCCTAGCACCGGGACAATCTTTCAACAAGGAATATTATTCGAGTGTAATGCGTCGTTTGCGTGAAGCTATTCGCAAAAAGAGGCCACATTTATGGAATGACAACTGTTGGTTTTTGCATCACGATAATGCGCCAGCTCCTACTGCATTGATCCTTTGTGACTCTTTCGCCAAAAAGGAAACAGCTTTTCGTTCCACAGATGATTCGAATGAAGAGATTCAACGTGAATCACTGCGCGCTTTGAAGGCCATCCTGGCCAATGTCATTGAGGATTGGAGAAAACGTTGACAGAAGTGCATTGTGCCCGGAGGGAATTACTGTGAAGGCACTGAAATAAATTTGGAAGAATAAATAAAGAGTTTTTGAAAAATATAATAATTGGTCTTACTTTTTGGTAACAGTAGTACATTCCGCCCTCAACTTTTTAATTGGTAGGCCCTTTATAGCCTTAGGTACTTGGAGAAAAAAAAAAAAACTGTCAAAAGTTTTTGCATGTTAGTCTGCTAAAACACTGTGACCCTTAAAAACGAGTTTGAATATTGTTCTTTCTTTTACTTTTCTTTCGGGAGCTGTTCGTTTAGTTATTGAATAGAATTTTTTTGAAAGTCTAGGAGGCCATACTTTCCAAATGAGATTCGGAATTTTATCTGCATATGGATCAAGGCCCAAACGCAAAACTGTTGCATGTATTGACTTCCAAATAAGACTCTTTGGATGTTTTCTAAAACTGGAGTTTTCGATAAAAAATGAGCTGAATTTTTAATATATCTGGATGTGTGTAGAAGTTGCATTGAATTTGTTTTTAACAATATGTGAAAATTATAGAAGAATTTACAGCTCGATTGATTGCAATGGATCTGTTATATTATTTTGAAATTAGACACAAAGTGTTAATTTCCTTGAAAAATTTCTTCAGAAAACGCCATTGATTGCAGTTGTGAAAGGACAAAAAGTATTATGTACTGCAGGAGTAGATTAAAAGTATTTTCTGCTCTCTTCTCTTGGATATTAAAAAATTATGGGGATTTTGGAGATTAAAATTAAATAAAGATTAGTTTACATTGGCTAACTAAATGTTACAATCTAAAGATTTAAATACTAATAATAATTTTATTTTTCAAACGTATTGCAAATATGATGAAGCATTTAGTTACCGAGATTCAATTGATTTTCTAACTAAACAACACTTGATTTTGTTCTTTTTATTAAGTTACGAATTAAATCATTTTAATCTGCAGCAAAGCGTACCACGTTTTTTAAGTGAGTTTAGTCTTCTTCATACAATATCAAATTTAAAGTAAAATACTTCCCTTACTTTTTCTTATAATTAAAATAACACAAAAATCGGAGAAGTTAATCTTTAAAGTCTCTCTTCAATCATTCTAAAGAAAATTAAAAACCTAAAGTAGATTGGTAAACTTTTTTTTATGTCCCTTTGAATAATTTTGTTAGCATCTCTTCTGAGGTTAAAAAAAAAAGTCAAATTTCTAATTAAAAGATGGTTTAAAACTTTCATTTAATTAGTTTACAATTCTCCTACACTTCTTCCATTTTTAAATTGAACTAAAAAGAAACTAAATAACTAATCGATAAAATTTTTTTTTTATTAAATTAAAGGCGGAAGTTTAAACAAGAAAGAATATATGTTAGGTGTTTTGAACACGTTGACAAAACAAAAGAATGTGACCATCTATTGACAAAATTCGCAATTACTTAGTTGCTAACACAATAATAAAGTGTTCTCTCTGAAAAAAAGTTTAGATTAGATAACTAAATGTTACAATTTAAAGATTTAAAATACCAATAATTTTATTTTTCAAAATGTATTACAAATATTTGATGCTTATGGTTGAGGAGGCTCAATCGATTTTCTTAGTTAAGCAATACTTCATTTTGTTCTTTTTATTAAATTATGAATTAAATCATTTTAATCTGCAGCGAAACCTACAAAGTTTTTCAAGTGAGTTTAATCTTTAACATACATCAAATTTAAAGTAAAATACATCACTTACTTTTTTTTATAATGAAAATAAAACAAAAAAATCGGAGAAGTTATTTTTTAAAATCACTCTTCAATCATACTAAAGAAAATTAAAAACCTAAAGCAGATTGGCAACATTTTTTTTATGTCTCTTTGAATCCTTTAGCTAACTTCTCTGCTGAGGTTAAAAAAAAGTCAAATTTCTAATTAAAAGATGGTTTAAAACTTTCATTTAATTAATTTACACTTCTTCTAGGGATTTTCTTATCATTATATTCTGATAATTTATCGAAACATTTACAAATGAACGGAACACATCGGAAGTCATTTAACGCTCTAACGAAAAGGCTTTAAAGCAGAATCTGTAAAAGTGAAAAAATAAATCAACGTTTTTACTTCGAAGTCCTTTGCTTATTTATTTTTTTAATTAAATAAGAAATTCCCTAAGCAATCATTTGCTATTTGCCCACTTCTAATGACCCTGAAAAATAAATAACGCCACTTCTTTTTCTTTTTATTTTTTTTAAAGAACATTTATTTAGATGCAAATATTCGAAAAGAGAACTTTAAGGAAGAAAAAAACAAGTTCTTTGTATTTTATTTTGATTCCCTGTTGGTTTAAGGGTGAATAATTTATTCAGTTTTAGGAGCTTCTGTAATGCTTACCAAAGCACTGGATGGAGGAAAACAACATTTAAAAAAAAGCTATTTATTCTCTAAAAAGGAAAGTGTTGTCAAGGTGCTATTGTCATGAGGCATAATTCATAAAAGATGCAACTTTAATGTTTAACAAAAAAAAAAAAAAGTATAGTAGAAATGTAATAAATTATTCAAATTCATTTCTTACTAAAATTTGAAATTTTAAAACTTATGAACCTTGCATAAAATTAGCATCGGAATGTTCCTGTATTACAATTTTTTTTTATTTGCGCTGTATTCTTTAAATGCGCTGCAAAAGATGACTTCCAACTGAATATCTAATACAGATAAAAGGGATTCGAATGGAAATGAATCCTAAAATTTTTATTTTAATATGTTTATCCCCTTCAAAGAAACTCTTTTGTGTTCTACGCTTTGAATTTCTGCAAGTGTTGAATAGAAGAAATATGTTACTCAAAGTATTGTATTTCAATGAATGAGAAATTTACCTTTTAATAAAAATTCTGAACTCAGTTACGCATTGGAAAAGGAATTCGTAGAATCTTCTTCACGCATTTTAATTTAAAATGCCTGATTTATAATTTATAATTTTTCATGTCCCTTTGAATCCTTTCGGTAACTTCTCTTCTGAGGTTAAAAAAGTCAAATTTCTAATTAAAAGATGGTTTAAAACTTTCATTTAATTAATTTACACTTCTTCTGGGGATTTTCTTATCATTATCGTCTAATAATTTATCGAAACATTTACAAATTAATGGAACACATTGGAAGTCATTTAACGCTCTAACGAAATGGCTTTAGAGCAGAATCTGTAAAAGTGAAAAAAATAAATCAACTTTTTTACTTCGAAGTCCTTTCCTTTTGCCCACTTCTAATGAGCCTGAAAAATAAATAGCGCCTCCTCTTTTCTTAAAAAAAGGAACATTTATTTAGATGCAAATATTTTAAAAGAGAACTTTAAGGAAGGGAAAAAAAATTCTTTGTATTTTAGTTTGATTCCCTGTTGGTTTAAGGGTGAATAATTTATTCAGTTTTAGGAGCTTCTGTAATGCTTACGAAAGCACTGGATGGAGAAAAACAGCATTTTTTAAAAAAGCTATTTATTCTCTATAAAGGGAAAGTGTTGTCAAGGTGCTATTGTCATGAGGATTAATTCATAAAAGATGCAACTTTAATGTTTAACAAAATATAAAAAAAAGGTATAGTAGAAATGTCATACATTATTTAATTCATTTCTTACTAAAATTTTGTAATTTTATAAACGATATCAAACCTTACATAAAATTAACATCAAGAATGCTACTGTATTATGTTTTTATTCTTCCTGTATTCTTTTAAATGCGTAGCAAAAAGGTCGACTCCCAACTGAATATCTAATTCAGACAAAAGGGGATTCGAATGGAAATGAATCATATAATTTTTATTTTAGTATGTTGATCCCCTTAACTCTTTTGTGTTTTACGCTTTGAAATTCTGGAAGAATTGAATAGAAGAAAGGTGTTACTCAAAGTATTGTTATGACGAAAATACTTAGAAGAAATGAATTCTCCAACTTCGGGGTTCATTTAGTTCACAACGGTGGTTCAAATTAAATAAACTCTCTTGAATTAATTATTGACTATTTTATTGCACATACTAGGAATAATTGAAACTTTGTACAATATTTACTAATTGATAGTAATACCGCACATTTCAATCTCAAATGCCATAAAACTTAATTTCTTTCAAAAACCTCTCACACCTCTAAGATTACCTCTCTCTCTCTTGCTATCCAAGCACGCTCTCAAACTCGCACTTCTTTCAATTAACTTGGCGTCGCAGCGCCCTCTAATGATCATTAATTCAATCTTTTTTCCACAATTGTATTTCAATAAATGATAAATTTACATTATAATAAAAATTCTGAAAGATTATGCATTAAAAAAGGAATTGATATAATATTCGTCACGCATTTTAATTTCAAATAACTGTAGAGAATTAAGAATTGTTTAAAAAAAATATTGGCCTATTGATATTTTGTACATCACCAAATAAATCCTTTTTAAGACATAATTTACATAAGCATAAAATGCATATTTCCTCAAATAAAGAAATCCTTTTGTTCAAAATACATGAACTGCTTTCTGATTTGAACTAAAATTAAATGAACAGAGTAAAAGGCGATTGAAAGAATTTTTTTGTGTTTTATGAAGACATTTTTTTTAGTTAACCAAATTATTACTGAAGTATAACAGAAATGTAATAAATTATTCAAATTCATTTCATACTAAAATTTGAAATTTGAAAACTTATATTATACCTTTCATAAAATTAACATCGGATTAACATCCCAATACTACTGTGTCCAAAAAGTAAGAATAGTTTTCAATTTAAAATTCCCGGGGCTTAGGGAATTAAAATTTTTTTGCCTTTTTAGGTTTCTGGAACTGTCCTTGATATCTATGTGAAATTTGACGTCAAAAGACTCATTAGTGTTTGAGTTACGCTTGGCTTTGTGAGACGCTAAACCTGATTCCGGCGATTTTTGAAATGTCTGAATTAATCGAGCAAAGAACTTGCATTCAATTTTGTTTGCGGAACAGTACAGAATGTTGCAGAAGGCATTCGATGAGCATTCCTATATCGGAAGGAAATGCTTACAAGTGGAATAAACAGTTCAAGGAAGGCAGAGAACGCGTTGAAGACGAATCTGGTCGACCATCAATCTCAACCGACGTAGCTCATGTACAAAAATTTAAAAATTTGGTACTTGCAATCCGTAGATTTATAAGTAGAGACTTTGCTGATGATGTTGAAATTTCAAAAGGATCAATCGATTCCATTTTGGGCCTCAAACGCGTCAAATCTCGATTGATACCTAAAACACTGAATGCGCCAGATCACACTGCATTGATTCTTCGGGACGTTTTCGAAAAAAAGGAAACTCATATCGGTCCGCAACCACCGTATTCACACCGTACTATTTCTGGCTATTCCCTAAACTCGAATGACCAATCCGGGAACACCGTTTTGAGTCTATTGAAGAGATTAAACTTGAATCGCCGCGGGCTTTGAAGGCCATTACTGTCGATGACTTTTTAGCATGCATTGAGGATTGGAAAATAAGTTGGCATAAGTGCATTCTGTCAGGAGGGGGATTACTTTGAAGGCGATGAAATAAATTTGGAAGAATCAATAAAGAGTTTCTGAAAAAAAAATTGGTCTTTGGGCAATGTACTAGATGCAAATATTCAAAAAGAGAACTTTATGTTAGAAATTAAAATTGTTCTTTGTATTTTCGTTTGATCCCCTGTTGGTTTAAGAATGAATAATTTATTCAGTTTTGTGAAGCTTCTGTAATGCTTACCAAAGCACTGGATGGAGGAAAACAACATTAAAAAAAAAGTTATTTATTATCTAAAAAGGAAAGTGGGGAAAAGGTTCTAATTGTCATGAAAAATAATTCTTAAAACATGCAACTTTAATGTGTAACAAAATAAAAAAAAATATAGTAGAAATGTAATAAATTATTCAAATTCATTCCTTACTAAAATTTGAAATTTTAAAAATTATATTAAACTTTGCATAAAATTAACATTGTAATATTGCTGTATTACGATATTTTTTATTCGTTCTTTCAATGCACTGCGAAAAGCGGAACCCCAATTGAATATCTAATTCACACAAGAGGGATTCGATTGGAAATTAATCATGAAATTTTTTTATTTTATTATGTTTATCTCCTGAAAAGAAACTCTTTTGTGTTCTACGCTTTGAAATACTGCAAGAATTGAACAGAAAAAATGTGTTACTCAAAGTATTGTATTTCAATGAACGATAAATTTACATTTCAATAAAATTCTGAACTTCGAATTTACTCAAAATTAATATTTTTCATAGCCTAGTATAACGTATATAAGCCCCGCGCAAAGTTATGAACATGTCAGAAAAATACATCCGATCGAAGTTCTCGATATTTGGCATTATTTTGTGCAAATTTATTGGTATAAATTCGTTGTAAGATTGATGGAAGCGGGTTGTTTTTCATGTAAAAGTGTTCATTGATTATAATTTATTATTATCGTATCCAATGACAAAAAAATTGCCAATGGCATAAACTTAAAACACGAGCATGTTATGCTGTTATGTATCCAATACCTAATTGCAGTTTTTACGAGCCAATATTGATGTAACACAACCCTTGTTTTCAATCTCCGGTCGGTAGTAAAGAACTTTCAGTACAAAGCCAGGCGGGCTACAGGAGGACGTAAAAAGTGTACGAGCTCTACCTCCCCACCTTCAACGAATTAATCATCCGAAAATAACGCATTTCTGTTTTTGTGAAAAAGCGATCTTTTGCCACCCAAACAACGCCGGCCCACTGCAAATGACAGTCATGCGACCATAAATCAGCTGCGAAGGAGGCACTTTTGCCGTTCGAAAACAAAACCGACTCTTTTGTTAACTCCTTTGTGGCATCGGAAAGAAATCTTTGGTTTTTCTCTCGTAGCTGCAGTACTTGATTGGACTTCGAGTTTTTTTGGGTTTTTTTCATCTTTCTTTCTGAACAAATTTGCAATTCTCGATACAAGTTTTATCAGAGAAAAAGGGAGGGATTGTTAGATGTGTGCGACTCTTTCAACGAGGTATTTGTTTTCTCTAATCGTGATTTATTTATATCCTTTTGCTTTCGTTTGTTTAGTAGCGTTATCTACACTCAGGAAAGAGTAAATGACTTTGAGCAAAAAAGAATTGAATTGTGATCGACTTTTAATCTCTACAGAAGTGAATTTTTTTTAAAGGACGAAAAAAATTACAGTTTTTTTATTGGATTACGTTTTTTTATACTTTTTTTTGCAACAACAATTGTTATAGCGGAAAAATTAGCAAAACAATGCATTTATAAAATAAAGGATAGGTGTCCTCGCCTCGAACACTTGCCTAATATGTAAAGCTGGAACAATGAATTAAAAACTTTTGAAATGTTCAGGACTAAACAGGAAAGCTCAGGACCAAGATGAAGTCTTACAATTTTGTTGGGAAGCCAGAAGCCTCATGGACTAAAAATAAGTGCACTACCCCTTTTTTATTCTCTCCCCCTTTGATTTTGAGACAGACTTATTATCGATATTTGTCTTTCTGTATGCTTACTTTGTTCCTTCTTTGTGTGTGATCACTGTAATGCATTGGTTTCCAACAAAGCCATATGTTACCATAACATATAGCGTTACAAAATCTCTAATGATAAACTTTAAATTTTTTACCTTACTTCACATACGTTTATGTAATGGTCACACTAAACTATCAGAGTTCATCATCAATAGTGGTGTAACAGCCCCATGGTGAGCCAACGCCGTCTGCCGACTGGCAGATTTCGAGAAAGGTGATATTTTTCTTTTTATTGTGTTGTCAACCCAACGTCATACAGTCATATTAGACCGGGATTTAAAGTGGATTCCAAACCACTACAAACATCCTTGTCACCACTGGGATTCGAAGCTGAAACCTGTTGTACTCGGCCATCAGGCCCCAGTCAAAATAAATATGAAGGCGAAGGAATTTTATGGATGAAAGTATCAGAAGTCGGGGAATTTAATTAAAATGACGAATTAATTGGGTAATCTTGAAGCACCAACCCACAATGAAAACAGCAAAAGTGAAGAAGATAAATTGTCTATAATTTACAATCGAATTGTTAAAAAAAAGGAACAGTAACCATTTGACCTTGCATCCTTGTTATGGATATAGTCCAAATGGGAAAAAAAGTGAGCATTTATGAAAGACAATGAAAGGCTTTACACTCTTTGTCTCGAAACTTTTAAAGATTTTGTTTTCATTCTCCCAAACAAAAATCATCAGGTTTTTTTAAATTTTTTTTTTAAATATTATATAATATGAGCATACTTATGAAGCAGCAATAAAACTTCTTCCAATAGTTCCAATTTCAGTTATGACAATATTTAGGTTTCTTTAAGCCTTCTGAAAAGGTTTACTGTAAACACAGTTTTCCAATGAAAAGAAGCTATTTTGCATGCTTCATCTATAGAAATGGTATGTAGTAGTCATCTACATAATAGCTACATAGTGATGATGTCATTACGAAAGCCTTGCTAGTCATTGTCCCAGACAAAAATCACAGATTTTATTTGAAAACAGAATCATTACATATTATGTGCTTACCTATGAAAGCAACACTGAAAATCCTTTCAGTTGTTTCATTTTCGTTTTTAATTGTAACAATATTTAGGTTTCTTTAAATGTTTTGAAAAGGCTTAGCGTACACACAGTTTTGCAATCAAAATAAGCCATTTTGTTTTACGCGTCACCTACATACATGGAAACTCTACGTAGTCTACCTTATGTCATTACGAAAGTCTTTTTATTAGAATTTAAGATATTTTATTTCCTGAATCTGCATAATTAACATTAATAGGGATAAATTAAAAATTAAAAGGGAATTAGATTATCTTTCAAAAACAATGACGACATTAACAATCCATGGACATGTCTTCTGTCCACACATTGCATGCTACCAGGGGTTCTGAAATTCTTATTAATGATGTACATTTAAAGTGATTAACGACTCTTTTGTCTGCTGCAGCACCACCCCTTTATCTGAAGCGAATCTCATTGGTCCTTCCACACACAAGACGGTGCGATAACTCGATAGGGTGTCTTTCAAACATAAGCCTCCTCTCGTTCTTGTTTAAGCACACAAAATTATCGCGGAGTCGTACTCGTTAAGGAAAGGACAATTACTTGATTGGTGACCCTGCGAATACATAAATGGACAGTGTTGCAAGTAGAAGTAGAATCATAAATCTTGGAGCAGTAAACGCTGGTGTAAATTGTCACCCGTATTAATTGTACTTATAATAGAGAAGGATTTGAGAAAATGGCGCAATTTAAGCAAATTGCTTTTCTTGGGCTACATGGACACAAATTGAAATTTACTTAATCGGTAATTGCACAATGAATGAATCATCATTACATATAATAGTTCGTTACTGTTTACTGAGCACTGTTAATTTATTCGAGGATTTGTCTTAATTAGAAAATGAAAAACTATTGATGGTAATAAGAAAACTAAATTGTTTTAAATTTACTAGTAGATTCAAGACGTTAATTTTTATATATGATTTGAAATACAGAATTATTACGCTAATTTGTCGATAAAGAAATTTGGAATCGGTAAATATAAATATATTTTTATTCATATGCGGATTTTTTTCTATTTTCAAAATAAATTCTAAATGTTTTCTAGATTTTCTATTTTTTTGTTACACAAGCCTTCTTTTATACACAGCTTAAGAAATTGGGCCTGATTTCTGAGTGACTAGCACTCTGGCGCTCTCGCTGCCGCAGACTTCGGGCTGAGTCCCGGCGGTGGCTTGGATGTTCGTAAAGGTTTGGAATTTATTTTAAATTGTAGGCCCCAGTGTAATATGATTGTAGAGTGTTGGAAGAGGTACTGGCCCCTCTACTCAGTAAAAAGAAAACATCTCATGTTTCGGAATCTGCCAGTGATCAAACCATCTCGACCTACCATGTGGTTGTTGCGTCAATGAAGATTTGGTTTGGTTTGCCACTCTAGGCTCATTTTGTGCAAAATTTAGGCTAATTAGACCGGGACCTACTATTTAGCGTGGATTCCAAACCACTCACAAGCATCCATGCCACTGCCAGGATATGAGCATGAAGCCTGTAAAATCAATTGACCCGGGCGGGAGCAAATTGGACAGCAGACCTCGCGTAAGTGAAGAAGATAAATTGAAAAAAGTTATAATAGGAACTGTTTGACCTTGAAATGGAGATGGATCCAAATGAAGAAAACAGTGAGCACTTTATGAAATATGATGAAAGATTCTACGCTCTTTACCTCAAATCTTTTAAAGACTTTTTAGTCATTGCCCCATAATCATTATATATTATGAGTATACCTGTGAAGCAGCACTAAAAATCTTTTCAATTGTTTCCTTTTCCCTCTTTTAGTTACGACAATATTTAGGTTTCTTTAAGTGTTCTGAAAAGGTTTACTGAAAACACAGTTTTGCATTGAAAAGAAGCTATCTTGTTTTACGCGTCCTCTATATAAGTGGTCATTCTACGTAGCTATTATGACATTACTAAAGCCTCTTTATTAGAATTAAAGATCTTTTATTTCCTGAATCTGCCTAATTAACATTAATGGGGATACGTTAAAAATTAAAAAGGAATTATCTTTCAAAAAGAGGGCCGACATTCTCACTCCAGCGAAATAGTTGAACATGTCTTCTATCCACATATTGCATGATACCAGGAGCCTTGATATTCTTATTAATGATGTACATTTAAAGTGATTAACGACCCCTTTCGTCTGCAGCACCATCACCCCTTTATCTGAAACGAATCTCATTGGTCCTTCCACACACAAGACGGTGCGATAACCCGATAGGGTGTCTCACAAACATAAGCCCCTCTCGTCTTGTTTGAGCGCACAGAATTATCGCGGAGTCGTACTCGTTAAGGAAAGGACAATTACTTGATTGGTGACCCCGCGAATGCATAAAAGGACAGTGTTGCGAATAGAAGTTGGACCATAAATCTTGACGCCAGTAAACGCTGGTGTAAATTGTCACCCGTATTAATTGTACTTATAATAGCGAAGGATTTGAGAAAATGGCGCAATTTACGCAAATTGCTTTCCTTGGGCTAAATGGGCACAAATTGAAATTTGCTTAATCGCTAATTGCACAATGGATGAATCATCATTACAGATAACAGTTAATTGTAGTTTACTGAACACTGCTAATTTATTCGAAGATTTGTCTTAGTTAGAAAATGAAAAACTGTTGATGATATTAAGAAAACTATGCTGTTTCAATTTTACTAATAGATGGAAGATGTTAATTTAAAAATATGATTTGAAATGAAGTTATTAGTACGCTAATTTTTCGATAAAGAATTTGGAATCAATAAAGATAAATATATTATTATTAATATGAGGAATCCTTTTTTTATATCTTTAAAACAAACTTTAAAAATTTTCTAGATTTCATATTTATTTGTTACATAAGTCTTTTTTTTAACATAGCATAAGAAATGGAACCTGCTAGCCGAGTGACTGGCGCTCTCGAGTCCTGGGGGTGCCAAGGATGTTTGTAGAGGTTCGGAATCCACTTTAAACAGTAGTATGACTGTAAAGCGTGGGGTGTCGAATTGAAAAACCCTACCTCGTAAAGAGAAACCATTTCTTGTCTCGAAATCTGTTAGTTGGCAGACCATGGGGGCTATTGTGCAAAAGAAGATCTGGCTCGTTTCGTTGTTCTACGGTCATTTTGTGCACACTTTAGGCTAATTAGATTGAAACCTACAGTTTAACGCAGATTCCAAACATCCATACAATCAGTTTAACTGCCCTCTAAATGATGATAGTTTTGGTTTGTCGCTCTACGGTCATTTTGTGTACACTTTGGGCTATTTTTGCCACCTAAGTTTAACATCCAGACATCCACCACAATCAGGATTCAAATCGGAAGCCTCTGGTACGAAAAACCAGAAAGCTAATTAACTGCCCTCTAAATGATGATAGTTTTGGTTTGCCGCTCTACGGTCATTTTGTGCACACTTTGGGCTAATTTTACCGGGACCTACAGTTTAACGCGGATTCCAGACATCCATGCCACAACCAGGATTCAAATCGGAAGCCTCTGGTACGAAAAACCAGAAAGCTAATTAACTGCCCTCTAAATGATGATAGTTTTGGTTTGTCGCTCTACGGTCATTTTGTGCACACTTTGGGCTAATTTTACCGGGACCTACAGTTTAACGCGGATTCCAGACATCCATGCCACAACCAGGATTCAAATCGGAAGCCTCTGGTACGAAAAACCAGAGAGCTAATTAACTGCCCTCTAAATGATGATAGTTTTGGTTTGTCGCTCTACGGTCATTTTGTGCACACTTTGGGCTAATTTTACCGGGACCTACAGTTTAACGCGGATTCCAGACATCCATGCCACAACCAGGATTCAAATCGGAAGCCTCTGGTACGAAAAACCAGAAAGCTAATTAACTGCCCTCTAAATGATGATAGTTTTGGTTTGTCGCTCTACGGTCATTTTGTGCACACTTTGGGCTAATTTTACCGGGACCTACAGTTTAACGCGGATTCCAGACATCCATGCCCCAACCAGGATTCAAATCGGAAGCCTCTGGTACGAAAAACCAGAGAGCTAATTAACTGCCCTCTAAATGATGATAGTTTTGGTTTGTCGCTCTACGGTCATTTTGTGCACACTTTGGGCTAATTTTACCGGGACCTACAGTTTAACGCGGATTCCAGACATCCATGCCACAACCAGGATTCAAATCGGAAGCCTCTGGTACGAAAAACCAGAGAGCTAATTAACTGCCCTCTAAATGATGATAGTTTTGGTTTGTCGCTCTACGGTCATTTTGTGCACACTAATTTTACCGGGACCTTTGGGCATCCATAATTTTGTCATTTTGTGCACACTTTGGGCTAATTTTACCGGGACCTACAGTTTAACGCGGATTCCAGACATCCTTGCCACAACCAGGATTCAAATCGGAAGCCTCTGGTACGAAAAACCAGAAAGCTAATTAACTGCCCTCTAAATGATGATAGTTTTGGTTTGTCGCTCTACGGTCATTTTGTGCACACTTTGGGCTAATTTTACCGGGACCTACAGTTTAACGCGGATTCCAGACATCCATGCCACAACCAGGATTCAAATCGGAAGCCTCTGGTACGAAAAACCAGAGGGCTAATTAACTGCCCTCTAAATGATGATAGATTTGGTTTGTCGCTCTACGGTCATTTTGTGCACACTTTGGGCTAATTTTACCGGGACCTACATTTTAACGCGGATTCTAAACATCCACATCACAATCAGGATTCAAATCTGAAACCTGGTACTAAAACACAGAGACCTAATTAACTGCCCTCTAAATGATGATAAGTTTGGTTTGTCGCTCTACGATCATTTTGTGCACACTTTAGGCTAATTAGATTGGAACCTACAGTTTAATGTTCACTCCGAATCATTAACAAGCATGCATGACACTGACAATATTCGAAACTGAAACCTGTGGCAACGAGGGCCAAAGCGCTAGTCAATTTGCAGCATTTTGCTGTAATCTTTTATTTTTTCAATATTTCTTTCTTTATTTTTTCAGTATTTTATTGTTTTGTTTTGAATTATATTTTCAGTATTTGTATATTAAAAAAACAGCTTTTTTTTCCAAAAGCCTTATGCTGTTCAAATGATCTATATGCCATTATTTCCATAGCAACTTTTAATATCGCATCATTTAAATGTGTCTCTGGAGACATTAATTATTTACGAAACGATGAAGAATTTATAAGAGCGGAAAGCAATTTATTTAATTTAAAGCTTTAACAATAACAGTATTTATTCCGTAAAAGAATAGAACAGGCAATTTGTAACAATTACGTGTCAATGTACAATTACAAAAGCGATATGGAATTTTAAAAGATACTAAATATTTACGGTTAGCGCATAATTCCCATTGTTTTCAGAGACATCAATGTTAATCATAGAATTCCCCATTCGAAAATTAACTTGAAACTTTTATGCCTAAAGTGTTCCATAAAAATTATTACCTGGAGAGACTATATTGTTTCAGATCCATTTTCAGTGGTAATACATAATTGATTTATGTCGTACTAATGTTTCACAAAGGAGAGTTTCATAGTTATTCCCTACGGTAATAACCTTAAACTAAAGAGTGAAATTGAAAAACTAGTACCTTGAAAAATTTTTTAAATGGATTTCCAAATCTAATATTCCAAACAAATTAGAACAACTGAAGTGGAAATAATCTCTTAATTAATAAAGAAAAATAAAACTGACAGTACTATGGGAAAAGTGTAATACTATCGAATATTTAATATACATACTTTTACTATTCATATAAATATAAACATAATCATATACATAATCATATTTTAAAATCAGAAAAAACAATGCATCTTTTGTAGCTGTTGTTCCTATCATAGTGCGCAATACCATCAAATACAACGTTATTCTACGTGGATATCAAATACACTGATATGAATTTTTTTTATTTAAAGTATTTATGTATATGTATTTATTGTATATAATTACTTATTTAAATATGAAATTCATATTTATGAGATATGAATTTAATGTTTTACAGAGATATGATATGCACTGTATTTAATTTCTTGTTCGGCATGTTTTTACCTTTTATTATCTTTTACATTGTATAAAATAAATTATATTTAGTTATTATTTTTTTCATAACAACTGACAACGTTGTATTATTTTTGAATATTTAATATACATAATTTTACTATTCATATAAATTTAAACATAATCATCACATAATTGATCAAAGTATTTCAATATTAGAGAAAATAATTATCTTTTGTAGTTGTTGTTTCTATCATATTGTGGCAAAGGCCTGAGCGCTAGCCAATTGGCAATCATGCCGCCAAATGACGAAGAAGAAGCTTAAAAAATAAGGTAAAGACCTTATGAAATGACCCTTTAAGAGTACTTATGAAATGCTTTTTTTTAAATAACATTTAAAAATGATTAGATTCGCCAAAATTCATTTTTTAAATAATAAAATTCATTTCAAATGAATTTTAGAACTTAAATGATTATTATTCACAATGCTACTTCTTCGTTGGTGAAGTAAGTACATTTTTCGAGTCTTTTCTTTATTTTAATTTCTTCAGTGATTTTTCTTCGAAAACATTATATCCTTTTAATATGCCTTTTTAAAAATACATTTTACAATTTTATGCACATTTTAACCTTCACGCTTTTTAATATGATTCAAGGCATTGAGAGTGAGATCATAAAAAATATCATTTATTTTCCGGTAAACGCTTTTTTGAAACATCGGATATGTGATTAAAAGTGCATAAAATTCCAAGGAACGGAGATATAATGCATTAACCATTACATTAAAAAACTATTAAAGAATTCCTAAATAAAAATAAAATTATATTTGATTCATGAACACATCCATTTACAACTTTTCTGTCATTCTTTTAGGTTTTAAAATGTGACTAATTTCATTAGATACGATTCTCTAATAATGCATTCGGAGAATTTTTAAAAAAGATGTACAGCGGCGTTCTTTAAAGGAAAAAAGAAGAGATATAATTTTGATATTCCAGCCTTGATTCAATTTTACAAAATTAATGAACATAAATTAATTGCATGTTAATTTAATCAGCTAAGTAGAATTAGTTTACACAAGCGAAAATGACGACTGATTTCCATTTTTTGAATTTATTAATGAATTGATCCTATTTAATTAGTAAGTAAAATCCACAATTCTAAGTTGATTTTATCTATCGAAACATTTTAAGAAATAAACTCCTTTTTTTAAAGATAATATTTGTTTAAGTATTTAAATATATTGAATAATAAACAAATGTAAATAATAAGAATTAATTAAATTTCCTGTACCGTAAGTTTTTGTTAAGCGAAGTTTATAATTATATTAAATTTTTTTTTATTCCATCATTAACATACGAAAGCGTACATGGTTGTAAAAATATTTAAAAGAAACATTTAATTTTAAGTTTTGAATAAAGGGAGAATGAAAATATTTATAAAAATGTCCCTGATTGTTAAAGTAAATACTCTTTTTAACAAAGAGTAAACAATTATTGAGTAAATACTGCTGAAGCATAGTTTATAATTAAGAAGGTAGGAGACAAAAAGTTAGGAAAACAATTTTTTATTTCAAATTTCCGTCTTTTCGTGCTTTAATTGTAATCATAAAATATATTATTCTATTTTTGTAATGTTCCCCTGCTATTAATCTATCAGCTATTCAGCGGAAAAGTAAATAACTGTTTAAAAGGTGTAAACGGACAAATCGAGTATTTGTTAGTGGTGTTAATCTGTTATGGGCCCCATGGCCAAGTGACTGGCACTCGGTGCTGCATGTTTCGGGTTCGTGTCCCGGCTGTTTAATGACTATTTGTAGTGGTTTGGAATCCATTTTAATCAGTAGGTTCGGGCCTGATATGACTGTAGAACATTGTCAGTATGGTTGTCAACTCTATCCCATAAACAGAAAGCATGTCCTGTCTCGAAATCTGCCAGTAGGTAGACGGCCTTGACCCCCGTGGGGCTGTTGCGTCAATGAAGGTTTGGTTTGTCGCTCTACGGTTATTTTGTGCACAATGTAGGTTAATTATACCGGGACATAAAGTTTAATATGGATTCGAAACCACTGGCAAACATCCATGCTACCGTCAGGATTGGAACCTGAAGCCTTTGGTACCAATGTTCAGAGAGCTAGCTAATTGGCCATCAAGCCACCAAATGACGATATGTTTGGTTTGACGCTCTGTTTTTTTGCATTCTTTAGGTCTAATTAGATCGGGAACAACAGTTTAACGTGGATCCCGAACCACTCACAAACACCATGGCACCGCCAGGAATCGAACTTGAAGATTTGGTACCAAAGGACAGAGCGATAGCCAATTGGCCATCAGGCCGCATCAGATGATGATGAGGAAGAACAAGCTTAAGACCTTTTGAAGAGAGCTTATGAGATGATTTTTTTAAAATAACATTTAAAAAATTATTAGAAGCACCAAAACTGCACATCTTTAATAATAAAATTCCTTTCAAATGAATTTTAAAATTTAAAAGATTATTATTAACAATGTTACTTCTTTATTGCTAATACTTTTATATTTTTTTAAGATAGTATACTTTTCCGATCTTTTCTTTATTTTAAATTCTTCAGTGATTTTTCTTGGAAAAAAATTTATATCCATTAAATATGTCTTTTATACTTTTTAAAAACGCATTTTAGCATTCACTCTTTTTATATGATTCGAGATATCGATAGTTAAATCATAAAAATATCATTTTTTTTCCGGTAAACGCTTTTTTGAAACTTGTGGCATACGATAAAAAGTTCACAATGTTCCAAACAACGATATTATAATGCATTAACCATTACATTAAAAAACTATTAATGAATTCCCAATTAAAAATGAAATCATATTTGATTCAGGAACATATCCATTTATAATGCTTCTGTCATTTTTTTTAGTCTTTAAAATGTGACTAATTACATTAGATACGATAATAATGCATTAGGAGAAATTTTTTAAAAACTTTACAGCGGCGTTCTTTAAAGAAAAAAAAGAAGAGATATAATTTTTTTATTCCAGTCTTGATTCAATTTTACAAAATTAATGAGCATTGAGAATTAATTACATGTTAATTTAATCAGTCAAAAAGAATGAGTTTACACAAGCGAAAATGACGACTTATTTCCATTTTTGAGTTTATTAATGAATTGAATCTATTTAATTTGTAAGTAAAATCAACAGTTCTAAGTTGATTTTATCTATCTAGACAGTTTAAAGAATGATGTCCCTTTTTTTAAAACAATATTTGTTTAAGCATTTAAATATATTTTCTTCTATTGCATAACAGACAAATGTAAATAATGAGAATTAATTAAATTTCCTGTACCTTAAGCTTTTGTTAAGCTAAGTTCATAATAAAGTTTATTTTTTTATTCCATCATTAACGTACGAAAGCGTATATAATTATAAAATTTTTTTAAAATAAACATTTAATTTTATGTTTTGGATGAAGGCAGATTGAAAATATTTACAAAAAGGTCCTTGCCTCTTAAAGTAAATACTTTTATTAACAAAAGAGTAAATAATTAGAATAGATACAGTTGAAGCGTAGCTGATAATTAAGAAGGTAAGCGATATGAAGAAGTTAAACAGTTTTTTATTTCAAATTTCGATCTTTTCGAGTTGTAATCATATAGTATTAGTTATAAAAACATATTTTTTTTTGATTCTAGGAATCATATAGTATTCTAGTAATCAGTAGTAATGATATTAATATTATTTGATTCTAGTAATAATAGAGTACTATTTATTATTATTATTTATTTATTATCAGTCAAAAAGAATTAGTTTACACAAGCGAAAATGACGACTTATTTCCATTTTTCGAATTTATTAATGAATTAAATCTATTTAATTAGTAAGAAAAATCCAAAATTCAAAGTTGATTTTATCTATCGAGACAGTTTCAAGAATAAAGTCCTTTTTTTTTAAAATAACATTTGCTTAAGTATTTAAATATATTTTCTTGTATTGCATAATAGACAAATGTAAATCTTAAGTTTTTGTTAAGCGAAGTTTATAATTATATTAAAGTTTATTTTTTTATTCCATCATTAACATACGAAAGCGTATATGGCTGTAAAAATATTTAAAAGAAAAACTTAACTTTAAGTTTTGAATGGAGGAGGAATTTAAATATTTATAAAAATTGTCCTTGTTTGTTAAGGTAAATAATCTTTTTAACAAAGAGAAAACAATTAGAGAGTTAATATTGTTGAAGCAAAGTTGATAATTAAGAAGGTAGGAGAAACGAAGAAGTTAAGAAAACAATTTTTTATTTCAAAATTCAGTCTTTTTGAGCTTCAGTTATAAACATATAGTATTATTCTATGGTCGTAAAGTATTTTTTTCTTCTAATGCAGCTGACAAACAGACCGTGATCTTGGCCATGAGGGCTGCACCGATGTTACTCACTTTGCATTACCCAGGGGGCGCATGTAACTTGATGGTAAGCCACGGACGTGGAGTAACAATGCCCCCCGTAATGCTCTACGAGAGTATTAGGACCGGGGACCTACGGCTTAAAGTGGATTCCGAACCACTACAAACACCCATGGCAACGCCGGGATTTGAACCCGATACCCTGTGGTACCGAATGCCAGAGCGCTAGCCATTCGGCCATCAGGCCCCCATGGTCGTAAAGTGCGCCAGCTATTATTCTATCAGCTATTCTGAGGAAAGTTAAATATCTGATATTAATAAACATATGCAAATAATTAGAGAGTAAACACTGTTGATAAATAAGAAGGTAGGGCACAGGAATAAGTTAGGAAATTTTTTTTTAAATTTCAAATTTCAGTCTTTTCGAATTCAGTTTTCATCTATTCTATGGTTGTAATGCGCGACAGTTATTATTCTACCATCTATTCAGAGGATAGGTAAACATCTGTTTAAAAGGTGGAAAAAAATAAATCTATTATTTGTTAGAATTGTTAATCTATTATGGGACCTGATGACCGAGAGAGTGGAGCTCTGTCGCTCGGTGCCGCAGGCTTCGTGTTCGAGTCTTGGTTGGGCCATAGATGTTTGTTAGTGGTTCGGAATCCACTTTAATCTGTAGGTCCTGGTCTAATATGATCGCAGAGCGTTGTTCAGAGCCCAGTCAGACTTATTACCTACATCATTCCCAAACTGTATAGGGGCACAAAATGGAACATCCCAAACGCCATCGAGTCTCCTTGTTTTTTTGAAACAGTGTCTACAACAATGACACCAGGGGATTGAACGTTCGCCCTAATGCTCATCAACGGCGCGCTTTACCACTGAGCCACGAGTGCGCCGTAATGAGTTTTAAATATTGCATAACAAACTATGAATATCGCTTAAGTAAACAACATCATCATCATCAGGGGCACAACAGCCCCATGGTGGGCCAAGGCCGTCAGGCAAATATCGAGATAAGGGATGTTTTGTTTTTGCAGGGTAGGGTTGTCAGCCCTACGTTCAACGCTGTACACTAACAATAAACCGAGACCTACGGTTTAAAGTGGATTCGGAACCATTACAAATATACTTGGCCCCGCCGGGATTCGAATCCGGCGATAGAGTATAAAAACAACAAAAATTAAATAGATTAAAATTATAGACTGACGATATGCCCGCTTTGGGATTCCAGCCCCGGCGGTGCCATGGATGTTTGTCGTGGTTCAGAATCCACTTTAAACTGCAGGTATAGCTCTGATATGCCTATAAAGCATTGTCAGTAGAGTTAACAACCCTATCCCGTAAACATAAAGCCTATCCTGTCTCGAATTCTACCAGTAGGCAGACCGCCTTGCCCACCATAGGTTTAACGCGCTAATGAAGATTTTATCGCTCTACGGTCATTTTGGGCTAAATAGAGTGGAACCTTCAGTTTAACGTGAATTCCGAACCCCTAACAAGCATCCATAACACGTCCAGGATTCGAACCTAAAACCTATGATACCAAAGGCCGTATCGCTAGCCTATTGGCGATCAGTTGGCTCGCCAATGGAGAAGAAGGTTAAGGTAAAGACTTTTTGAAGAGTTCTTATTTTTTTTAAAAAATATCTTTTAAAAATTATTAGATGCAGTAAATCTTTAATAATAAGATTCTATTCGAATAAATTTTATAACTTAAAAGACTATTTTTCTCAATAGTGCTTCGTTGTTGCTGAAGTAAGTACACTTATCCAGTCTTTTCTTTATTTTAATTTCTTCAAATTCTTTTTGGAAAAAAAAAGTTATCTTCATTTATTACGCCTTTTATACGTTTTAAAAATACATTTTTACAATTTTATACACATTTTAACTCTCCCGCTTTTTCATATGATTCCAGATATTCAGAGTTAAATCATAAAATTATCATTTATTTTCCAGTAAATGCTTTTTTGAGACATCGGATATGTGATTAAAAGTTTATAATGTTCTAAAGAACGATGATATAATGCATTAACCATTACATTAAAAAACTATTAAAGGATTCCCAAATAAAAATGAAATCATATTTGATTCATGAACATATCCATTTATAATTCTTCTGTCATTTTTAGTCTTTAAAATGTGACTAATTTCATTAGGTACAATTTTCCTCATATGAATGAATTCAAAATTTTTTTTTCAAAAACTGTACGACTTAAAAGAAAAAAAACATTTTTTAAAAAAATTCTAGTTTTGATTCAATTTAACAAAATTAATGGACATTGAAAATTAATTATATGTTAATTTAATCAGTTAAAAGAATGAGTTTACACAAGCGAAAATGATGACTTATTTCCATTTTTTCGAGTTTATTAATGAATTAAATCTATTTAATTAGTAAGTAAAATCCACAATACTAAGTTGATTTTATCTATCAAGACAGTTTAAGGAATAATATCCCTTTTATAAAAATAACATTTGTTTAAGTATTTAAATATATTTTCTTCTATTGCATCATCCAGAAATGTAAATAAAGAGAATTAATTAAATTTCCTGTACCTTAAGATTTTGTTAAGCGAAGTTTATAATTGTATTAAAGTTTATTTTTTTATTCCATCAATTATATACGAAAGTCTATATAATTATAAAAATATTTTAAAGAAACATTTAATTTTTAGATTTGAATGCAAGAGTAATGAAAATATTTAAAAAAATGTCTTTGTTTGTTAAAATAAAGACTCTTATTAACAAAGGGTAAATAATTAGAGAGTAAATATTGTTGAAGCATAGTTGATAATTAAGAAGGTAGGAGAGACGAAGAAGTTAAGAAAACAGTTTTTTATTTCAAATTTCAGTCTTTTTGAGGTTTAATTTAATCGTATAATATTATTTTATGGTGTTAATGAACGCTAGCTATTATTCTAGCTGTTATTTAGATGAAGATAAACACCTGTAAATAGTTAGAGAGTAAATACTGTTGAATCAAAGCTGATAAGTAAGAAGGTACGACACAAGAATAAGTTAAAAAAAATTTAATTTCAAATTTCAGCCTTTCTAAGCTTTAGTTGTGATCATATAGTACTATTCTATGATGGACTTGATGCTGTTTGTGATGCTCAACATCTTGGCTCGATAGTCGGACTAGCTGTTGGGAGTTTTCTCTCATACGATACTCAAATGTGGGGTAGTTGCCCCTAAAAATCTCCCGGAAGGCACTACTCTCCTTCTTCAGCGACTTCTATCTAAGGGCTGTCTACTTCCTCGAACTATATTCTATCAGTCTTTCCATGAGAACACGCTGGTTCTTGGACTTGGTCTAGATGTTGTTGGAGACCAAATGGGATAACAAACAACACTTGATAACATTGAGAAAAAAATTCAGAAATTCTATTTTGGTAAGTGTGAAAAATCGGGGTAAAATTGTTGATGGGGAAAAAAAAAAAGAAATTTTGATTAATTTTAAAATAGTTTTTAAATTTAAAATCTGTTTACTCAAAACGATATTAATGTAATGAAAAACAAAAAGTGAAAAAATATTCCAATACTTATAAATAATAAAATAGCAAAATATTGAAGAAAGTATTATTAGTTTTTATCCACTAATATACAAATATGAAATATATAAGAAATTACTCTGTGAATATTTTAATTTATTAAAATATTAGATAATAACCATTTAAATAAATTTATTATTAATTAAAAACTAGTTTAGTGCAGGAGAAAAAGATTTGAAACCTTTTGGAATATTTAATAACATGACTCAAATGAAATCTATATTTTTAAAAAGAACATATCTCTTAATAAGTTAAAAATAAATTAAAAATACTCACCAGATAAGTTAAAAATACTAATTTAACTAATAACTAAGTGGGTCTGAATGGCTGAGTGGCTAGCGCTCTGGCGCTCGGTACCAGAGGTTTCGGGTTCGAGTCCCGGCAGTGCCATGGATGTTTGTAGTGGTTCGGAATCCACTTTAAACCGTAGGTCCCGGTCCTAATAAGATCGTATAGCGTTGCGGGGCATTGTTACTCCGCGTCCGTGGCTTTTCTTCAAGTTACACGCGCCTCCTGGGTAATGCAAAGTGAGTAACGTCTGTGCAGCGCTTGGCTTAAGGCATCCGAGACTAAGCTGTCTAAGTGTTTGCCAGCTGCATTAGAAAAAAAAAGAAAACAAATAAGTTAAAAATACTCAACAGAGTATTTTTAACCGATCTCTGTGAAAAATTTGAAATCTTCTTGGAATATTAAAAAACATGACTTAAATGAAATCTATACTTATAAAGAGATATGTGAATATTTTCAACCGATATGTGTGAAAAATTTGAAAGCTTCTTGCAATATTTAATGACATGATTAAATGAAATCATTTGCTTATAAAGAGATATGTTGAGAGTATTTTTAACTCATCCATGTGAAAATTTGGAAAGTTTATTTTTATAATTTTTTTATTTATTATAATTTCAGCATTATGAAAAATGTTTAAATAACAGATGATAAATTATAAAAATAAGCTATATTTACGCAAATCAAGAAAGAATTATGTGTTACATAAAAGGTTTTCTAAGTATATCGATATTTATTATGTAAAAATATGTCTTTTGTTTAACTATCTGAATTATGTGTACATTTAAAAAAGTAACGAAAAATATATTTATCAAACATATTTTAACAAAGACAATTTTCAAACTGAACTACGTTATTTTATTCCGAAGCAATGAATGTATATATTTGGTGTAAAGTATAGAAACCATTAAAAAGTTTAGGAATCATAAAACATTAAAATGTTTTGGAGCTTATGACAAGCCTTTATTGTAAAAACTGATAATGTTATCGTTTCGAATGCGCAAGAAATCTCTGCATTATATATTAAGTATTGACACTTTTATGACCAACTAATGAAAAAAAGTTATTTTTATCCATTCCAAGAAGGAATAAAATCTTTACTTTAAAATATTACCCGGATCTAATTTTTTATGAGGCGAAATATAAACATTCAAATCCGACAAAGCATTATTAGAAAAGTTAAAGTAATTCAAGAATGGGGATATTAAGTTTCATGCTTTTATGACTAAACATGCAAATAATCTCATAAAACAAAAGCTGATTGCAGTATTTACAAAATATCATTTGTTTTGCCAACAAGAAAATGGCATTCATGGTTTGTGCAGATGACGACAATAAATTTTTATTTTATTTACTTGTATATTAAGAAAAAAAAATTTTTTTTTTACTTGTGTCAAAAGATTATTAACAACAGACGTCGACTAAAAGTGTAAATATTTTAAGTAAGCGTGAGCGTTGAGAAGACATAAGCATAAATTCTCATTCAAACTTCTAAATGTATTCGCCTTTAACTTCTAAGAAATATAACAAAAGCAGTAATGTAATATATTTTTTTTTTTACTTAAAACAATATTCTGGCCATTTATTGCAGTGAAAACCACAACACACATTTTGAATTTATGCGATACTTTAATTTTTGAGACTGTTTTCTTGGGTCATGGTATGTGTAAACTTGAGGTTTATAACATTATAAAGAAAAATTCTTCTTTAATGGGAAACTTATATAAACACTAACTGTCATACACTTTATATCACACATGGAGAAATTAACACGCATTCTGCCATCAAACCTTATTATAACAAACTTGTTACTGATATACTCCTCATTTACCAGTTTAAAGGATCCTAGATAAAATTTTCAGGTTCCAGTTATTTTACTAGGGCCTGGTGACCAAGTGACTAGCGTTCTGGTGCTCGGTGCCACAGGTTTCGAGCTCGAGCCCCGGCTGTGCAATGGATATTTATAGTGGTTCGGAATACATTTTAAACCGTATGTGCCGGTCGTCAAATCTGACAGTAGAACGATAGTTTGGCTTAGGGCTCCAAACATACCCCATAAAAAGATATCTCCTGTCTGCGAAATCTACCAGTAGCCAGACGGCCTATGGTCTACCATGGGGCTCTTGGGCCACTAATGATGATGACGTTGAAAAATTATTTATGCTCTGAGTGAATTTTCAACATTTTATTACTTTCATATAAAAAGAATCATTATGTTTTGCAATTCTGAATAAACAAAATATTAAATGTAAATAATTTCAAATAATGATAATAAAACAAATAAAAGTAAAACTGTAGGTAATTTTGTAAAAGAAACTCATAAGTACTCACTAATTTCGTCAATAAAAAAAAAAAAAATACATGTTTTGTATATATGACACTATGCATATAAATGACCTAACGTATTCACACTTCAGCATATAAATGATGATGCCATATGAATCGAGTTTATATATTAATGTAATGGAATTATGAAATACACATATACACAGAAATAAACATATATTCTTATTCAAACTTTTAAATGTATTCCTCTTTAACTTCTATGAAAAGAATATAACAAATCGAAGCATTTATGTAATATTTTTTATGTAATATTTTTTATGTAAAACAATATTCTGGCCACTTATTCATTTATTGGAATGAAAACTGTAGCGGACATTTAATATGCTAATACATTAGCTTTAATTTATTATTTTTTAAATGGGGCCTTATGACAGAGTGGCTAGCGCTCTGGTGCTTGGTACCACAGGTTTCGGGTTCGACTCTCGGGTTGTAGTGGTGCGGAATTCACTTTAAATCATATGTCCTCGTCTAATATGATAGTAGAACGTTGGGTGTAGGGCGGACAATCATATTCCTTAAAAAGATAACATCTGCTTTTTCGAAATCTACCAGTAGGCAGATTGTGGCCCACCATGGGGTTGTTGCGATAATGATGATGAAAAACCATTTATCTTTTGAGTGCGTTTTTATTACTTTCAGATAAAAAAGAAACATGATGCTTTGCAATTCGGAATAAACAAAATAATTGACAGTAAATAATTAAAAATAATAATAATAATAAAACTGTAAATAATTTTGTAAAATAAATATTTGTTTTTGGAACTTATAAGTACTCCGTAGGTTCGTCAATAAATAAAAAATTTTGTGTAAAAAATTAATTAAAAACGTTTTGTGTATATGACACTATAGTATTACCTAGCATATTCACACTTAGTATATAAATGATGCAGCCATATGAATCTAGATCATATATATTTATGTAATGAAATTATGAAATACATTGAGTTAGAAATAAATACGACAGGAATAATAACTGTAAACAAAATCAAAAAGGATCTTAAAAAAAAGAAACCCGCGATTCTCTTCTAAAAAACAACTATACTCACCGATGGTAGTAATTCTGCGACAAATGTGACATTCTTTTAAAAATATCAGGTAAATGGTTATTGAAAATATCAGGGTATCGGATATGAACTTCACTTTTAAATGAATATAAGAGAGGCCTTATGGAAAATATTTGGTGAATAAATATTTTAATCCTTATCTTGTGAAACGGCCAAACAGTGTGGAGATGAAAGTTTGGAGAATGAAAACAGTAAAGCAGAAAGGGGGAGTCGAAAACTAAAAGCGTAGTGATTGGTTTCCTTCTTGCAGCTGTGTTGCGTTCTTCTGTGGTAGATGTTTATGAGGCATTTAGGAAGGGAAATGGTCTCTGGGATAGAAAACGCTCTGACAGATAAGTGGTGTGTCGTTTGTGCTGTTTCATGGCTGGAATCCCAAATGAAATTCTTGTGTTGCTTTTGAGTAGAATGTTTTCTGTGTGAGTAAACGTTAAAAGAAAGCGCTGAGTGTTGAGCAGAAATAAATATATATTCTTATTCAAACTTTCAAATGTATTCTTCTTTAACTTTGATGTATTCTGGGCCGGGGCATGGATGTTTGTTAATGATTCGGAATCCTCGTTTAACTGTAGGTCCCGGTCTAATTAGCCTAAAGTGTGCACAAAATGACCATAGATCGCCACACCAAACCAATCTTTAACTTTTATGAATCAAAAAATAACAAAAAGCCTTAAAATAATATTTGTATTTAAAATAATATTCTGGTCATTTATTGAGGGTGAAAGCTACAACAAGTATTTAATATGCTATTAAATTAACTTAAGTTGCTGCATTTAAGCAATTAAAATAATTGTAGGTTTTGAATTTATGGGATATTTTATTTTTCCGACTGCTTTAACTTATCTTGAGTCACCTTTCTTTGATATGGCCCAACTTGAGGTTTATTTTTATTCCTACATGAAACTGTGGCGATATCCGACATAAGAACTTTAACAATCCTATAAAATTTGTCAGAATTAAAAGTCATAAAATGAAGTAAAATGTTGTAAAATGTAATGTCCATGACTTCACCTTAAGGTTTATAGCATTGTAAAAAAGGATAGAAGGATTGAAGATCTTCTTTAAAGGAAAACTTATATAAATGCTTATTATCACACACTTTACATCACACAAGTATTGACTAGCATTCCACCATCAAACTTTATCATAGCAAACATGTTACTGAAATACTCATATATTACAATTTAAATGATCCTAGAAAAATTTCTCAGGTTCCAGATCTTTCATTAGGGCCTGATTGCTGAGCGACAAGCTCTCTGGCACACGATTCTAGAGGTTTTGATTTCGCGTCCCGGCGGGGACATGGATGTTTGCAGTGGTTCGAAATCCATTTTAATCCATAGTCCCGGTCTAATATGACTGTTGGGGGGTTGGAGTGCTAAGAACCCTACACCATAAAAGGAAAACATCTACTGTCTAAAAATCTGCCAGTAGGCAGACGGCCTTGACCCACCTTGGGGCTGTTGTGCAAATAATGTTAATGATGAGATCTTTTATTAAGGCCTGATGCCTAACGCTCTGGCGCTTGGTACCGCAAGTTTCAGGTTCGAATTCCGGCGGTGCCATGGATGTTTGTAATGGTTCGGAATCCCCTTGAAACATAGGTCAGGATTTAATGTCACTGTAAGGAGTAGGTTTGACAATATTACCCCGCAAAAGCAAAACTGCTCCTGTCTCAAAATCTGCCAGTAGGCAAACGGCCTTGGCCCACCATGGGGCTGTTGCTCCAATGAAGAAGATCTTTTATTAATTCGATTGACTGTGAAAATGTTGTGTAATTAGCTTATAGCATTGATCTTTATAAAATAATAATATTGTATACATTATTTGGCCCTAGCACGTGAGCAAAGTGTTAACAATAAACACACACACACACACAAAAAAAAAGCCTGGATGTGTTAGAAACTATATGAGCAGTTGAGTTTAGATGTTTTCATGTATAAATAATCTATTGGTGTTTCTAAAAGCAAAGACTTCATTAATATTGCAACGAAAATCTAAGTTGCGTCGTTTTTTCATGTATGCACTTCAGATTCATTAAGAATTAAAACACCACTTTAGTACGAAAGAAGGCTAAATTCCAGTTAATATTAATAATAAATGTACAGAAGAAAGTGTATAAATCAATCAATCGCAATCCCTGTGAAACATCACATTTAATAGATGTGTAAGTAGGAAGTAAAAAAAAAACTCAATTGCATTTGAAGTGCAGACATTGATTCTGAGAAATAATACGTTTAATTTTAGTAAAAAAGGTTTTATGCATTTGCTAGTTTAAAAAACTCCGTATATTTTCTCAAGTTTACTCTCCCTGATAAATAAAATAGTTAAAAATAATTCTATAAATTTTAACCTCGAATTCTATTATAATAAGTTTTGTTTTTCATCCCACTCGGTAGACAGCAACATCTAGACCAAGTCCAAGAACCCGTATGGTCTTACGGAAGGAGGGAAATGGAGGGAGTGGGTAGCTTCTGTTGTAATAGAACACCCGTAGGTAGAAGTCTGACTTGGCTCCGAGTCGCTGAAGAATCATGTCATGGCCTTTGGATGTATTTTTAGGGGGAACTATCCCGCATTTGCTAATTATCGAACTAATATAACCAAAGATTTAAACCTTCAATGTGTTACCATCCGGCAAGAAGATGTCCAAAGATTTACTAAAGTATTACAGCCTGAAAAAATTAAAACATTTTTCTAAACATTCGTAGTAATTTTTTAAAAATTTTTCGTAATTATTCATTTGACATTATATATATATATCAAAATTCTAATTATTAATATAAAATGAAAATCTATTTTTTAAAATAATGTTTTTGAAAATAAAAGTTTATTTTATTTTAAAGTAATCATTTTTTTTTATCCCACTTGGTAGGCAGCAACATCTAAGCGAAGTTCAAGAACACGTGTGGTTTCATGGAAGGAGGGAAAGATGGTCAGCTTCTGTTGTGATGGAGCACTCGTAGGTAAAAGTCTGATTTGGTTCCATGACGCTGAGGAAGGAGGGCAGTGCCTTCCCTGAAGACCTTTAGGTGAGACTACCTCGCATTTGCGTATCGTATGGGTGAAAACCTGGAAAACCCCTACCATGGAATCTGATCTACGATTTACTGATGGCCGAGGGGCTAGCGCTCTAGCGCTCGGTACCACAGGCTTCGGGTTCGAGTCTTGGCTGTGCCATAGATGTTTGTTAGTGGTTCGGAATCCACTTTAATCTCTAGGTCCGGTCTCATATGATGGTAGAACGTTGTTCAGAGCCCAGTCAGACTTCTCACCCACATCATTCCCAAACTGTATAGGGACAGCACAACTCTGGGCAAAGTGATGTAGTAGCCCGGATAATGAGGCAAGAGGCTGATCAAAACAGACGCCAGCGAATATCCTTGTTTTTTGAAACAGTGTTCCCAACAAATTCGCTAGCGGATTGAACCACAATCCTAATGCTCACCAGATGAGCATATGAGTTGGGCGTAATGAGTTTTAAATATTGCATAATAAACACTGCACAATAAACTATATGAATATCGCTTAAGGAAACAAAATGGCAAAAATTAAATAGATTAAAATCATAGATTATTATTAGCTATTATAGCGATTTGATAGCTTTGTGAAACTTCCAGTATTAAGCTGCAAAATTTTGAATAAAACCATTCAAGAAGTTATATTTTTTTCAAGTAAAAACTCAAAAATCTCCAGAAAGGACTTCAAACCGAGCATTTCAAAATGACTACCAGTACATCGACAGATTAATATCACCTTTCATTTTCTTAAGAAATGAGTGATTTTTCTCCTGCATCTCAAGAGGGGGCTCCATTTCCTT
This sequence comes from Caerostris darwini, assembly GCA_021605075.1. Classification (NCBI taxonomy): domain Eukaryota; kingdom Metazoa; phylum Arthropoda; class Arachnida; order Araneae; family Araneidae; genus Caerostris; species Caerostris darwini. Next base: position 221,412 of record BPLQ01004414.1, read on the forward strand.
ATTAAATTGAATAAAAAAACACCTGCATCGCTCCGTAATTCGAGGAAGATTACCGCCATGGAGGTTAATTAACTCAAAATGAAAGTGATTTTCGGAGGGAAGGCCAAGGATTAAGTAGCAGGGCAATTTTTTATCCTGAGGACAGAACCTGTAGAGGAAAAAAAAGATAACGCCATCTTAAATTACAAAAAAAAAAAAAAAAAAAAAAAAAAAAAATTCGTCCTAGTGTTTTCTTTGTATTTTTAATAAAGGTCATATGTATTTAGATATGCGAAGAAATTTAATATTAAGCGATGTAAAAATAGTTTGAAAATGATGACATAGTAATGATATAAAGATTGAATGATTGAATTTTGATAAAAAGTGAGGTGATCATTAAATTGGGTTTTGGATAACGAATATTGTGTTTATATTTTAATTCAAGCATTTTTTTTACATTCCACTTGATTAAACAGTTATCTGCTAAGTGTTGACATTGATATGAATTCACTATTATTTTATCTGATGTATAGTAAAAAATTTCGAAAGCATTGTCTGTATTTACTTTTTTTTAGCAACAAACAAATGTATTTTGTGCCTGGCGCCATCTGTTGGCGTATAGCTTTTTTTCTTGCCGTGTAGTGTGTAGGTTGTATAACCAGATTGTAACTGGTGGTGGTTAGTTGTGGCACAGGTTTGATAATTCACAGCTTTATTTACAAACACCACACACATATAATTACAGAAATGTATAACACATTTAACGACATATAATTTTAGATTCGTGGATAGATTTCACTTCTAAGCCAAAAACCAGATTCTTCACTACCCCGATACGATGCACGAAATATACTTCTTCTCCGGGTGAGAGTCTGCAGGCCAACTACTACGTAGGGGTGAGTTAAACATATTTCCTCGGGAGAGAGATTACAAACTAAATGTTTCTCAGCAGAAGCACGGGTTGTATCTCCAGGTCTAATGATCATTTCTCATGAACGCCACATGGGGTGCTCTTGCCAGTGAATAGGAGAAAGCACAATTACAGTCTTTTTTAAATTTTCTTGAAGTTAGAATGGTAATTTAATTAGTATTATACGATTTTATATTTTTTTAAATATATTTTTTGTTTGCTTCAATTGCTCTATTATATAGGCTAATTTACATTCTATTTTCTAAATTCTTTTTATTTTGAAATTGTTATTCAGAATAAATTTTCCTTTACAATTTGCTAAACGACAACTTGCATTTTTCACCGATTTTTTCTCCTTCTAACAAAAATTAAAAATTTTTTTTCAAATGAAGAGAAAAGGATCAAGATCTAATATTATGTTACACAGTATAACTATACCTGATTAGATAGAAGTTGGATAACAGCTCTTCTGAAAAAGTGATTAATGTATGATTCTTGTCAGTCAAATTAGATAATTTAAAATAATACATAAAAACGGCATTGACAACAAGATTTATTATCATTATGCCAGTTATATGATATGATATATATATATATATATTATATATATATATATATATATATATATATATATATATATATATTCTTTTCTTTCCATTGTCTTTCTTCTCTTGTTATGCAATTGGCAACCATTTATTCTTAAAGAAAGGATTGACTGCCAGAATTGACCTGGAATTTATAGTAGGCCTCCTGTGAATGCAAAGTAGGCCTCCTCTTAGTGTAGGATAGACATGAATCTGGTATCTATCTGCCATATTAGGGTCTAATAGCTTTAAGATGTACATAAAATTAAAAAATTGTATATAAAATCAAGGAAGTCTGAAACAAGTTATTAAAAGTTTTCTACCTATACACGGATGATATCATATTTATTGTTTACACAAGAGAGCATAATGGATTGTTTTCACTTACAAGAATGTGAACTAAAAAAATTATTTAAACTAATTTGCTAAAATGCTTTCAGGGACTAGATAGCTGAATGACTGACGAGGTTGCATGTTCGAGTTACGAATGTAGCAAAGTGACTAGTGCACTGTGGCGCAGGTTTTGGGTTGAGTCCCGGAGTAATATGGATGTTTACAGTGGTTCGGAATCCAGCTTAAACCGTAGGTCTCGGCCTAACAGGACTGCTGAGAATTGGGCTGAACCCTGTAAAAATAAAACATCTCCTGTTTCGGAAACTGCCTTGGCCCACGATTGGCTTTGGCCAGAGTTTGTGAACGTCCTTACATATTCTCAATCTCCTCCAAACTTTTGTTATACTTTTACAAAACTATTGTAGAATTTAGTAATTTCAAATTTAATAAGCATTTTTATCTAGCTTTTTATTTATGAAATAATTCTGTCATTCTATTCTCTGTTTTACAGAAGAAAATTGGCCCAAATATTTTTGTGTTCTTTACTATGATAATATCTACTTCTTCCGAACCTATAACAATTTTTCTTTTTAAACACAGTTAATTTCATCAAAAACATCTGTACTGTATAAAACAAACATAAAGTGCTTAATAACTAATATAAAGTTTTTATTCTTTCGAACCTATAATTGTTTTCTTTTTAAACAGCTTTAATTTGATCAAGAACATCTGTACTGTATAAAAACAGGAAATTATTTATTTATTGATTGAGTGGGGCATTAAAATGACTATTTAATGCCAAAATCAATTTTCTTTCCTCAATTTCACAAATTTCTCTTTTAAAGTCTGGATTTTCAATTAAACATTAATTCTTTGTATTTAAAATATTGTATTCAAAATTAAATAGCAAGATGAAAATATAAAATAATATTATAGCTGGTAAATATTTGTCCATCAAAAGTAATTGCTTTTATGATAAATCCTCAATCACAATACCGATATTATTAATAAAAAAAAACCCTTCTTAAATTAATAATTATTGGCTACTGTACGGAGAAATCCTATAACAATATATTGAATTATTATCATCTCCAGCAACCTACAAGGAGTCCTTTGGTGCAATCTAAATCTTCAAGGATCAGTCTTAATTATCATCGCCCTTTACATCAAACTAACGCCTCATCTCGATAATGCCTCCAGAACGAATTGTCATGTTTGTCGAACATGTACTTACCCCATTTCCCCATTCGTTGCCTTCCATTAGTGTGGGCGTGATAGGGATCAGCCTTTCATGGTAAATCCTTGTCCCCAGTGGCCCGTGGTTGAGGCTTCTGGCCAGATAGAAGACAACTTCTTATCTTCCAGGTCTGACCAAATACATGGCGTTGGTGAAAGTAGTTTTCGTTTCTTCTGTTATGAGCAGGGTTGGGTTATGATCTTTGTTTGGTTTGATCCATTGCCTTGTGACAGATAGAAATGGCTATACATATCACATAATAAATGGGTCCTTAAAAGGATTTCTGAATTCTGAAGATTAGTATCATAGAAATGGTTGCTAATAAAAATAAATGAAACAAATTATATTTTTCTTCAGAGAATGTCTTTACCAATGTCTCTTCTCATTGCACTCCTAATGTAAAATATTCTTAAAAAGAATAGAAATTTACGGATAAATGAAATACATTTCAGCAGTATAAAAACTATTATATTAAGATATATCGTCTTCCAAAATCAACTGCTTATATGGTGCTTTTAATCTATAAATTGAAAATACTTCCTATTTCTTCCAAATGATACATAATTTAATAGTAAATCTTGGTTAAAATGTTAAAAATTTTTTTAACGATACTGAAAATTTTTAACAATGTTCGTTATCGTTAAAATCTTAATAATTAAAATTAGTATCGCTATTAATTATCATTATCAATTACCGTTATTGTTAAAATCTTAATAATTAAAATTAATATTGTTAAAATTTTAATAATTAGAATGAAAAATTTGAGCAATAATAAAAAAAAAAAAAAAATAACGATACGATTTTTTATGGATACTTAATTTTTCCTACAAAAGTAATTATTAAAAGCATTTTAGCTAGCATTTTTGCTGGAGAGCTAGTATTTTTGGCAGAGAAACACATAAGAATCCCAGTATCCCATAACAATATATTGAATTATCATCATCTTCAGCAACCTACAATCCTTTGACGAAACCTTAATCTTCAAGAATCAGTCTTAATTATCATCACCCTTTACATCAAACTAACACCTCGTCTCGATAATGCCTCCAGAACGAATTGTCATGTTTGTCGAACATGTACTTACCCCATTCGTTGCCTTCCATTAGTGTGGGCGTGATAGGGATCAGCCCTTCACGGTGAATCCTTGTCCCCAGTGACCTCTGGTTGAGGCTTCTGGCCAGATAGAAGACAACTTCTTATCTTCCAGATCTGACCAAATAAATGGCGTTGGTGAAAGTAGTTTTCGTTTCTTCTGTTATGAACAGGGTTGGGTTATGATCTTTTTTTGGTTTCATCCATTGCACTGTGACAGATAGAAATGGCTGAACATATCACATAATAAATAGGTCCTTAAAAGGATTTCTAAATTCTGAAGATTAGTATCATAGAAATAATTGCTGATGAAAACAAAAAAGATAAATTTTGCTTCTCCAACGAATGCCTTTACCAATATCTCCTCTCATTGCATTCCTAACACAAAATATTCTTTAAAAAAATCGAAACTTACGGATAAATATATGTTTTACAGCAATATAAAAACTATTATATTAAGAAGATATATCGTCTTCAAAAATCAAAAAACATTTATGTTGATTTTAATCTATAAAAGGAAAATACATCATATTTCTTACAAATGACTCATAAGTTAACAGCAAATCTTTCGGGTAACATTACAAATTTTTTTTAACGATCCTAAAATTTTTTAACAATTATCGTTAAAATTTTAATAATTAAAATTAGTATCTTTAAAATTTTAATTCTTAAAATTAAAAATTTCAACGATACTAAAAAAATTTTAAAGATACGATTTTTTTATCGATGCATAATACAGATCCTACAAAAATAATTATATTACGAAACATTTTAATTAGAATCCTTGATAAAGAACTAGCCTTTTTGACCTAGAAAATTAAATACTGAAATAAAATTCTGAAATACTGAAAAATACCAATATACAATTGGTAAAAAAATGAATACACATTATCAGCAAATTGATGAAAGAATCTTCTTCAACTGAACAACAGTCCGATTCCAAAACGAGGTTTTCCTAAAATTTTCTCATTAAATTTGAAATTACTAACTTCCACAACAGTTTCGCAAAAGTATAACAGAAGCTTGGGGAAAGATTGAGAATATCTACGGACATATTCGTCCTCTAAATCATGTTTAAAAAACAAATATGAGAGATGTTTTAAATATCATCATAGTAAAGAAAGTACAAAATATTTCAATGAATTTTCTCCCGTAAAACGGAGAACAGAATGATAGAATCATTTTATAAATAAAAAGCGAGATAAAAATGCTTATTGAATTCGAAATTGCTAACTTACACAACAGTAAAAGTTTAACAAAAGTTTGGGGAAAGATTGAGAATATGTACAGACGTTGCCGTCGTCTAAATCCTGTTTAAAAAGCAAACATGAGAGATGTTTTAAATATTACCATAGTAAAGAACATAAAAATATTTGAATTAATTTTCTTCTGTAAAACAGAGAAGATAATGATAGAATTATTTTTTAAATTGAAAGGTAAACAAAAATGCTTATTAATTTTGAAATTACTAACTTCCCCAACAGTTTTGTAAACGTATAACAAAAGCTTGGGGGAAGATATTAAATATTAGATTTTAAATATTTTCATAGTAAAGAACATAAAAACATCTGTATCCATTTTATTCTGTAAGACAAAGAATAGAATGGCAGAATTATTTCATAAATTAAAAGCTAGATAAAAATGGTTATTAAATTCTAAATTACTAATTTCCCCAATAGTTTTGTAAAAATATAACTATCTTTCTTGTCTTCTAAATAATGCTTAAAAACCAAATATGAAAAATGTTTTAAACATTATCATAGTAAAGAACATAAAGAAAGCAATTATTTGAAGAACTATTTTCAAAATGAGCATATATAAAGCATACCATTAAAAGAAACATCTCCAAAAGTGCATGGAAAAGAATTTAAATAATAATAAACATATTGGCTCTTTAAAGAATTCAGTAGCATGGTTTCTTATAACCCTCATGTAATTGATTTTTGGAAGTAAAACTAAAACAGAATCATTAGGAAGGAAAAACAGTTCTTTTCAAACAACAACAACAACAACAATGCATTAAAAGGGAAAATTTATGTTTATTTTAATGAAAAGAAGTCTGTTGCAGACTTCGAAGTCATTAAAATGAATGATTTTGTTTTTATTGAAATTTTTACCATTTCAAACCTTTCCAATTCCATTTTTTAACAGTTTGCATATATTGCAAATTTTTTATAATTTATTTTAATAGGGAGTTATTAATGATTTCACATAATTTTTTTTGCATTTTCTATATTTCTTAATGATGATCTGTTATTTCTAGATATGAATTTTTTATTTTTAATAACGCATTTTTTAAACTATAGGTGATTATGGTGTGTATAAACAATTGGGTTTTTTTTAATTTCAAATGAGTATTGATACTACTTAAAAGCAAAATAATTAAAAAATTATGTAATTAAGTTAATAGAATTAATAGAATTAAGTTGCAAATTTTTTATAATTTATTTTAATAGGGAGTTATTAATGATTTCACATAATTTTTTTGCATTTTCTATATTTCTTAATGATGATCTGTTATTTCTAGATATGAATTTTTTATTTTTAATAACGCATTTTTTAAAATATAGGTGATTATGGTGTGTATAAACAATTTGGTTTTTTTTAATTTCAAATGAGTATTGATACTACTTAAAAGCAAAATAATTAAAAAATTATATAATTAAGTTAATAGAATTAATAGAATTAAGTTGCAAATTTTTTATAATTTATTTTAATAGGGAGTTATTAATGATTTCACATAATTTTTTTGCATTTTCTATATTTCTTAATGATGATCTGTTATTTCTAGATGTGAATTTTTTATTTTTAATAACGCATTTTTTAAAATATAGGTGATTATGGTGTGTATAAACAATTAGGTTTTTTTTATTTCAAATGAGTATTGATACTACTTAAAAGCAAAATAATTAAAAAATTATATAATTAAGTTATTAGAATTAATAGAATTAAGTTGCAAATTTTTTATAATTTATTGTAATTGGGAGTTATTAATGATTTCACATAATTTTTTTGCATTTTCTATATTTCTTAATGATGATCTGTTATTTCTAGATATGAATTTTTTATTTTTAATAACGCATTTTTTAAAATATAGGTGATTATGGTGTGTATAAACAATTAGGTTTTTTTTTTATTTCAAATGAGTATTGATACTACTTAAAAGCAAAATAATTAGAAAATTATATAATTAAGTTAATAGAATTAATAGAATTAAGTTGCAAATTTTTTATAATTTATTTTAATAGGGAGTTATTAATGATTTCACATAATTTTTTTGCATTTTCTATATTTCTTAATGATGATCTGTTATTTCTAGATATGAATTTTTTATTTTTAATAACGCATTTTTTAAAATATAGGTGATTATGGTGTGTATAAACAATTAGGTTTTTTTTTTATTTCAAATGAGTATTGATACTACTTAAAAGCAAAATAATTAAACAATTATATAATTAAGTTAATAGAATTAATAGAATTAAGTTGCAAATTTTTATAATTTATTTTAATAGGGAGTTATTAATGATTTCACATAATTTTTTTGCATTTTCTATATTTCTTAATGATGATCTGTTATTTCTAGATGTGAATTTTTTATTTTTAATAAAGCATTTTTTAAAATATAGGTGATTATGGTGTGTATAAACAATTAGGTTTTTTTTATTTCAAATGAGTATTGATACTACTTAAAAGCAAAATAATTAAACAATTATATAATTAAGTTAATAGAATTAATAGAATTAAGTTGCAAATTTTTTATAATTTATTTTAATAGGGAGTTATTAATGATTTCACATAATTTTTTTGCATTTTCTATATTTCTTAATGATGATCTGTTATTTCTAGATGTGAATTTTTTATTTTTAATAACGCATTTTTTAAAATATAGGTGATTATGGTGTGTATAAACAATTAGGTTTTTTTTTATTTCAAATGAGTATTGATACTACTTAAAAGCAAAAGAATTAAAAAATTATATAATTAAGTTATTAGAATTAATAGAATTAAGTTGCAAATTTTTTATAATTTATTGTAATTGGGAGTTATTAATGATTTCACATAATTTTTTTGCATTTTCTATATTTCTTAATGATGATCTGTTATTTCTAGATATGAATTTTTTATTTTTAATAACGCATTTTTTAAAATATAGGTGATTATGGTGTGTATAAACAATTAGGTTTTTTTTATTTCAAATGAGTATTGATACTACTTAAAAGCAAAATAATTAAAAAATTATATAATTAAGTTATTAGAATTAATAGAATTAAGTTGCAAATTTTTTATAATTTATTGTAATTGGGAGTTATTAATGATTTCACATAATTTTTTTGCATTTTCAATATTTCTTAATGATGATCTGTTATTTCTAGATATGAATTTTTTATTTTTAATAACGCATTTTTTAAAATATAGGTGATTATGGTGTGTATAAACAATTGGGTTTTTTTTTATTTGAAATGAGTATCGATACTACTTAAAAGCAAAATAATTAAAAAATTATATAATTAAGTTAATAGAGGTGATTAAGACATATATTTTATTTTATTAAGATAGAAGATTTGTTTGTTAATGTTCAAAAATTTGTTAAATTCAAATTTATATCTTATTTTTATTTTTGTAAATTTTAATAATAAATAAGTTCAGTTGCATATTCTTAAACTATTTATATGTAATTTTTTTTGAATAAAAAATATATAAAATCTTTTTGTCATCTTTCAATGTTTCATTTCTATGTAAAAGTTAAGTTAATTAAATTTTAAAACAATTAATACATAGTTATTTAAGAAAAATTTCGTCCTTATATTTTCTAATTATATTTAATATATCGGAGTATGTCCAATTTTATATGAATATATTTAAATACTATTATTTTAACAAATTGATAATTCGGCCAAATATCCTCCTACTGATTGGCTACATATTTTTTCTGATGGTTCTTAGTTTGAATGCGATTTAAATGTAAGACTGGTGTATTCTGGGATTTTTTTCTCCTTTTGCGCCCCTGTAGGCTACGTTGTTACCTCCTTCGATGTTAAAGTAGGGGACCATATGTATATCCCTAAATCAATTATTAGCTATCCATTATAAGTTTGAAAGGAGTCTTCTTTTAAATTCTCATGCAGCTATCTAAAAAATTAGTTCTGTTGAATACCCATTGACACCTAAGATTCGCAATGTCAAGAATTGTGGAAAATTCGCATTTTAAAGGGGAAACAAACCGTTCTTCAGTGTGTTACCTTGCCTTTCTGGTCTTTGGGGCAATGAACAAGCGGACTTCTCTGCAAAAAGAAGTACCAGCTTACTACAACATCCTGATACAGCCATTCCTTACTGGAAGATTAAACTGCTTTTCATTTATTTATTTATATCTAATTTCTTGAGGGATTTTCAGACTCGTACAGCCCTAAAAAATTGGAGGAGGGTAAGCCCTTCACTTAATCCGATAAACCAAGACGCAAAGCAGTTGGTGGTCTTTTACCTGTCTACGGTACACGATTGCTTTGTCAATCATCTGCATCATATAGACATTTCAACAGATTCTATTGTGACTCTGGAGAAGTAACGGACAGGGACCGTCTGCTCCGATGTGGAACTGTTCGTGGACCTACAGAGGAGTCGAGATATTGGGAAGCAAGATCGCTCATTAGGCAGTGACTCTGGTCTTCTTTCCGTTCTTAGTGCTTGATAGTTGTGTTGTTCTTAGTTCTTGATAGTTCTATTGTTCTTAGTTCTTGATATTTCCATTGTTCTTGGTTCTTGATAGTTCTATTGTTCTTAGTTCTTGATAGTTCTATTGTTCGTAGTTCTTGATAGTTCTATTGTTCGTAGTTCTTGATAGTTCTATTGTTCTTAGTTCTTGATAGTTCTATTGTTCTTAGTTCTTGATAGTTCTATTGTTCGTAGTTCTTGATAGTTCTATTGTTCGTAGTTCTTGATAGTTCTATTGTTCGTAGTTCTTGATAGTTCTATTGTTCGTAGTTCTTGATAGTTCTATTGTTCTTAGTTCTTGATAGTTCTATTGTTCTTAGTTCTTGATAGTTCCATTGTTCTTAGTTCTTGATAGTTCCATTGTTCGTAGTTCTTGATAGTTCTATTGTTCGTAGTTCTTGATAGTTCTATTGTTCTTAGTTCTTGATAGTTCTATTGTTCTTAGTTCTTGATAGTTCCATTGTTCGTAGCTCTTGATAGTTCTCTGTGATTTTTTGCTTAGCCATTGGAAATAATAAAAAAAAAATAACAAATTGTTTTAAAATTTTACAAACTAGCAGGTATGACCTGGAGTTTCATGACTACATAAAATAAAACTATTCATAAATTTGATAAATTTTATTAGAAATATATTAATATTTATATCTTTCTATATAGAATTAATATCTTTGTTAATCCTTTTTTAAATTTTGAAAATAAATTTCGAATAAATTTTCATTATGTGTATTTTTAAACACCAAAATTAGAACAATAATTGATACTATCGCTATTTATAATTAGGAATTTTTTTACAATAAAGCACTACAATAAAAATATTTCTGAAGTTCAGTGCTTTAATTATCATTGCATAGCTGTAAATATAAAGTACTTTAATTATCGTTAATTTAAATTAACTATCATTAGTTTGCACTAATTTTCTTATTCATTAAAATATTTTTTAAAGAATTTATTATTTTTAAAATTTATTACTCCATTTATAAGTGTGAGATTGTTAATTTATATTATAATCTCAGCGGTGAAGAGGGCAAAACCCCCGTAGGTCGTAAAATAAATTTATTTTTAACTACGGAGTAAAAAAAAAAAGCTCAATTAATCAAGATTTGTTTATTAAATAATAATTGTAAACAATTGGGCGTAAATTTTTTTGTGAAGCAAAAAATTTCACACAAAAATGGGGATTATAAAAAAGTCTTATTTACTATTTAGCAACATAAATTTTACCCTTTGGCATTTGCAAAAGAAATTATTTTGATTAAATTTTTTTTTTATTTTATAATATTTATGCTTTTTAAAATTTGTATTATGATCAAAAAATTATTTTTGCTGCCTTTATTTCAGAATCTTATTAAAATCATAATAAATATATTTATAAAATGATATTTGTTTTTATCAGAAATTAAAAAAATTTTTTTAGTATACTTAAAACACATTTTGAAGCCAAAGAATGCGAACAAGATATATCTTTATATCAGATATTTTATTAATAGATTTATCATTGACAAAAATTATTTCATTTGAAAAATATGATAGATTTACTGCAGATAATTCTTAAATTATTATTTTATAAATGATTTTGCTTGAAAATTGAATTTATTTAAAAATTAATTATTTACCTTTTTATTTGTCTAATTTTACTTTTTAACAATTTACATTTTATTATTTCAATTCTTTTTTTGTCTTTTATTCATGAATTTCATTCATTTTTAAAAAAATAATTTTGTCCTTTATTCATATTTAAAATTCATTTTGTTCTTTATTCATAAATTTCCTTCACTTTTAAAATTAACTTTATTCTTCATTCATACATTTATTCATTTTTAAAATTAATTTAGTAATTTATTCATAAATTTCAAGGATTTTCTAAATTAATTTTGTCACTTATTCATAAATTTCATTCATTTTTAAAATTAATTTTGTCCTTTATTCATAAATTTCATTCATTTTTAAAATTAATTTTGTCCTTATTCATAAATTTCATTCATTTTTAAAATTAATTTTGTCCTTTATTCATAAATTTCATTAATTTTAAAATTAATGTTGTCCTTATTCATAAATTTCCTTCATTTTAAAATTAATTTTGGCCTTTATTCATAAATTTCATCCATTTAAAAAAATCTTGTTCTCTATTCACTCATTTTAAAACTCAAAATTCAAATTTCACTCATTTTAAAAATTACTTTTGTTCATTATTCATAAATTTAAATTATTTTCAAAGATAATTTTGTCCTTTATTCACAACTTTAATTCATTTTTAAAATTAATTTTGTCCTTTATTCATAAATTTAATTCATTTTTAAAATTAATTTTGTCTTTTATTCATAAGACAAAATTATACAAAATACTTAAATTATTCATTTATGATACTGTCATGTACTTTGATGCTTTTACGTGAAGTTGAATTTAAAGCTGTGATATTCATACAAATGTTAAATAATCAAAAAGTCTCGTGAGTTTTTTTAAATTGTATTGAAGAATTCCAATACTTTTTGAATAACTTCAAGTTAGTGATTACCATTACTTTCAAAAGTTAACGATCTATCAACTCCAGATGTATTTTGTAAAAAGTTTTCACATGTAACAATAATGTTAGCAGTTTCCAGTAGCTGTAACACAATAACTTGATTTCTTTTGTGTTCCTGTTTCCTTCAAATCAAATTTTCGGACCAGAAATTTCTGACGAGATGGTCTATGACGTATTCGAGATAAAAAGAAGATCTTAACCATCGTAGAGGTGGAATAAAATGAACGTAAATTCAGAAAGAGAACTGAAGTTATTTAAGAATATTTTCACCCTACATTTTCAGGTCCTATTGAATATTTCTGAATACTTTTGAATGCTATTATGGTAAAGAATCATTTTAAAATTGTATATAAGACACTTTATTTTGCTTTATTAATAACTAGTCCATAGCACCTGGCGTGGCCAGATCATATAAAGCAAAATATTTGGTTATATATCTGTGAAAAGTTTAAGTTATCGTGTGGCAAATGTAAAGAAAGGTTTTTTTTAAGACAGTTCCTACTTTTTTTCACTATATTGCAGAGAAGTCTTTTATAAATAAAGTTTAAGTTTTCCTCTTATATCTGGCGCCATCTATTGGTAGACACATACAACTTAAATTTAAAAAAAAACTAAAATTAATTAATTAAATTTAATTACGGAATTAATATTTGAAAAAACTGTATTATCATCAAGTGTTCATCCAGTACAAGTTTCAAAAAATATATTTGATTTTGAGTGGATGCATAAAAGTATTTTATTAACGATTGAAAATTTGAACAAGATATATATAGCGAGTTTGTGGACTAATAGTAGTAATTGAAAAAATATTAAGAACAACTATTTATAAGCAAAAAAAAGACTCATGAAGTAAAATATAAATAAAACTAAATAATATAACATTTGAAACGAACAAAAATAGACTAAAACAACACAATCACAGAAGCTTAAAATATTTACTCTTTTAAATTCAAGAAAAATTCCAAAGACTAATAAAAATTATACTATAGGAAACAAATATGCCACCAGATGGCACCAGGCACAAAATAAATTTTTTGCTTACTTAAAAATAAGACAATTTTTTCAAGATTTTTGATTACACACCAGATAAAAGAATAGTGTATTTAGCGGAAAGAAAAGTTAAATATACAAGTTGGGATCACACGCACACGCACAAGATAGAATATGTTTAGCAGCGAACTTCCAAGAATTTAAAATATCTGGTGAAATTATGATCTTCAAATTAAATGCATTTTCTTAAAAAATTATGCAATATTGAATTATAATTTTTTAAAATAAAATTATGAGATAATAAGTGTAATAGATTAAAGAGAAAAACTCTTTATTAACTTGAAAAGTATGCATATATATTATATAAAGCATGAAGTTTAACGAAAATATTATGTTATATGTTACCTATGTATTTTAATCGGTACTATAGTTTTCTATACTAAATACTTTTCGTAGACTTAGGTTGTGAAAGATAAGCAAGAAATGAATAAATATGCCAAGTTAAAACATGTAAGAAGATGCACATAAAAAAAGTTTAGCCCAAGCTAGAAGCAATATTTATACGAAATTAGGGCTATAACCCTTATTAAGAACCCTTTCTTAACATAACCTATAATAAGGAAGCATAAAATATCTGGAATACTTTTTTGGTCCATTAAAGATATTTATCTCTAAGGAAATCTTAAATATAACCTAAGTAATGTGGATTATGAGCAAGGTAATAAAATGGTCTAATAAGGTGGATTATAAATAATATATCTGACTGCTTTAACGGTTATTAGTAGAGGCCTTAAGAAATTTATGTAGTTTTTCTGCGTTAAGGTTGTATAGAATTATTAAATTTGTGATTTAATAAGAAACAAATGTGTAACGGGAATTCTTTTGTCCTTATAACAATAAAAATAAAATGTTAGCTGGGACATACTTATCCTATTTAAATATGAATAAGATATTAAAATAAAAAATAAAACTAAGTAAGATATTCAAATTTTATTTTTCTGTTAACTAGAAAAATTATAGAAATAAAGTTTAAATATAAAATGATGAACTTCTTAAATTATTTTAAAAATTTTATCCTTTTTCCTGTGATGTAATTATGGAATCTTATATAAGGAATATGACAGAAATATCGACGTTTTTTTTTTTTTCTAAAAAAAAAGGTATATGTTTAGGTTTAGCCATATATATATGTGTATGTATAAGTATATATATATACAAGTCTATGAAATGAAATTTCAGGGATTTCTAACAATCTGTTAAACGTATAGCTTAACACTGGCACAAATTATTTTAACTATAGAAAGTTATTAAATATTTGCACATGATAATCTGGATCTCTAATACTCTTACTGTTTAATTTAAGGAATCGTTAAGGCAGCGTTTTAAAATCCCAACAAAATCTAAAGATTATTATTTGAGATTTCATTTTTTTTCTCTTACATTATAAGTAACAAAAAAGGTGATCGCCTTTGCTGCGGTAACCATTATCGAAACTCAAATGATTATGATGCTCTTAACATACAACCTCAACAAAAAAATTAAAAAATCATAGGTTAAAAGACATATGCACATAAAGCTACTTACTTACATTTATGTGGTTTTGCAAAAATAATTGGATTGGCATTTAAAGATTTTTTTTGCTAACTTAGAATCGATTTGCAAACTTCAAAGAGAAAGAACTTTGAAAGAATGCAAAAAGAGGCAGACAAAACAACTTCTTAGGAATTACAAAAAAGAATATTCATTCAACAAGCACGATTATTTCCCTTCCAAAAACTAAGTTACCAAGAGAAATATTTTGAAAAGGTTTTTTTCCCCTTTTCCCTAAAGATCAATTATTTAAACAGAATATTTTCGTCTTTCCAAATCAGTAGTCAAGTATGGGTTGTGACCATCTTTTCTGTATTCTCAATTTACATATAAGGAATTTAAGAGATAAGAAAGTTTTGAATTATCTTTGAATATAAACTAGTACTAGTTTAGTCTGAAAAGTTTTATTTTATGTTTGAAGTTTTTATGGTTTTTTTATTCCTCGTTATAAATGATGGGGATTTAATTCATCACATTTTATTTTAATATATTTCAAAATAAATTTTTTTTCATTGTTTCTTGAAGGATTTGTGTAAACGGTTTCTTAAATAAGGCAATAAATTTTTGTTCAAGACGAATCGCTTTGTATGTAAATATGTTAAGACTAATTTTAATAACTGTTTTTGGGATTATTATTATGAATTTTATTTAAAACATTATTTGTTAAATTTTTTATAATTCCCCCACCTCTCTCTCTGTATATAAACATATATATAATATTATAATTTATTATATAATATATATATATCTTATTTATTATTATTTATAGATTATATTACATATTATAATTAATATCCCTCTTTATTATAATTAATATATCACTTCTAATTAATATTCCACTACTAATAAAAAGAACCTTACGTCTCAATGAGTTCAAATATAAAATGACGATACTTGAAGAAGGGGGAGACGGTATCACATCAAACATTAAGTTCCGCCAATAATCGAATATGGTATGACCTTACTGTAGTGGATGGGCTTCCCGCTAACAGTGTCACAATTGATGAATGCCTTGAAAGTCATTTTTTCCGTCAAAAAAAAAAAAAAAAAAAAAAAAAAACCGAAACAATCAAGCACAATGAACACTAAAGTTGGCTTAGTATGCAACTCATGCCAAATACGTTGTAATTTCGATTCAAAATATGACTGGCAACCGAATTCACTTTCTTTTTGCCGCTGGCAGCGCCATCTATTAATTAGCTTTGTACGTTTTTTTGATGACGTATCCTTTCCACTTTCTTCAGGTATCTTCAGTTCAAATTTGAACCTATTGTGACTCATATATATATATATATATATAAGCCTGTAAAATGAAATTTCTGGGATTTCTAACATTCAGTTAAATGGCACAAATTATTTTGACTACAAAAAATCGATAAATATGATGATTTGGACTGCTATTACACTTTAACTTTAAGCAATGAATCGTTAAGGCAGCATTTTAAATTCCCAACAAAATCTAAACATATATATTTTAAATTTCATTTTCTTCTGTCACAGTACAAGTGACAAAAAAGTGACTCACCTTTGCTGTAGTAACCATTATTAAAAACTAAATGATTAACTTGCCCTGAACATACAGCCTCGAAAAAAAATCATTGGTTAAAAGACATATGCACATAAAGAATTTGCCTCATATTTATGTTCTTTTGCAAAAATAATTGGATTGCCATTTAAAGATTTTTTTGCTAACTTAGAATCGATTTCTCAAACTTCAAAGAGAAAGAACTTTTTCAAAAATGGGGAAAAAAGCAGACGAAACAACTTCTTAGGAATTACAAAAAGGAATATTCATTTAACAAGCATGATTATTTCTCTTCCAAAAACTAAGTTACCAAAAAAAATGTTTTGAAAAGTTTTTTTTTCCTATTTCCCCAGGGATCAATTATTTAAACAGAATATTTCCCTTTTTCCAAATCAGTAGTCAAGTATGGGTTGTGACCATCTTTTCTGGATTCTCCATTTACATATAGGAAATTGAAGAGATAAGAAAGTTTCGAATTATCTTTGAATACAAAATAATTCTAGTTTAGTCTGAAAAGTTTTATTTTATGTTTGAAGTTTTTATGCTTCTTTTATTCCTCGTTAAAAATGATGGAGATTTAAGTCATCAAATTTTATTTAAATACATTTCAAAATAAAACTTTTTTTTCATTGTTTCTTAAAAGATTTATATAAACGGTATCTTAAATAAGGGATTAAATTTTTGTTCAAGACGAACAGTTTCGTATGTAGATATGTTGGGATTAATTTGAATAAATGTTTTTGGAATTATTAATAGAAATTAGTTGGAATTTTGGAATTAGTTTTTCAAAGCATTATTTGTTCAAATTTTTTATATATATATATATATATATATATATATATATATATATATATATATATATATTATTTATTGTTATTTATATATTATAATTAAAATCCCACATTTAAAAAGCTGTAAAAAAAGAACCACTCGTCACAACTTCAAATTTGAACTGAAGATACTTGAAGAAGGGAGAAATAGTATGGTATCCAAAAAGTTCCACCGATATTGCAGCATCCAATTTGATATGACCTTACTGTGGTGGATGGGCTTCCACCTAACAGTGTCTCAATTGATGAATGATTTGGAAGTCATTTTTTCCATCAAAAAACATGAAACAATCAAGCAAAATGAACACTTAACATGGCTTAATGTGCAACTTATGATAAATACGTTATTATTTCGATTCAAATTATCACTGACAGCCGAATTGACTTTCTTTATGCCGCTAAAAGCGTCATCTATTAATACCCTTTTGAAGTGTTTTTTTATGTCGTACACTTTTCCAATTCGTCAAGTATCTTCAGGTCAAATTTGAACTCATTGTGACGACTCTTTTTTTACAGCATTTTGAAAATGGGACTTTAATTATAATCATCATATATATATATATATAATATAAATTATTTTATCTACTGAAAATCATTCAATATTTAGAAATGATGATCTGAATTACTATTACACTTTAATATAAGCAATGCATCGTTAAGAGAACGGTTTAAAACCCCAACAAAATCTAAAGCTTAATATTTGAGATTTGACTTTTTTTCTCTTACGTTACAGGTAACAAAAAAGGTGATCACCTTTATTGCAGCAACTATTATTAAAAGCCAAATGATTATCTTGCCCTGAACATAAAACCTCAACAACAACAAAAAAAATCATAGGTTACAAGACATATACACATAAAGCATATCCCTCATATTTATGTTATTTTGCAAAAATAATTTGCAGATTTTTTTTTGCTAACTTAGAATCGATTTTGCAAATTCGTTCTTCTAATGCAGCTGGCAGATACACCGTGATCTTCGCCATAAGGGCTGCACAAACGTTACTCACTTTGCATTACGCAGGGGGCGCGTGTAACTTGATGGTAAGCCACGGACGCGGAGTAACAATGCCCCGCAGCGCTCTACGATCCTATTAGGACCGGGATCTACAGCTTAAAGTGGATTCCGAACCACTACAAACACCCATGCCAAAGCCAGGATTTGAACCCGATACCTGTGGTACCGAACCCAGAGCGCTAACCAATCGGCCATCAGTTGGATAATCTTCAGTAAAAGGTGAAAGATTAGCACGAGTTTGAGAGAGTTCTCCATTTGCAAACTTGAAAGAGAAAGAATTTTTCAAAAATGCAAAAAACGGCAGACAAAACAACTTCTTAGGAATTACAAAAAAGGAATATTCATTTAACAAGCAAAAACTTCTTCCAAAAACTAAGTTACCAAGAGCAAGAGCCAAGAATTATTTTAAAAAGATAATTCAAAACAATTCAATAATTCAAATTTTCTTTTTTTATTTCTCTTTTCCCCAATGATCAATTATTTAAACAGAATATTTTCGTTTTTCCAAATCAGTAGTCAAGTATGGGTTGTGATAATCTTTTTTGCATTCTCCATTTACATATAGGGAATTTAAGAGATAAGAAAGTTTTGAATTATCTTTGAATACAAACCAGTTCTAGTTTAGTTTGGAAAGTTTTATTTTATGTTTGAAGATTTTATGTTTTTTTTTTTATTCCTCGTTAGAAATGATGGGAATTTAATTCCTCACATTTTATTTTAATATATTTCAGAATAAATTTTTTTTATTGTTTTTCAAAGGATTTGTATAAACAGTTTCTTAAATAAGGGAATAAATTTTTGTTCAAGACGAACAGTTTTGTATGTAAATATGTTAAGACTAATTTTAATAAATGTTTTTGGAATTATTTTTATGAGTTTTTCAAAGCATTATTTATTAAATTTTTTATAATTTCTTATATAAATTATATTATAATTTATTATATAATATATATATCTTATATATATTAATTTTTATTTATATATTGTATTATATATTATAATTAAAATTCCACTTTTAAAATGCTGTATAATAAAAACCACTTTTCACAATGAGTTAAAATTTGAATTGAAGATATTTGAAGAAAGAGTAAACGGTATGACATGAAAAAAAATGCCACCAATTTTTCCCATCCAATTTAGTACGACCTTACCATGTTGGACACGCTTTCCACTAACAGTGTCACAATTGATGAATGACTTGGAAGTCATTTTTTCTACCAAAAAACCGAAACAATCAAGAATCTTGTTGAGCAACGTATGCTAAATACGTTGTCATTTTGATTCAAAATAACACTGGCAGCCGTTATGACTTTCCTTATGCAGCTTACAGCGCCATCTATTAATACACTTTGGAACTGTTTTTGATGGGTTACCATTTCCCTTTCTTCAAGTATCTTCAGTTCAAATTTGAACTCATTGTGAAGAGTGGTTCTTTTTCTGTAGCATTTTGAAAGCGGGACTTTAATTATAATCGCCCAGCATATATACATACATATATATACACAATATATATACAATATATGTTGTTGTTGTTTCTTATCCCACTTGGCTGGCCAAGCTCACGAGCCCATACGTACTCATGATTGAAGGGGAAGGAAGCAGCTTCTGTTGTGATGGAGCACCCGTAGGTAGAAGCCTGACTTTTGCTCCGTGACGCTCTTACAGTCATAGGAGACCGGGACCTACGGCTTAAAGTGGATTCCGAACCACTACAACAAACATCCATGGCACCGCCGGGATTCGAACCCGAAACCTGTGACACCGAGCGCCAGAGCGCTCGACACTCGGCCATTCAGGTCCCAAATTTGCCAACGGCACGCAGTGTTCCCAGGTGGTCACCCACCCAAGTACTGACCGCGCCCAATGATGCTTAACTTCGGTGATCTAACGAGAACCGGTATATTCACCATGGTACGGCCGTTGGCTATACAATATATATATACAGCATATATATATATAAGCCTATGAAATGAAATTTCAGGCATTTCTAACATTCAGTTAAACGTATATTTTCATAATGGCACAAATTATTTTAACTACAGAAAATCATTTAATATTTACAAATGATGTTCTGGACTACTACTACAGTTTAATTGCTATTACAGACTACTATTACAGTTAATGAATAGTTAAAGCAATGTTTTAAAACCCCAACAAAATCTAAAGATTAATGTTTGACATTCATTTTTTTCTCTTACATTACGAGTAACAAAAAGAGGACTAATGTTTGCTGTACTAACCATTATTAAAAGCCAAATGATTATCTTGCCCTGAACATACAACCTCAATAAAACAGGTAATATATAAAAAAAAAAAAAAAAAATTTTAAGTCGATTCTTACTTTTTTTTCACTATATTGCAGAAAAGTCCTTTATAAAAAATTTTCATTGCTTTTTAAAGTTTATCTGGCGCCATCTATTGGTAGATATATGCAACTTAAATCTAAAAAGAAACTAAAATTAATTAATTAAATGTAATTAATGAACTTTTATTTGGAAAAACTGTATTAACATCAAGTTCAAAACTACAAGTTCAAAAATAATGCATTTGAACTTAAATGGTATATGGATGAATAAAAGTATTTTATGAACGATTGACAATTTGAACAAAATATATATAGGGAGAGTGTGAGCTAATAGAAGGAATTGAAAAAAGAAAAAAAATCATAGGTTAAAAGACATATGCACATAAAGCATATTCCTCATATTTATGTTATTTTGCAAAAATAATTGGACAGGCATTTGAAGATTTCATTTTTGCTAACTTAGAATCGATTTGCAAACTTGAAAGAGAAAACATTTTTCAAAAATGCAAAAAGTGGCAGACAAAACAACTTCTTAGGAATTACAAAAAAGGAATATTCATTTAACAAGCACGATTATTTCCCTGCCAAAAACTGAGTTACCAAGAAAAATATTTTGAAAAGATTTTTTTTTCCTATTTCTCCAAGGAACAATTATTTAAACAGAATATTTCCCCTTTTTCCAAATCAGTAGTCAAGTATGGGTTGTGACCATCTTTTATGTATTCTCCATTTACATATAGGAAATTTAAGAGATAAGAAAGTTTTGAATTATCTTTGAATACAAACTAGTTCTAGTTTAGTCTGAAAAGTTTTATTTTATGTTTGAAGTTTTTATGTTTTTTTTTTATTCTTTGTTAAAAATGATGGGGATTTAATTCATCACATTTTATTTTAATATATTTCAAAATAAGATTTTTTTTATTGTTTCTTAAAGGATTTAAACGTAGGGTACTATAAAGGGTTTAAACGTAGGGAATGAATTTTTGTTCAGTTTTATATGTAAATATGTTGGGATTAATTTTAATAAATGTTTTTGGAATTATTTTTATGAGTTTTTTCAAAACATTATTTGTTAAATTCTTATAATTCCTTTATATATATATATATATATATCTAGGGTGATTATAATTAAAGTGACATTTTCAAAGATGCTGTAAAAAAGAACCACTTTTCACAATGAGTTCAAATTTGAACTGAAGATACTTGAAGAAGGGGGAAACGATAAGGCATCTAAAAGATTCCAATAGATGTACTAATCTCCCAAGTGTACTAATAGATGGCGCTGTAAGCTGCATAAAGAAAGCGAAATCGGCTACCGGTGATATTTTGAATCGAAATTACAACATATTTGGCATGAGTTGCACATTAAACCAACTGTAATGTTCAATGTGCATGGTTATTTCGGTTTTTTGAAGGAAAAAATTATTCCAAGTCATTCAACAGTTGGGACACTGTTAGTGTAAAGCCTATACTAAATTGGATGGGAAAAATCTGTGGAACTTTTTTTGCTGACACACTCTTTCCCTCTCTTTAAAGTAATTTCATGTCAAATTTGAACTCGTTGTGACGAGTGGTTCATTCTTTTTTTACAGCATTTCGAATATGGGACTGTAATTACAATCAGCCTGTATATATATGTATATATATATATATATATATATATATATATGACAAAGATGTAAAAATTATAATGAATTTAATTTAATAATGAGTTTTTTTATTGAATTTAATATAACTTGAAATTAACTTTTTTGCCATATGTATATAAAGTTAAATATGCTAATTTATTTTAATATTACGTTCAACGAACCTATTTATATTTCTATCTGAATCATTTTATTTTGAGATACTAAAGAACTTGTAAATATAACTTCAAATTCAATGATCAGTGTTCTGTCAAGTATTTTTCATTCAGTGAGAAATCTTTTGTTTACTGACAGTGATATAATTTAATTATGCATACAATCATTTTCTTGTGAAAATTTTTTTCTTCATGCTTGTGAAGATTCATCCATCTGTGAATTTATGATAAGATCCCATTGAAGTTTAGACAAGTGTGCACGCATTTTCACATTGATGTATTCCGCTTATGATATGCTATGTCGTAACCTCTCTGTAGTTGTCTAGAAATTTCTCCTATGATATAATGCAAATGTAAGAAGGGATATTATATTTGGACACATATCAATTGATATGTTTAAAATTCAATATGAATTTTATGTTTTTATAAAGCATAAAGTTTAATAAAAATAAAATATATTTAAAAAATTTAATATTAATATTAAATTAAAATTAAAAAATTAAAACTAATATTTAAATTTTATTAAAAATTAATTAATTTAATTTGATAAAATTTTTATTGATTATGTAAAATCAGTTAAATTATATAGACAATATTTAAGTTAATGTATATTTATCTGTATTTTGGCTTAATGTATATTTTTTTGGTTGATTGTATATTTATTTATGTATGTATCTGATATTATAAAATGTTTAAATATAAAAAAAATGTTTTTTGTAAATATTTATTTTTTAAAATTGAATATTACATTAGGTAAATATAATATCTCGTATGGGTCGGGGTTAGAATAGCCCCATTGTAGCTCATGCATGTTGTGAAAGGCGACTAAAAGGTGTACCCAGTGCCGGGGGTATAACAGGGCGGGGTAACCTCATACTTTTCCTTTTGAGTGCCAGAGGTATAATCGGGTAGATTAAAGTCATAGTTCTTCCTTTGGGTGGCGGGGGTATAACCGGGTGGGGAAAAATCAGATTTCTCAATTTGGGTACCGGGGGTATAACTAGGTAGGGTAAAGTCAGACTACATTGGTTGCCTCATGTCTTTGTGCCGCAAGGTCCAGGACAAACGAAGCTGCATGTTTTACCCTTTATAATGACTCGTCGTTTTAAAACACGGGGTTATGGGTCCTCCCGGGTAGGGAGATCTAGGGTAACTGTGCTCCTTCTTCAGCGTCACGCAGTCAAGCCAGACTTCAACCTACAAGTGCTCCATCTCAACAGAAGTTGCTTCTCTTTCCCTCCTCCATGAGACCACATGGGATCTTGGACTTGGTATAGTTGTTGCTGTCGACCAAGTGGGATAAGAAACAACAGTAAATTTAATGTTTTTAAGTAAATATAAATAAATAATACCAAATGAAAATATATTTGTAAATGGAATTTTTAAAAATTTTATTTGGTATGGTCCAGTAGTGAGGCTTGATGGCCTAGTTACAAGCTCTCTGGCTCTCGGTGCCACAGGGTTTGGGTTCTAGTCCCGGCGGTGCCATGGATGATTGTTGCGGTTCGGAATCCACTTCAAACCGTAGGTCCGATTTAATACGACCACAGTGCGTTGGACGTAGGGCTAACAACCCTATTCCATAAAAAGAAAATATCTCATGTCTCGAAATCTGCCTATAGGCAGACGGTCTAGGTCACCTTGGGATTGTTGCATCACTGATGAGAATGATGATGATTATTAATGATTAGTAGACGTTTTGTAACTTGCGAAGCAAGAGTACAAGATGGTTTTGGTTTTAATTTGTTGGCAGAATTTGTAACTCTGCTTTCAGAAATGGAGAAACTCAATATCATTATGACAACATATGTAAAACATCCCACATCCCCAATCAGATTTTCTGTGGGTTATATATGACTGAATAAAATGCGGGCAATTACCCCTAAAAGTCCTCCCGGAAGACAAAGACATCCAATTATCACTTGTCGTTGAGCTATTCGTGTCCTACAATAGTGGAATACAAGACCCACCGATGTTAAACAAATTTATTGCAATTCCCATTTTACGAATCATACGTCAAATCGTTACTGGCAATATTTTCAGTTAAATATTTTTATTGATTTAAATATTGCAAACGGATATAATGATAATAGAAAATAAACACAGATCGAATAGATTAAATTTGTGTTTACACATGTTCACAAATTATTTCAAAAATACTGTGATTTGGTTATAAAAAATGAAGTCATTGAAATTTGCAATTTTAACACATAGGAAATTTCATGCATAATGTAATAAAACAGAAAAAACACAGATCGAATCAATTAAATTTTTGTTTATGCATGTCCAAAGATTATTTCAAAAACACTGAGATT
This sequence comes from Caerostris darwini, assembly GCA_021605075.1. Taxonomy (NCBI): domain Eukaryota; kingdom Metazoa; phylum Arthropoda; class Arachnida; order Araneae; family Araneidae; genus Caerostris; species Caerostris darwini. The sequence goes on from BPLQ01004414.1 coordinate 246,153, forward strand.
TGGTTATTAACAAGTATTATAAAAAAAAAATTTAAAGTCCATTTCTACTTTTTTTTTCACTATATTGCAGAAAGTCCTTTATAAATAATTTTCATTCATTTTTTTTAAGTTTATCTAGCGCCATCTATTGGTAGATATATGCAACTTAAATATAAAAAAACATAAAATTAATTAATTAAATTTAATTACCGAATTAGTATTTGAAAAAACTGTATTAACATCCAGTGTCATCCATTACAAGTTCAAAAAAATGTATTTGAACTTGAGTAGATGAATAAAAAGTATTTAATTAACGATTGAAAATTTAAACAAGATATATATAGAGAGAGTGTGAGCTAATAGAAGGAATTGAAAACAGAATTCATTGAAAATTGTAATTTTTATGTATAATGTAAAAAACCCAGAAGCAAATAATATTGAGAAGTTATTAAAAAACTGACATTTCTTTTTTAAGAAACCTTTTATTAAAAAAAAATAATGAAAAATAATGTTTATCAATAGACAATAATATCTGTGCTAGTAAAACAAAATATGATATCTTTATTCACCAAGGTACAATAATCATTAAGAATTGCTTCCTTTTTCAGAGTCATTAATGCTTTTTTATTTTAATGGGTTTAAAATAATGTTAATTAATTTATAAATGAACACATTTTTACATTCATGATCTTTAATGACTGTTTCCTTAAAATCATTAATTTTTATTACTCTTTTAAATTTTTATTTAAACTTTTCAATGACATTTTAAATGACAAAAAATTATTATTTTTTGTTTTGTATTAGTATATTATTTACTTAAAATAATTTTTTTACTTTTTATTTAGTTTTTAAATTTTTTTTATACTTTATAACAGTATTGTTAATTTAAGTTTATAAAAAATATTTGAGAAAATATTTGTTTAAAGCTGTTATTAAATAACCAAAACATTTTATTTTACTTTTTGATTTATAAATATAATGAGCAACGTTAAATATTTTTCTTAAATGCAGTAATAATTAATTAGCTTCGAATAATAAATTATTAATTAATTTCTGTACATAATTTATTTGATTTTAATTGTTAAGAAAGTATTTCTGATTTATGTTACTAAGCTAAGTGTTTATTATTTTATGGAGAAGACTGAAATATCGTCACATTTGATGATGTTTTATACATTTGAGAATTTGAATTTTATACTATTCAATGTCATTTATTTATCTCATTCTCATTTATTTTTTTCCAACAATAAAATAATTATTGCAAAAACATAATAAATATTAAAACTTCAAAATCTTTAAGAAAAGGAATTTTTATTTATTATATATTTATTAAAAATATTTACTGACCATTTCTCTTGAATGCCCCATGATGCATGTGTTCTTGCCAGTGTGTAGGAGGAAGCACGATTACAATAAAATTTCATATTATTTTGAAAGACTTCAGTAGACCATAAAAAACCCCAACTGATTTACCTACTCACATAACAGGTGGGCTGAAATGTTCGTAGGCTGACACATAGATGGCGCTACTAGTATTAAATCCATATGATTTTTAGTTAGTCCTAACCTTCAAAATACACATAACCTTCAAATACATTACGGTCGTCAGAAATTATTTTGTGGACTTTTTTGATGTTTTCGTCGGTAACAGCCTCTTTGGGGCGTCCACTGCGTGCATCGTTCTCGGTGCCCATTTCGCTTGGTTTAAATTTAGCAAACCACTTCTCTACGCTTGATTTTCCTGGTACAGAGTCCGAATAATGTTTAGCAAGCCAAGCCTTGGCTTCAATAGTATTTTTTTTCGCTAAAAAGCAATGCTTTATTAACACACGAAATTCCTTTTTATCCATTTTTTCAAACTAACAAAAGTTGCTTCACTAAAACTGCTATAACTCACATACTGATAGTGCAACAGCTGTCAAATTTATACACGTGTCTTTTGAAGGTTAGGGCTAACTAAAAATCATATGTATTTAATACTAGTAGCGCCATCTACGTGTCAACCTACGAACAGCCCACCTGTTAATTAACAATGGCTACAGTGCAACAGAAAGTCATTTGCATGATTAGTAAAACTGATCAACAAATATATATTTTTTGAATTTATCTCTGATATTCATGTTCTTGTACAGATCAATCATACATTGAATCTTCATAAAAAACGGTAGCTGTTACTAATTTCATCTACAATAGATGGAATACAGGAAAATATTTGCCATGAAGTTGAATACAGTCTATAGACTATGTAAATTACAAAAGAAGGTCGTCTAGAATTTCATTATCGATTTCAAATATATTTTAACAATAATCTGTGAAATCTTGGAAAAGGATTGAAAAAGAGTTCTTTTACTGCAAAACAGAATACTCTTTTAAGGATTTCAAAAAATTTCTGAATGTAATCAGATTTCAAAGATTATTTAAAGATTTCTGAAATCAGAGAAATAAAGTCATGCAAAGTTCATTCGTAAGTCAAATACTTTTTTTTGGTCGATAAAAGCAATGCTAAGAATATAAAATAATTTTCAAGTTATTTTTGTTTGGTAACAGAATGGGTTATTTTGCTCATATGTTGTAAAAAATACTTCTGGGACAATCTGGAAGGAATGATACTGTAGCGTCTTGGCCTATCCTAGCTTGTAACGGCTTCAAGAAGAGGATCACAATCAGGTTCATGGGAACACTTGAAATTTTATTTACAAACATAACATTATATTAACATTATGTTATAATTATATAACATAACATTTTATTTACAAACATATATATATATATACATTGAATATACATACAAGCATGCAGATGTTACTAATTTCATGTATAATAGATGGAATATAGCAAAATATTTGGCATTAAATTGAATGCAGTCTATAGACTGTGTAAATTACAAAAGAAGGTAGTCTAGAATTTCATTATAGATTTCAAATACATTTCAAGAATAATCTGTGAAATCTTGGAAAAGAATTGAGAAAGAGTTCTTTTACTGCAAAACAAAAAATTTTTTTTTTAAGGATTTCAAAGAATTTCTGAGTTTAAAGATTATTTAAAGATTTCTTAAATCACAAAAATAAAGTTACATCTGAGTTCATTCTTAAGTCAAATACTTTTTTCGTCGATAAAAGTAATTTTTTGGTCGATAGAAGCAGCTTTTTTCGTCGATAAAAGTAATTTTTTGGTCGATAGAAGCAGCTTTTTGGGTCGATAAAATCAATACTGAGAATATCAAATAATTTTCAAGCTATTTTAGTTTGATAACAAAATGGTTATGTTGTAAAAAAGTCTTCTGGGGCAATCTGGAAAGAATGATACACAAAGAATTTGTAGTTGTTTTCATTTGTTTTCTTAAATTCTAAGAAAAAAATATGTAGGCGTTTCAATTTTTTGAAGCTTCATGATTTGGAACTATTTGCACTCGAAATATCCCGGGGAAAAAACAATGATATAGGTTCACTCAACCGAACTTTATGAAACATCACAGTTTTTGCCCTTCGGTATTGTGTGTATGTATTGCAGATAGTGGAGAAGAAACAACGAGGAAATTTTCTTCTTTCTCAATGCAGCAGTTACATTCAATATTTCTGATCGAAGTTGTATCTAAATGAAATATCACAGATAATCTGTTGCAGCTGTACAAAATTAAATATTAACTTAAAAAATTCACATATTGAAATTATAAATTTATTTTTAGTTAATGTGTTATTTTTCAGCGTTTTTGGTCTAAACTTTAATGAATTTCATACATAAAAAGTAATTGTCAATTATATTTATGCAAATAAATTTTTCTTAATGTAGATGATTGTTCAAAGCCTTTAATTTATTTTGCAGATATTTTTTTAATTAAATCTTATACAGATATTTTATAGTTAAACTATGAGAAAATGATCATAAATTCTACATATTAACATTAAAAAATGTATGTAAATGCATGAAATTTGTTCTAAATAATTTCTAAAAATTATATCATTATTTAATCGTCTGAGAGTAATATTTGTTGTAGAATATTGATGTCTTCAGAATAATTATTATATACTGAAAAGATTTAATCTAATTAGCATACAACGCAGTTATTTATTACTATATATGATATAATCACCCTTTCTACTATCATATTGCATTATCTATGCAATAAATAATGCTAATTGCATTAATTCTTGTTATTTGTTAACCCATATCCAGACTTATCTTTTTTTTTAATTACAAATATTTTAATGGAAATAATGTGAGAGTTCTTGATTAAGAAACACTATTAAGTTTAAAATCACTCAATATCAAAATCAAAGAACTTGTCACATGTTAGCTCAGGTTTGTCTTCATACTGTTTTGTAAATAATATGTTAGACTAGCCCCACTCGTGGCACAGTGGCAATATGTGCCGCTAATGAACATTAGAACTGAGGTTCACTACGCTGGCGGCTTTGATGTAGGCACTATTTAAAAAAAAGAGGATAGTCGATGGTGCTTCTGATGTTCAGCATCTTGCCTCGTTAGAAGGCAAGTAGTATGCTGAATAATTCACTGAAGTCTGTGGTATCGATGGCCAGAGCGCTAGCCGGTTGGTTATTAGGCTGCTTTGTTTTCGTTTTCCAACAATGTAATTTAACAAGATTTTCCAGTTATCTGTTCGATTGTTTCTTATGTTCCAGTGATGTGGTGTGGTGTAGTAGTAGTAGTAGATTGTTTCTTATCCTCCTTGGTAGACAGCAACATCTAGACCAAGTCTATGAACCCGTGTGGTACCGAGGAGGGAAAGAGGGGCAACTTCTGTTGAGATGCAGCACTTGAAGTCTGAGTGGGCTCCGTGACCCTGAAGAAGGAGCACAGTTACCCTAGATCTCCCAACCCGGGAGGAACTTTAGGGAGAATTACCACGCAAATTCGTATAGTATGGGAGAAAGCCCTGCAAACTCCCACAAGGTAGTCCGACTAACGAGGCAAGGCACTGAACATCAAAAAACGCCATTGAATCTTCTCATTTTTTTTAAGATAGCGTCTACAACAAAGCCTCCAGCGGATTGAAACTGCGCCCTAATGCTCACCGGCGGAGAGTGTTGCTACTGAGCCACGAGTCCGGCTCCAGTTTTTTTTTTACCACGCATGCAGGATTCAGAAATCTGATTGCGTGTTTCTGAGGTTGGCGAACGAAGTTCTTGTTTGAAATATAACTCGTAACTCAAGGAAAAAAACTTAGTGATGACTCATATCTCAAAAAAATCGTATGTTTGGTCACTCGAATTTAGTGCATAAATACGAAATAAATAAATAATAACAAAAATAAAGGAATTAATACCAGTGTACCAAAAATAAATGTGCACCAGCGTATTACATACTCATATACAAAAAACTGCACTGTAAATGTAAACAATTTTTACCAACTTCCCAATCATATTGTGGATGTCAGATTTCTGGTGCCTCTGATTTATGATCTAGCAGATAGTTAATCACGTACTAAACGACATTAACCGAATTTTCTTTCATAGAAAGCCACTAAAACTCTGCTAAAAGTTATTCAAACACTGCCAATTTAAGAGGGACAGATTGATGCATAGAACATGGCTAACAAGAATCTTTTCAGGAGGTTAGAACTTCGATATGCAATGTTCCGACAGAAAGTCGATACTTTTGAAGTTCGAAAGCACTCCCGATATATCGACTTCCCGGTGTGGCTTCGAAGAGTCCCGCCACCCCCGCGTGCGTCTCTGAGGGCATCGAATGCTGAAAACTCTGAAAGACTTTCGGAAGCATACTGAGAGAGCAATCGATGTGAAAGCAGGATGAAATTGAGCTGCTCAGAAATGATAATTAAATGGATACTTTTAAATAAATTTATTGCTAATCAATCAGGGGTATTGACGTCTTAATAGATTACTGCATGATGGTAAAACATATTCTGAGTGCATATTGATTTAAGGAGTATTATTTTAAGAGTAAAAGGTTTGCTTGAAAATTTTCTACTAGTTCGTCAAAGTTAATTATGTTTGTACATAAACTCAAGAACCACTTATTATATATATGGTCTTACGACGTCATACAATGCCAAATGCATTTTAATAAATTTTGTAGATGGCTATCCATTAAGTATTATTGTAAATAGAAATTTTAATGTCTTTTGAATAAATATTCATGGATATGTTGGTAGAACATATTCCGAGTGCATATTGATTTAGGAAGTATTATTTTCAAGATAAAAGGTTTATTTGGAAATTTTCGACTAGTTCGTCAAAGTTAATTATGTTTGTATATGGATTCGAGGACCACTTACTATATATACGATTTTACGACAACATATAATGCTAAATGCATTTTAATAAATTTTGTAGATGGGTATCCATTAAGCATTATTGGAAATAGAAAGTTTCATGTATTTTAAATAAATATTCGTCAAAATGAAAAGATAATATTGATTTTAATTTTAATAAAATGCTTTTACAGTAAAATTTACTCTTACATTTATATAATCGAAATGCCATCATTCAGCAAATGTGCAATTGTTACTAATGTCCCTGGAGTAGAAAAGCTTATACCATGTCCAGACAACCCCGTCGCAGGCGACCGGGACATGGCTAAGGATAATATTCAGCTCCACTTATCGCGGATCCACGAGGCCTGAAGACTGACTAAACTAGAAGACAACGCTCTACGATCATGTTAGACCGGGATCTACAGTTTAAAGCGGATTCCTAACCACTGCAAACATCCATGTCCCCGCCAGGATTCGAACCTGGAGTACCAAAGGCCAGGACTCTAGCCGATTTACTGTCAGTCACCCGTTACTAAAGGGAAAAAAGATCTAGTGACGACTCGTATCTCAAAAAACTCGTATGTTTGATCGCTCGAATTTAAATATATACAAATTCCAAATAAATTTTAATAACAAAAATAAAGAAATTAATACCAGTGTTCCAAGAATAAATATGTACCAGTGTATTACACACGCATACACAGAAAATTGAACAAAAAACGTAAAAATATTTACCAAACTTCCCAATCATGTTGCAGACGCCATATTTCTGGTGCCTTTGATTTATTATCTCGTGGATAATTAATCACGCACTAAACGACATTAACCGAATTTTCTTTCATAGAAAGCCACTAAAAGTTATTCAAACACTGCCAATTTAAGAGGGGATGAATTCGTACATGGTACATGGCTAACAAGAATCTTTTCAGAAGGATGGAACTTCGATATGTAATGTTCCGACAGAAAGTCGATACTTTTGACGTTCGAAAGCACTCCCGATATATCGACTCCCCGGTGTGGCTTCGAAGAGTCCCGCCACCCTCGCGTGCGTCTCTGGGGGCATCGATTGCTGAAAACTCTGCAAGACTTTTGGAAGCACGCTGAGAGAGCAATCGATGTGAGAGCAGGATGAAATTGAGTTGCTCAGAAATGATAATTAAATGGATACTTTTAAATAAATTTATTGCTAATGGATGAGTGGTATTGATGTCTTAATAGGTTGCTACTCGATGGTAAAACATATTCTGAGTGCATATTGAGTTAGGAAGTATTATTTTAAGAGTAAAGGGGTGTGTTTTGAAAATTTTCGACTAGTTCGTCAAAGTTAAATATGTTTGTACATGAACTCAAGAACCACTTATTGTATATATGATTTTATGGCGTCATATGATGTCGAATGCATTTTAATAAATTTTGTAGATGGCTATCCATGAAGTATTATTGGAATTAGAAATGTTCATGTATGTTGAATAAATATTCGTCCAAATGAAAAGATAATATTGATTTTTAGTTTGATGAAATAATTCTTTTATAGTAATATTTGCTCTTACATTTATATAATCGAAATAACATCATTCAGCAAATGTTTTATTAATATATTTTTTAAATGCTTATGTTTTATAAAACATGATTTGTCGTAGTTGTAAGAAATTTAAAATGTCTAGTTTGGTTCTTAGAGAGGCATTTTGAGTGTGTGTGATTTTGTGATGATGGAAAATGACAATTTTCTTTTGCTGCTTAAAATTTGCAGAAACACATGAAAAATTTAGACATTATTAATAAAAACTAAATAACATGCGTATTCCATAAACCAACGTCCATATATGAACTCCAGTACCATTTATTATATATATGGTTTTATGACGTCATATAATGCCAAAGTAGTGCATATAAAACAAAAAAATATATAAATTTTGTCGATGTCCATCCATTAAGTATTATTGAAATTAGAAATTTTCATGTCTTTTGAATCAATATTCGTCAATATGAAAAGGTAATATTGATTTTTATTTCGATGAGATAATGCTTTTATAGTAATAATTGCCCTTACATTTATATAGCTGGAATGTCATCATTCAGCAATTATTTTGTTAACATGCTTGTTAAATGCAAATATGTTATCGTTACTAATCCCCGTGGTTCAGGAAATCCTACGCCAGGTCCAAAGGATCTCGTCACAGGCAGCTGGTCCATGGATAAGGGTAATATGCAGCTCCACTTTAGCGAGGAACCACGAGGGCTGAAAACTGACCTGAAAACCCCAAGACAAAGCTCTATGATCATATTAGACCGGGAACTACGGTTTAAAGTGGATTTCGAACCCCTACAAATATCCATGACCCCGCCGGAATTCGAACCCGAAACCGGTGGAACCGAGCGTTAGCCACTCGGCCATCAGGCTCCAATAAATGCGACTGTTTTGTTAAACGTGATTTGTTGTAGTTGTTATGCAAGTGTTGGGCAAATATAATGAATATCTGCCATTTTGTGAGTTTTTATGGTGTCCAGTTTGTCCGGGAGGTTTAAAATGTCTAGTTTATCAGGTGCTAAACTAGACTTGTGATTTTGTGGTGATGGAAAATTACAATTTCAATTTGCTGCTTAAAATTTGTAGAATACCAATATGAACATTTTAGACATTATCAATAAAATCTAAACAGCATACATATTCCATAAATCAACATGCATACTGAATAACAGGGAAAAAAAAAATTATTTTGATTTTAAAGTTATAAAACGCACGGAGAGTCAAACATGTCTGAACTTGTCTTTTTTTCATTGCAAAAGTTTCTATGTCCCCAGACAATGATAGATTTGACTCTACACAAAGGGTGTAGGCACCACCATCCATCAAATACTCTTCCGCAAATATTTTTAAGTCACCGACATTTTTCTTTTTTCCTCATATTTTTTTCGTGTTGTCCCACAACAAACTTGACTTGCCTCAAACTTTTAGCGCAATCTGATGTCTGGCCTTTATTTCAATTTTTCTCCTGTTGTTTAACTCATTAATCATGTATGTATTTCTGCAATGTTTCGCTTCTCATTTAACGTCTGCAACGAAATTCTGAAAATGGACTTTTAAGAAGACAGTCTTTCAGTTGTCAAAGGAGATTTTAGATCTTGCTATGAAAGTAAAGTGAAATCATTGGGGTTTTATCTTCTAAAAGAAATTCGACAAATTTTTTAAGCAACCTGCTTTAGATGAACTGGAATTAATTTACAATGTGAGTATCAGGTCAGTGGGGAAAAATTGCAAAATTGCAACAGATTCAATGTGGACTTATATTATTTGTGTTTGTTGTTGTTGCTTATCCCCTTGATTTAGAATCCTAAACCAAGTCCAGTAGATCATGCTGCATCAATAGATCGTAAACTGTCCTCCCCTCATTCAACAGTTGCCTCACAGAGGCACCAATACAATCTATGAGATGAGAGGGAGACGCGATGGTCGAACAATGACATAGGGTATATGTCTTCTCGTCTCCATTGAAGGTCATACTCTTAATGTGGCCAGTCCTTAGTCTAGCTAAAGCCGTTTGAGTAGGTCTAGGACAGGAGCACTGCATGGACATACCAGGATATTTAGCGGCGTACCATGCATGAATTGGTGGCGACCTCTAAGAGGTATTCACTCTGGCTAAAGTCATGGAAGGAACCTCTGAAGCTAACAGATTGGAAGAAGAAGCTTTGGGAAGTTCGCTACCTTCCCTAGCGAGCAGATCAGCAATTTCATTTCCATAGATGCCCACATGGGAGGGAATCCACTGCAAGCACACCGATCCGATCTGGTCCAAAACAGCTAGTTTAAAAACTATATCCTGCCCCAATTTGTCCAAGATGCTTGGCCAATCTTTCAAATACTGTATTGAGCTCTTACTATCAGTCAGAATCCAAACATCAGGTACTTTAAAGTCTAAAGCTAGGTTCAGAGCTTCGCTTATAGCAGTTAATTCTGAGCGGAACACTGAGCTATGGTCCGGGTTTCTAAAACGATATCTAAATTCTCCTGTACTTGTCTTCATAAAAATTCCGCTACCTGTTCTTCCAGAGTCAGATTTGCTTCCATCAGTGTAAATAACCAGGGCCCGAGGAGAAATGTTATTGATGATCTCGAGAGCCAAGTGACGCAGCAACTCCGGGTGTTCTTCGTGTTTGATAAATTTCACTTTCAAGTCTTCATTAAAAGTTACATTACTAAGTACAGTAGTAGGTGTCAGTAGATTAAAAGGAATACTGGGCTCGACTTCAATAATATTATTTGCCTCAACGATGTATGGAAAATGGAAAGTATCATTCGACGTATCAACTTATATTATTTGAACAAAATCTATATGGATAATATTTCAACAAAATCTATTTCTATATAAATTTTATTCAACAGAATATAATTCTAGTGATATGAATTCATATTATTCAACTATTAAATATAACATGATTTATATAATCTACTATTATTAACTAATTTGAAGATTTTTATAATTAGTTTAATTATTAGTTTTAGTCTTTCATTTTATTTAATGTGTATATCATTTAGATTCAGATACTTAAAACAAATTTTGAAATAATAACATATTTTGAAATACACAAAAATTTAAGAATTATTCGGTTTGTATAACTATGATCAAAACTTAGATATAAACATTGTGGAATTTATTATATTTAAAAATTAACTAATTTTTATTAAAAATAAATTAATTAAAAGTTTAATTATTTTATTAAAAATTAATTAGTTTTCTAAAATGAAGTTGAAGTTTTTACACATTTACTATTTTTATTAAAAATATTAAAATTTCTTAAATATTCTTCAGAATATGAGAACAGTTGAATTAACAATCGATCGGAAGAGCTTTTGAAACATTTTAAATAAAACATCTTTGAACAACATTCAAACCGAAATTGATTGGCTTTACTTTAGACATAACTTTTCGATAATTACTTTGTCTCCAACATTTTAAAATTAGAGTTCAATAAACTACTATAACAGTTTTCGAAAAGTAATATAGTTATATAAGAAACGGTACATAAGCTTCACCTACACAAAAAAATGATATGCTTTTATATGTTTTTCCTCCGCATAAAAGTTTAGCAATCTTATATTTACGCTCCATTTCTTGAAACCAAAAAGTAGTCTGTTTAACGTTAAAGTCAGTTAAGAACATTCATACTGTATGAACTTCAAGTTGGAGGAAAAAGTTTTCTTTATCCTTTAATGGAGAGGAAATTTTTTTTAAACAGTCAATAAAATAGAAGTTTTAAGATAAGCTTATTATTTAAAAAGTATTGATAACATAACCTAGAAGAGGCGTGGCAAAGTGTTTTCATAGAACTATTCAAATAACTCATGTGTGATCGAAAATGCAGTATCGTATATCTGTTCTTGAAGTGGTAACTGTGTGCTTGAGTGTGTTTTTCCACATCACTACCATTGGTACATTTATCTTACACTTATATAATCTTAGATAATAAAGATAATAACTAAAAATTTAGCCCGATTCATGGCTCAGGGGCAACGTGCGCCCAGGTGAGCAATAGGGCTGAGGTTCAATCAGCTGGCGGCTTTGTTGTAGACACAGTTTCAAAATAAGAGAAAATTCGATGGCGTTTGTGATGTTCAGCATCTTGCTTCTGACTACCTATTGAGAGTTTTCCGGGTTATTCCCCCTCCCTCGATGCACTAAGGATGAGTTGTTCCACATAAAAATCTTCCGGAAGGCACTTCCCTGCTTCTTCAGCGACTCGGAGTAATGTCAGACTTCTACTTACTGCTGCTCCATCACAACAGAACTCCCCCTTCCCAACTTCTATGATGGATACGACGACAACAACAATAACAACTAAAAATTATAAAGTTCAAATTCCTAAATTGTATATTTTCCGATATTCACAAAAATGGGAAAGAAATGTATGCACAGAAAAACTTATAGTTTGTTCTCTGTCAAATAACCTGCTGCCGATAAATAACTTCGAGAAATTCACAATACTCCCTTTTCGGTTAGAAAAGAAAGTGGGAAATTTCTCTCTGGGGTAAAATTTCCACGAACATCAGTGGGCCATAGAGGGTGCTTTACATCCAGAATAGCACAAGCATCTATATTCCGTTCAGGCAACTGTATGACCTAATATATAATGAAGGATAAACTAGCATATATATACTAGAGGATGACATTTTGTTCAATAACATAATTTATTATAACAAAATAAAAGATACAATATATGATATTTTCTTTAGCATGCAAATGTTTTTCTTAGTAGAAAATATTGGACATGAACTTCGATAAATTGTAATGTCTCGGACTATACTAGACCTACAACGGCTTCCAGAAGAGGGCCACTTTAAAAACTTAATACAACGTGTACTTTAGGTCTGATAGAAATGTGGGAATAAATGTGTCTTGTATTTTTTATAAAATATTGCCTGGTCTATTTAATCACTTATCTAATTACGTATTTGCATAACATGAGCCATATTATATAAATATGTAGAATAAACCTGAATTTGCAATGATATTATTGAAGTGAACTTCACTATAAGTTCTTTAGTAAGTGCTTTAAGTGATTTTTACTATAAGTGTTTTAAAAACAAAGTAACTTATAATTGAAAGCTTAAAATGTAAATTATAATACTAAATAAAATTATCTTTAATTACCATATAATTATGGAAATTTGCCTTTTGAGCATTTCAAGAAAACATTAGTCATTTTAGCAAATGAAAAAACATTTCAATAAATTTAATCCATGCTTATTTTTAAAAAAAGATAAAGTCTCATTTCACAACAAAATTTTTCACTTTACGATTCATATTAGAAGCATCCATTTTTTAAATAAAATGACCTAAATTATTTAATTTATTTAAAAGTATTATTAAACTCTATATTTAATTCTACAATAGTTCAGGATTTTATAAATCAAAATCTTGCTTTAAAATAGTGACCTAAAATTTTTAGTGAAAAAAAAAAGGAACTTTCTAGTTCTCGCCAACTTCTTTATGTGCCACGTCCATTCGCTCGAGTAAGTTCCCATTCATCCCTAAAAACATCGTCTGTCTAATCGATGCCTCCTCTAAGAGTATCACTGGCTCGAAGGGTGGAAGAGAGGGCATGTCCACCCCCCAAAGATCGATTTCGAGTGGCTGTTATTAAATAGTTCATTGACAGAAGCCAGCTAAGACCAACACCAGAGTCCATCGGACACAGAGATCTTTTGTGAAAGAGCTCTGTTCCATCGAATTTGTGTCAAAACCTAGCTCCTAGAAAGAAGAGCTTCCTTTCAAGGGGTTGATCTCTTCTCTTCACTTCTTCTTTTGCTTCTTTTTTACGGTATGAGTGGGTCCGAAAAAGTTTCTGCTATTGTCGCCCAGTTTTGATGAATGTGGTGTTGTGTTGAAAAAGTGGTAGGTTCCATTAGCTGGAGGAATCATTAAGTGGAAAGTACTGTTTTTCACCCTTGTTTCAGAAAAGATGCAACAGACAGCAATTTTTTATGGTGTACTCAATTAGCCGACATGAAATGATGTCTGGGCTTTGGATGACAGCTGATTCCTACTTTATTAGTGAATGTTTTGCTTTGTATTGTTTTTTAAAAGTATTTTCAATGGAAAACATTTGGTCTTTGATGCAGAATTATAATGTGGAATACAGAAATATTATGTGTAACATAATTAATAATTACAGAATGAATGTGGTGTTTGGTTGAAAAAGTGGTAGAATCCATTATCTGGAGGAATAATTAAGTTTAAAGTACTGTTTTTCATCCTTGTTTCAGAAAAGATACAACAGACAGCATTTTTTTATGGTGTACTAAATTAGCCGATATCAAATGATGTTTGGGAGTTGGATGGCAGCTGATTTTATTTTATTAGTAGAGGCTTTGCTTTAAAAATATATTCAATGTTAAATATTTATCTTTGATGTAGAATTATAATGTAATTTTTTAAAGCAGGTTAATTCAATGAAAATTGTGATAGAAAGATAATGGTTAATACTTTATGTTTAATGTAATGACAGAATTACATTAAAAACTAATATTGAATTATTTAACTGTCTTTATAAATATGCAGAATATGGCAAAGATAATCAGACTGTTTGAATGTAGTTTTTTCAGGTATTATTCCTTTACAACATGCAAATGTGAAATTAACTGCCTCTAAATCACTTTTTTATATTATTATTCTATTCTATTCTATTTATTTTTATAATTGCAGCATAAATTAAAAAAATCTTTTAACTATACAATATTTTTATTTTTAACGTAAACCACACAATTCAAGTAAATGGATTTAAATTATACATTTCCACTGAAAGATACATTTATCACACGCATAACGTGTCATTCTAACAGATATTTTCATAAGCTCCCTAGACTGATTCAGGCAACTGTTTTTATAATTAACAATTTGCATAATCTAAATAAACTGAAGGTTACAACAGTCAACGTACAACGTCAGCGTAATACGGTACTTTTTTCGTTTTTAAGTGCTGAATTATTGTCCAAATAAACCAACAGTCTTGCAGAAAGGAATTGCTTCACTCCCTTACAAGTATAGCTCACAAGCTTTTCCTTTGATTTATAATGAGTAACACCAAACCAGTAGCAAGCCTATCATATTAGTGGCAAAGAAGCTAAAATCAAAGTACAAGATGTCAAAAAACTAAGAAGAACAAAAACAAATTAGTTTGTTTTATCTGCATTCAAGTCCGACAAGTTTAAAGAAGCAACATCAAAGGAAAAAAATAAATTGATTCTAATTATACATTTCATCTGAAAGATACATTTATCAGCATTACAGAGTGTCATACTAACGGTTGTTTTCAAAAGCTTCTTGACTGATTCATACAACTGGTTTTACACACTTAACAATTTGCATATTACGCACAAGCTGACGGTTATAATAAAGCACAGTCAACGAAAAAGGTCAACTTAATAAAGTACTGTTCATTGGGTTCAAGTTCTGAAATATTCTCCCAACAAACCAACAGTCTGGTAGGGACATAGTAAATTCTTTTGACTAATCCATGCAACTGCTTTTTTACACTTCAGAACTTGCATAATCAACACAAGCTGACGGTTACAATAAAACACAGTTAACCAAATACCATACTTTTATTTGGTTTCAAGTACTGAAATATTGTCCAAACAAACCAACAGACTTGTAGAAAGGAATTGCTTTACTCCCTTACCAATAGAGCTCAGAAGATTCTCCGTTGATTTATAATGAGTAACATCAAAACAATTACAAACCTATCATTTCCGAAATTAAAATCAAAGTACATAATGTTAAAAAACTAATAAGACGAAAACAAATTAATTTGTTTTATCTGCATTTAAGTCCGACAAGTTTAAAGAAGAAACATCAATGGAGAAAAATAAATTGATTCAAATTATACATTTCATCTTTTCAAAACATACATTAAATTTATCATTCGTACAGCCTGTCATTTTAACAGTTATTTTCATAATCTTCTTGACTGATTCATGCAACTGCTTTTAAGCACTTCAAAATTTGCATAATCAACACAAACTGACAGTTACAATAAAACACAGTCAACATACAACCTCAACATAATAAAGTGCTTTTCTTTCGGCTTCAAGTTCTAAAATATTATCCAAATAAACGAACAATCTTGTAGGGACATAAGCTCCCTTGACCGATTCATGCAACAGCTTTTTTACACTTCAGAATTTGGGTAAACCAGAAAATCTGACAATTACCATGAAACACAGTCACAACAAAATACCATATTTTCTTTCGCTTCAAGTACTGAAATATTCTCCAAACAAACCAACAGACTTTTAGGAAGGAATTACATCATTCCGAGTATAGTTCACAAGATTTTCTCCGTTGATTTATAATGAATAACACCAAACCAGTTGTAAGCCTATCATTTCAGTGGCGAAGAAGCAAAGATCAAAGCAAAAAACTAATAAGAGTAAACAAATTAGTTTATTTTATCTGCATTCATGCACAACAAGTTTAAAGAAGAAACATATTTGAATCGTTTTACGTCAAATAAATGTGTTTATGTGGTCGCTCAAGTAGAAGTTATTTTAAAAACAAACATTGCTAAGAAGTATTGAGCGGGATTTAAAAATTCTTTTTTCAATGTTTACTTTACATTTGAGTCTCCGTCTTTTAATACTTTCCCCGCGGCGTGTCTATCCCGAGATACGCTGGCGGCATAAATATTTCTCGTAGGATTCGCTCTACATATTTAGTTTGCTTGTTTTTGTGGGGGAAAACCTAATTTGCACCCACACATGCAACAAAAGCCACTGGAATGTTCCTATTCCAACAAAATCCAGGGAAATAATTTGTTTAGTTAAAATAATGATGCACAATGTATCAAGGGAATGGATCTCATTTTTCAGAGTGCATGCTGTAAACGTCTCGGCCTATATTAGACTTATAGTGTAATGACTTCAAGAAAGGGGCCACTTTTAGGTTCATTGAGATACTTTAATTTTTATTTACAAGCACTGTATATATACAAATAAGGTACTTTGGGTTATTATACAAAGAAAATGAAAAGAAAAGTTATGAAAAGTTAAAAATAAAATTTGATATATATGACTGTTGAGCGCAGGGCTGACAGTCCTATCTTGTAAAAAGAACTGTCTCGAAATCTGGCAGTCAGCAAAAGGCTTTGTTTCACCATGTGCTGTGTTGTAAAACTGTGTTGCAACAATATTTGAAATTTGCTGTAACAATTTTGTTTTAATATAGTAGTTATATTATGTTGTAGGAGAATATTACCGCAGCGGAACTTTAAATAACAAAATTTTCTAACAGTAATTTTTTTTAAAGGATTTTTTTACCCATGTTAAAATTCTTCAAGAAAGGGCCACTCCAACTTTCACAATTTTCTGTATTAGATTCCCCAAACTTTTATAATCTTCTCAAAAGCTTTTCAATATAAACTTCCGTATATATATATATTTTAAAATGTGAAAGGAGTTTTTGGTAGATGTATTCATAAATGCATTAGATTTTGACTTTAAAACTATTTTTAGAATAAAAGAAGGGCTTAGAAGAAATGCTCTTTTGACAATATTTTTTTGCTATTTCGTAATAAAGAAGAAAGGATGAACAAATATGTTGTTGTTTTTAAATGCCGAGCACAAAGACCTTTCAGAACAATGGAATTATTCTGAAATGTTTCATATTTCAAGAAACACTGAAAACTATATATATATATACACTATGTGGAAGAAAGTGACGGGACACGACACTATAACGCCATAAACCCATATTTATTAAAATTAATAGGAGGTACGGCCTCCTTTGGCTGCGATCACAGCTGCAACCCTTCTGGGCATGCTTTCCACTAAATTAGCCATAGTGGCAAGAGGAATTTCCTTCCAATGTTTAACAGGAAGTTCCATAGTTCAGGCTTGCTTTTGGGGAGTGGGGTGCAGGCCCTCAACCGACGGTCCAATTCGTCCCAGAGATGTTCAATTGGGTTAAGATCAGGGCTCTGCGCCGGCCACTCCATGCGTTTAACGTTGTTGTTCACATACCAATCAAGAGTCCTCCTTGCAACATGGCATGTTGCGTTGTCGTCTTGATACCAGCAATCATCCATACCGTACGTTGCCCACAAGGTAGGAAGGGCATGATTGTCGAGAAAATCACAGTATCTATCGGCATTCATCGCACCATCAACCTTCACCAGTGGGCCAGTCCCATACCAGGAGAAACAGGCCCATACCATCAATCCTCCTCCACCAAACTTTACAGTTGGGACGACACACTCGGGCAAAAGGCGTTCTCCTGGTAAACGCCATACGCAAACACGTCCATCGGAACGGAAAAGGGTAAATCGTGACTCGTCACTCCAAAGGACGCGTTTCCAGTCATCCAGAGTCCACGTACGGTCGTCTTTGGCCCATCGAAGGCGCGCTTTCTTGTTCGTTTTCGTAATCAAAGGCTTATGGGCCGCCTAACGTCCAGTGTAACCTAACTTATGGGCCTCAATACGAAGAGTCTTGGTCGAAATGGCTACACCTGTAAATTGTTTAAACTCATTAGCGATGTTATCCATGGATGTTTGACGGTTACTTCGAATCTCCCTGCCGAGTACCCGCCGGTCCCTGCCGGTGAGAACTGTAGATCGTCCACTTCGGGGTTTGTTCTGACAGTGTCCCTCAGTCTTGTAGGGACACACAACACGTGCTACATTTAATTTTGAGCAGTTACGGAGACGGGATATCTCCCTAATTGACACCTTGGCAAGATGCAATCCAACCAACACACCTTTGTCGAACTCAGACAACTCTTCCCGTGGCGGCATCTTGACAAGAAACAAGTCTAGTCGACTACTCACAGTATTTATAGGATATGGCTGGCACGTGACACCTATTATTGCGCATGTGTCAGCTGTATTGTCGACTTTTCTACTTTTCGAGGTGTGTCCCGTCACTTTCTTCCAGATAGTGTATATATATATATACTACTGTGTCCAAAAAGTCAGACCAATTTTCAATTTAAATTTTCGGGAAGATGGTATTTCATTTTTTTTTCTTTTTTAGTTGGTTGGCACTGTCCTTGATAGATGTGTGAAAATATTCATTAGTGCTTGAGTTACGCTTGGCTTTGTGAGACAATAAAGCTGATTCCGGCGATTTTTGAAATGTCTCATCAATCGACTCAAAACGGTGCCCCCGGAGTGGACTTTTGAGATTAGGGAATAGCCAAAAGTAGCACGATGCTAAATTAGGTGAATACTGTGATTGTGGAACTTTATGGGTTTCACTTTTGGCGAAAAATTCACGAAGAATCAATACAATGTGAGCTGGCGCATTCAATGTTTTCGGTACCAATCAAGATTTGACGCGTTTGAGGCCCAAAACATCTTTTAAAACGGAATTTTGAAATTCCAACAGCGTCAGCAAGGTCTCTAATTGTAAATCGATGATTTGCAAGCACCAAATCTTTAATTTTTTGGACGTTAGCTTCGTTGGTTGAGGATGGTAGTCGACCAGAGGGCTCTTCTTCTTCAACGCGCTCTCTGCCTTCTTTGAACTATTTTTACCAGTTCTAAACATTTCTTTCCAATATAGGAATGCTCACCGAATGCCTTCTGCAACATTTTATACGTTTCCGCAAGCAAAGTTTAATGCAAGTTCTTTGCTCAAATAATTCAGAAATTTAAAAATTTGCCGGAATCAGTTTTAGCTTTCTCACAAAGCCAAGCGTAACTTAAACACTAATGAATATTTTGACGTCAAATTTTATACAGATGTCAAGAACAGGGCCAACAACCTAAAAATTGAAATACCATTGAAAACTGGTTTGGGAAATTGAAAACTGGTCTTACTTTTTAGACACAGTAGTATATATATATTTATATATCGCTATATCACTATATCACTTCATAATTTAAAATTTATATATATTCATATATTAAATATATATAAATTTTAAATTATGAAGTGATTAATAATTAAAAAAGCAAAAACGAAATGAAATTGAAGTTTGAGATAAAATTAACAAAATTTTTTCATATATCAATAAATAATTTCCCTAAGCTTAAATTACGCAGTTTGGAAAAAAGTTATTATCTAAGTATTTTTTTTATTAATCGTTTGTATTTAGGTCAAAAACAAAATAATCATCATAATAATTTTTCATATCAGCCAATTTTTTCGCCATATGGCAATATTTTGATTCTCTTCATATTTCAGTTGGCGTTACAAGTTATACAAATTTAAATATATAATAATTATATAGGCCCTTTTTATCTAATTTTGCAGGAATTAGATTTATTTATGGAAATATAAAATATGTGGTGAATTGAAAAAAAAATGTATGCAGTTAAAAATTGAAGTCTGCAAATTAAACAATGTCAACCGATTAAGAATGTAAATTCCTGTTTAAGAATTATACAATAATTGTTCTTCAAGTACAATGCATGTGCAATGTGTTGTATATTGTGATGCTTGCATACGCAACGTAGTATTAGACAGACTCGTGCCTCAGTGGCAAATCAGGGGCCGCTGGTGAGCATTAGGGCTGAAGTTCAATTCGCTGGAGGTTTAGTTGCAGATACTGTTTCTCAAAACGAAGAGACACGATGGTGTTGTGATGTTCATCATCTTGCTTCTTAGTTGGACTAAATATTGAGAGTTTTACGTGTTTTCTCATATACGATGCTTCAATGTGGGGGGATTGTCCCCTAAAAGTCCTCCTGTCCCTAAAAGTCCTCCCACTGTTCTCTTTCTTTCGCGACAAGGAGACAAGTCTGCCTTCTATCTACGGGCGCTCCATCCCAACAGAAGCTGCCCCTTTCCCACCATCCATGAGTACACTACTCCTGCGATGTTCATTTCGCCCTGCAGAATACTGAACATTAGACAAAAAAACAACAAAACCTATGCTGTATTATACAGTAAGTTGAAATAATCGAATTTCTGGCTTATTTCATTAAACTGGTAGCACCACCACATGAATTCTTTTTTAAGTAAATACAGTTAATGATCTCAAATTGTAAAAGAATAATAATTTTCAACTATTTAGTTGCCTTGTAAGTATATTTTATATTTAAATCATACTATCAGAGTTCAGAGAGAGAGAGAGAGAGTAAAATTCACCAATTAAAACTGTTATTCAAAACGTCTACCATAGGTATACGTACCCAATGCCTATACGACAATAAATAGATTATATAATATGTTGCATTTGAAGAGCAATACATTTGAAGAAGTTGAATCATAAAATAAATTGCATTATAAAACATGATTTATTTTTGAAGTGTTGAACAGCAATTTAATCATTTAGCGATGAAAGAGAGATTGTGTTGTTCTGAGTCTAAAGTTGGCGCAGCTACCCTCTAACGTGTGAGGAACTTCGTGTTTACTTTTCTTACCCCAAACGGCCTGACCTTCAATGGCTCTCTGCAATATGGGTGGTCTGTAAAGAAAACAACTATCACGCTCAGAGTTTATTTTTGTGAGTTTTGTTTTTCCTTTTCATTTTTAAATATTGGAATAGCTGAAACTATTAAATATTTGAATAACTTATAATTTTTTATTGTTTATTTTTTGTACAGCAGAGACTTTATTTATTATCATCATTATTATTTTTTTCTTTGCATTCTAGAATGAGTCACTTTGAGCGAGGCAGACAAACAAATCCAACTCCCCTGCAGACACTTTAAGGAACACAAAAGTTTCGACCGCCAACCGGTTTACTCTGTAGGAGGTTACTATTTGAGTAACATAAACATAATTCGATAATATCTTGCCCACTCAATAGGTTAAATCAAGTCAATCATGTTCATCCTCTTGTTAGATTACATAAATAAATGATTAAAAATTTCAATAAATTATAATTTTATATTGTTTTTTTTTTGTGTGTGTGTACGACAGAGGTTTTTTTTTTTCTTTAACCTCTGTGAGTGAGGCCGCAAACAAATCCAGACTCCCTGACATTTTAAGGAGCACACGGTCGTAAAAGTTTCTTCCGCCAACCGGTCTACTCTATAAGGGTTAGTGCCCACCGAGGCGAGAAGCGTTTAAGAGACAAGAGTTGACCAATCACTAGCCTCACCGCGCTCGCCTGAAACCGGTTTGAAATGCACCGCTTCGAGTTGACCAACTTTCAACTCGAAGCGGAACTTCACTAGGCGCAATGCTATTTCTGACGTTTCGCTGGGAAGGGGTCGAAAATATTTTCTTGCCTGCCGCATGTCGCGTCGTCGCCTGTCGCCTCGGTAGGAAGGAGCTTTAAGAGGTTGCTATTTGAGGAAAATATCGTGTCCACTCAATGGGTTAAATCAAGCCTATCACGTTCATTATCTTGTTAAATTACGTAAATAAATGATTAAATATTTCAACAACTTATAATTTTTTTGTTGTTTTGCTATTTTTATTTTTTATGGCAGGTGGGTGTTTTCTTTGTATTCTAGAGTACAGAGAAATGAACCGCTCTGAGTGAGGCTGAGAAAGAAATCCAAATCTCCTGACACTTTAAGGAGCATACGGTGGAAAAAGGTTTGACTGTGAACCGGATTACACTGTAGGTTATAATTCACTGTAGTAACATAATTCGAAAATTCCATACCCACTCATTGGTTTAAATCCTATCATGTTCCTATTTTTGTTAGATTACATAAATAAATGAATTAAATACATTGTTTTTCAGCTCCAATGTAATATAGACTTCGGTTCATCTTATTAAATTCATGATCTAATACATGGTGCTACAATTTAAACTAGAAGATAAATTACAAATAACACCATTCATCTTTGAAATCTATTGATTTTCGGAAACAATAGATTATTAATATTTTCTCTCCACACATAACTGGTGATAAAATATAATAGTTCAATAAACGGGATACGTAAATCCATATGAATTGCGTTATATGCAGTAATAAATCGAGATTTGCTGAATATGAATGAATTCGACTGACTAGACTGGAATTCTATTTAATTGCTATAATCCCTTTATTCATAATCGGACATTAAATGCTAAATTATTTAAAATTAATTCTACTGTGAATATTATTCCATTTACAAGTCAGAACTGAAATATCGATTTGTAGTAAGTTATGCCTAAATATGAATACACATGTAAGCATTTATTAGTATTACTATCATCTGTTTTCAGAAGGATTTTATGGCCCTAATTTAAATTTATGAGAATCATATCTAAGCGGTATGAAATAATTGTAAGCGTTTATTGAAATTTAACTTGTGATTGTTATAGATTGTAATTCTTTTTATTGAATTTAAATCTATAGGAATTTTATTGAATTTTAATGTATAGAAATTTTATTGAATTTAAATTTACAGGATTGAATTTATATTTATAAGCTGGAATTTAAATCTATAGGAATTTTATTGAATTTAAATTTATAGGCTTGAATTTAAGTCTATAGGCTTGAATTTAAATCTATAGGCTTGCATTTATATCTATAGGCTTGAATTTAAATCTATAGGAATTTTATTGAATTTAAATTTATAGGAATTTTATTGAATTTAAATCTATAGGAATTTTATTGAATTTAAATCTATAGGAATTTTATTGAATTTAAATCTATAGGAATTTAAATCTTTTTATTGAATTTAAATTTATAGGCTTAAATTTATATCTATAGGCTTGAATTTAAATCTATAAGAATTTTATTGAATTTAAATTTATAGGCTTGAATTTAAATCTATAGGAATTTTATCGAATTTAAATCTATAGGAATTTTATTGAATTTAAATTTATAGGCTTGAATTTATATCTATAGGTTTGAATTTAAATCTATAGTAATTTTATTGAATTTAAATCTATAGTAATTTTATTGAATTTAAATCTATAGGAATTTTATTGAATTTAAATCTATAGGAATTTTATTGAATTTAAATCTATAGGAATTTTATTGAATTTAAATTTATAGGAATTTTATTGAATTTAAATCTATAGGAATTTTATTGAATTTAAATTTATAGGAATTTTATTGAATTTAAATCTATAGGCTTGAATTTAAATCTATAGGAATTTTATTGAATTTAAATCTATAGGAATTTTATTGAATTTAAATCTATAGGAATTTTATTGAATTTAAATTTATAGGCTTAATTTATATCTATAGGCTTGAATTTAAATCTATAGGAATTTTATTGAATTTAAATTTATAGGAATTTTATTGAATTTAAATTTATAGGAATTTTATTGAATTTAAATCTATAGGAATTTTAATTTTATTGAATTTAAATTTATAGGCTTTTATTGAATTTAAATCTATAGGCTTTTATTGAATTTAAATCTATAGGAATTTTATTGAATTTAAATCTATAGGAATTTTATTGAATTTAAATTTATAGGCTTGAATTTATATCTATAGGCTTGAATTTAAATCTATAAGAATTTTATTGAATTTAAATTTATAGGCTTGAATTTAAGTCTATAGGCTTGAATTTAAATCTATAGGAATTTTATCGAATTTAAATCTATAGGAATTTTATTGAATTTAAATCTAAAGGAATTTTAATTTATAGGCTTGAATTTTTATCTATATCTATAGGCTTGAATTTAAATCTATAGGAATTTTATCGAATTTAAATCTATAGGAATTTTATTGAATTTAAATATATAGTCTTGAATTTATATCTATAGGTTTGAATTTAAATCTATAGTAATTTTATTGAATTTAAATTTAAATATATAAATTTGAATTTATATTGAATTTAAATCTATAGTAATTTTATTGAATTTAAATCTATAGGAATTTTATTGAATTTAAATCTATAGGAATTTTATTGAATTTAAATCTATAGGAATTTTATCGAATTTAAATCTATGGGAATTTTATTCAATTTAAATTTATAGGCTTGAATTTATATCTATAGGCTTGAATTTAAATCTATAGGAATTTTATTGAATTTAAATCTATAGGAACTTTTATTGAATTTAAATCTATAGGAATTTTATTGAATTTAAATCTATAGGAATTTTATTGAATTTAAATCTATAGAATTTTATTGAATTTAAATCTATTTGAATCTTAGCTGAACAGTATTAAGTAATTGTAAACGCTTATTGAATTTTAATATGCAAAAACTTGTGATTGTTATAACGTGCAATCACTAGTAGATTGCTATTGCTTTTTTATTAATACAAGTTTCTTCGTTTTTTCAATACAAAATAGTTTTCTAAACTGTAATAAATATATACCTTTTCATCATAGTTTTAATAATTGGAGTTTTAAAATATTTTATTGGTATTGAAATTTAATATTTTTTTATGTTGTCGAGGGCCCTACCTATATTCTTTATCTAATACTTGAAAGAATAATGTGCTTCTTAAGATGTGTTAAGTCAATGGTGAATTTTTAAGTTTAGTTATTTTTCAGAATATTTTATAATGGAATTTTTTAAAATTAAAGTGATCAGTTGAAGTATTTATATTATTTGTAAGTAGCGAGTAATTCGTGAAAAAATTACAACTGTTAGCAAATGACAAATGGAAACCATTTACTTTGAAAAGACTTACATTAATTGTATTTTCACCATTTTGCAGGTGCATTTATTTCTTTGGAAATAAAAGAAAAAGGTGTTAACTGTATTATCAAGAAGAAAAATTGCAATTAAGGATATAAAGGAGCTTTTACGGAAAAGAGGAAAAATAAGCAGGAATGAACAATGGTTAATTATATTTGTTTTTAAATTGCATTAACAAGAGAAAAGTTTCACCTAAGTTGCTAAAATACTTTTCTTTATGGAGACAAAAAAAACAGAAAGTGTCTGGTGTATTTTTTAACTTTTTTATTATAGCCATTTATTTTTAGCATTGTAAAATTTTAAAGAAGAAGGTAATAGCAATCTTATGTTATTAATGAAACTGAGTCTTAGATTTGAAAAAATTGTAAAAAGCCGTAATATAATCATATTATTATGATATTTATCAATTACAAAAACCATAATAATATGATGACAATTTATCTTTATTTAGAAAGATATCTGAAATACTCTATTTGATTTTTTAGTGCTTGATAAATTTAAAGGTAAAAATTTATTATATTAGGAGGATCGGAAAGTAAAGTAGTTTTTCTACATTAAATTCAAGCAGATAAATTTTTACCAAGTTGTTATTTTTGATCAATTTTGTAATCGCCCTCGTTATCAACAAACTTTTGTCATCTAATGTGCAAATTTTTAATGCTGGATCGATATAAACAAATTGGTTTTTGAGTAAAATATCTGGAGATGATATTTTGGACATTTTCAATTTTTTGCCACTTAGGAAATGATGTAGCGATTGTAATAATGGAAATCCGATGGCGCAATGTCGGGTGAGTATGGTGGATGAGACTGTACCTTCAATCCCATTATATTATTTTTTTCCAGGGTCATCTTGCGCAGTGCGTTCTTGCATTATCGTGTTGCGGTTTGATTTGGTTTGTCACTTTACGGTCGTCTTGTGCACATGAGGGCTGAACAGACCGGGACATACAGTTTAATGTGGAAGGCAAAGGAGATGCAGCTTCTTTTATGATCACCGGTTGGTATAAGTCTGACTTGACTTTGTAACGTTGATCTTTTATGGGTTAGGTTTGTCAGCCAAACGCCCAACGCTCTGCAATCGTAATAGATCTGTACTTAATGACTTAAAGTGTATTCCAAACCACTACAAACATCCATGGCACAGTTGGGACTAGAACCCCGTGGTACCGAGCACCAGAGCGTTAGCTACTCTGCCATCGGGCTACTTATCGTGTAGCAGAATAACACCTTTTCTGTTGACAATCGCTTGACACTTTTCAATTAAAGATTGATTTACTCGATCCAATTTTTCATAACAAAGGTCTGTATTCGCAGTTTATCCAGGTTTAAGCACTTCAAAATGAACAACCACGCGAATACTCCCCCCAAACACACAAAAGAGCCCTTTTGGAATTTAAACCTAGCTTATTTAGAGATAGATATTGCCTTTTTCGTTTTGGAATATCACAGAAGACCCATTTTTCATCTCCAGTGATCAAGCGATCAAAAAACGCTGCTGTATCGTGCTGTTAAAGCAGTAAGTTCCATGCAATGGATCCGTTAGCTTTGTTTTCTTCGGACAAATTATGCGGGACCCAAACACCTGCCCTGCTTACTTTACTAATCTGCTGAAAATGTTTTTGGACGATCGACTGAAGTTGGTTAAGAATGTTTGACAGTTCCAAGATTGTCTGACACGGATTTTCTTCCTCTTCCGCCCTTAACATGTCATTGTCTAAATTTGTCGGTCTTCCTGATCGGTACGAGTCAGAAAGATCGAAATTACTGGATTTGAACTTAGAAAACCAGATCTGGCGTTTACGAATGTGTAATGCGTTTCGATAAACATCACAAATATATTTGGTAGCATAACATTTACGATGTTTATTCTTATATATATATATATATATATATACACTATGTGGAAGAAAATGACGGGACACGACACTATAACGACATAAATCCATATTTATTAAAATTAATAGGAGGTAAGACCACCTTTGGCTGCGATCACAACTGCAACCCTTCAGGGCATGCTTTCCACTAAATTAGCCATAGTGGCAAGAGGAATTTCCTTCCAAATGTTTAACAGGAAGTTTCTTAGTTCAGGCTTGCATTTGGGGAGTGGGGTGCAGGCCCTCAACCGACGGACCAATTTGTCCCAGTGATGTTCAATTGGGTTAAGATCAGGGCTCTGCGCCGGCCACTCCTGGCCGGCACATACCAATCAAGCCTCCTTGCAACATGGAATGTTGCGTTGTCGTCTTGATACCAGCAATCATCCATACCGTTGCGCATGTCGAGAATATCAGCTGTATTGTCGACTTTTCTACTTTTCGAACGGGTCATCCAGAGTGTCCGTCACTTTCTTCCAGATAGTGTATAACTATAATCGAAGAGTATATGTTTATCGTTACATATGTTTGACCTTATATCAATGGCATTTGTATCCTTTTTTGAGTTTACGGAGACGGGATATCCCTGTGGCAAACTGAAAGATAACTCTTCCCGTGGCGGCATCTTGGCAAAAACAATGCCATATATAGGATATGGCTGACACGTGATATAGTATATACTTCTGGAATTTGGTTGGCCATTTCACCATAAATTACAGAAAAAAAAAAAAAAAATGCCATATAGATTTCATCATAAATTACAAAAAAAAAAAAAAGATTTTATTATTTACGAGTAAATAAATCACTTTAACCTTAGAATGACTTTGGTACGACTTCGAAGTATACAATGAACTGATAAACCACTAACGAATATCGACATGCGCAGAAACAATACTTTTCAGTCCCCCTAATACGTTATTATTATGAGGTTTGCCTTACGCTACGCGAAAAAGTGCAAGAATAAAAACAGTTAACCATAAACAAATTTTAAAAAATAATGCGAGAAGCATTTTAGAGGGAATATTAAACAAAATAATAAAAATATCTTAGAAGCCTAAAAAAAATTATTTTGTAGTGGGAACAAATGATGCATTGATGTCTTTAAATAGATGTCGTACGTTACTTGCCTAATTTCACAACATGATTTCAGCAGAAGTTGTAAATATTGATAAATGTTGATACTGTTATCAACTTATAATAACAATATTTACATTATAGTAATAAACATTATAATAACATTCCACTTAAATATTGATAATATAATGTTGATTTTTTCTTAATCCATCCAAATGATCCATTTCCCAATTTTTTTGTAAAGGTACTTGTCCTTTCGTGGTATGTAAATTCGTCAGTCCTACCAATTTTTTCCTTGGAAATAAATCTCTAACTCTATCAATATTTTAGTTATTAAATATTTTATCTAAGAAAAAAATATTATATTTAAGTACAATAATATTTAAAGGATATTATTGTAAATACTCTTTAGTTGTTCAACAGTCGTTAGTACGTCCCGCAATATACATTTATGACGGTAAATTGCAGCTAGTAAAGGCATTCAAAATGGGAGATAATACTCTAATCTTATAAGCAAGAGTGCGTGATTTACTGCATGTTATAATAATTCCCCCTATCATGGCTATTTAGTTCATTAGTCAAGTAGTTATTGTACCATGATTTATCAGTAATAACAAGCCATAAAGCCTCTGCCATCAATGAATTTTGACCAGGCAACGCATTATGTTTTCGTCTAGAATTCCTCACTCTTTGCAATCAATTTTAAAAGTTCTATTTCATGCAAATTTTGGAAAGTTGACTTGAATTTCAGTCTGTAAAATATTTGCCCTATCTATCTATATAGGGCAAATATTGGAATACTGGTTGAAAATTGACAAAACTTTATTGTTTACCCTATGATAATTACACGAAATATTTTACAGAAGACGATGGAAATATTTTATTTACCATCTCAAGAATCTATCGTTTTTTTATCTGCTTAATACTTGAACTTCATATCATTTGCACTGGTGATTTTTATGTGTTGCCTAATCAGTGATTTTAAAGACATTATAGGAAAAAACAAAGAATGATTGCAAAATGCGCATGTTTTTTAAAACTCAAATACTTTAATAAATATGAAATTCATTGTGGAATGAAATATGCATGGAAATGGTTAGTTGAAATGGCTAGTTAAATTATGATAAAAAATAACATAGTTCAAAAACAGAAACAGATTGCACATTTTCATAAAATGAACAATTACAATAAACAATGACCTTAATATATTTACACTTAAGAATGACTTGATTCACAACAAGCAATGGAATATAAATTATTGCAAATAACAGTACGGGCAAAATTTAAAAGCTCAATTTCAATCAAATAGAGAAAAAAATGAACGAATACAATCCACAATGGACTTGGTATAGTACTTACAACAAGTAGTTGTGTATAAATTATTGCAAATAAGAATACTGAAAAAATTTAAAATTTCAACTTTAGACAAGTGGAGTATAAAATCAACAAATACAGTCAATAATATTCTTGATACAAGTAATGGAATATAAATTACTGAAAATAAGAGTACTGGAAAAATTTCAAGTTTAGCCAACTAGAGAATAAAAAGAACAAATACAGTCAGCAATGGCTTTGATACATTTACTACAAGTAATAAATTATAAATTATTGCAAATAATTTTAAAATTTCACCTTCAGTTAAATAAAGATTAAAATAGATATTCAATTTTTCAGAAATACTACTGATAAAAATGCCAACACTTTTTTTTTAATCGAAGAATACTTTCAACCTAATTGTATTTGAATCAAAATTTTTTTCAATTTTAATTAAATGTAAAAGAAAATAATAAAATGATGTTACACAGAATATTTGAATGACATACTGATTACAGTATGAGTTTAGTGAAAAAATATCTATTGATAAAAATTGTTCATGTTATTCTTTTTCTACCTGCATCCAAATATTTTCTACTATTATAGAGGGAGGAATAAATCATTCCAGAATTCGGTAGCTCAGAAGGGAGGAATTTTGGAGTTCTGCTGAAGTATTTTGCTCACGCCGAGTCTGTCAGAATTGGTTTTTCTGGATCATTTCCCAAAGTGCAGGAAGAATGCAAATAACTTCTTCTTGGCCCTGATTCTTGGTATGGGTTTCCTAAAAACACTACTTCCATTTCTTTTTCCATCTTGTTTACCACCCACATACTCTCTCTAGAGTTTTATACCTTACTGTCAAAACATCTTTCTTGTAAAATGTAAAATGCTTCCTGGAGGGTTAACCAGTTCATACAGTTTTTATTTCCCCTATATAAACTTCACTACATCTCATCGCGAACTTTATTAAAAAAAAAGATATCATTCAGGTGCTTTCTAGATTGCCAGAATATATTAGTTTCTGAAAAGAAAGGTTTAAATTGAAT
This sequence comes from Caerostris darwini, assembly GCA_021605075.1. Taxonomy (NCBI): domain Eukaryota; kingdom Metazoa; phylum Arthropoda; class Arachnida; order Araneae; family Araneidae; genus Caerostris; species Caerostris darwini. The sequence continues at coordinate 276,669 of BPLQ01004414.1, forward strand.
GTCGCATAAATATCTTTCCTATAGACACACCACGAAAACCCCAGTTGCAATTTAAAAAATATTTGCAATATTTTTCAGCGGGGGAATTATTAAATATATGTGACACTTTTTTTCCAAGAGTAACATAGTTAAAATCGAATTTTTGGATATTTTTGTTCTCTTTCTTGTGATACTAAATTCTGAAAAAAAAAGTGGTTTTTATTCTTTGAAAATATAAATCATACGCTGGTTATACAAGAATGTATATTTTCTTTTTATTATCTGGTTTGGCATATTGAGTAATATTTTAGAAGTTAAAGATTCTATTTTCTTTCAATCTTTATTTTGATATTTTTGAATATCCTGAGTTTTATATTTTAATTTTAGAAGTGCAACGTACATCTACCTCCTCGTAGTGCACTCCGGGCAGCGTCTGATACGACAAAATGTCTACAAACACGGCCTTCGTGTGAGCTTCTTAGAGTTTTGCCAGTGGAACTCAGGTGGTTTGTCCCATTATCATCGGTGGAATTGCTACTGCTTTTCTGTGGTCACGATTGTCTCCGTAAAGCATCTTCACAGAACTCCTGACTCTCTCTGTTTCATGTGTGATAACCAGGAAGAATTGGACATGTCTCACGTTGCTTCCTGTTCTGCGCTGTCTCCTGTTTCTTTATGAAAGCCTTATTCGATTGCCAGACTTAAGTGGATGGATTAACTGATGTCATTTTTATCTAACTTATTCTTTGTATTTTTTCTTTCTTATGGTATTTGTTGTCCTGTAAACTTGCCATTGGAAATAAAAAAATTAATTTTACTTGGATTCGGAATTTCTTCTCACATTATTAGTAATGCAGTAGGAAAACGAGTGCCTTTTGGTAATTTAAGAATAATTTAGGCTATAAATAGAATAGGGGAGGAAGGGGGTTTAGGAATTGTAGTTTGAGCTCATCAATTACAATGAACATGACTAATTCCATAAATTTCAGAAAGTGTTTGTACCAGAGTTTAGAGTTCTGAACAACCCAATAATTTAATTTGAATTATTATTGGAATTAAATTGAATTAAAATTTTCAGTGTATTGCATATGCTGATTTATTCTTTTTAGATTTTTTAGAGTTTTACCCATTTTTTTTAAAATAAAATATTAAGAACCTCCATTTATTTGTGCTTAATTATCTACTGCCAAAGAAAAAAAATTACAACAAGAAAACAATCCTGTTTAACATAATCTATTATGGTAAAAAATGTAGCTATTGATTCTTTTTTAACAAGTTAAAAATTGCTGAACAAATAATAACTAAGATACAAGTTATTTTTTGTTACATTATAATGAGGATGAGATTAAAAAGAAAGGCAGCATACCTCCCAATAATTCTCAAAATATAGTATCTTTCATATATCGTGATGAGAATAGTTATAAGAAAGCACAAGCTATTGTAAATGATTTAAAATAACACTCTTCAGGAGCTGTAGAATAAAGTAGAAACAGTGTTATCAAGAAATTGAATGCCCTTTTTCACTTTTGACATACTATTATTTTGATTCTAAAACTTTTTCAGCATGATTTATTTTCGTATATTTATAAACTTTTTCATACAGGAGTGTTTTTTAGGTGATGGACGGTTACCCCAGAAAAAGTTTGATGCCTTCTCCAATAGTTGGGAAAGTCTTAGCGGATGCTCTATTGGAAAACAATATGCCCGTTTCTTTTGGTATTTCAGGTGAATACCTCTCTCTCTCGATTCTTATTTTTTTCCAATCTAAAGAACAGCGAATATGCAAACAATTTGCTTTAAAAAGGGTTTAAACTTCTATTTTTTCTTAAAAAGTCTACTTAAAAGATGTTTTGTAAGTCCATTTAAATACTGCAGTTAATAATAAAAAAAGATGAAAAAAAAAATAAATAAAATTAAAAAAGATAATATTTTTTTTTAAATCTTAATTTTTATAGGCTCAACTTTGTTGTTATGACCATAATATTTTATAATTACTTTTTGCTAATATTTCAAATCAACTATTCTTTTTAGATTTATTAGCTTTTTACCTTTATTTTAATTAAAAAATTAAAACCTCCCATTTGTTTGGTTTTAGTGGACTACTGCCAAACAAAGTATTATAACAAGAAATTATGTGCATCCTGCTTCATGTAATCAATTATGGCGAAAAAAAAAGCAATTATTGATTTTTTTAACATGTTTTTTTTAATTTTTATAAAAGTAAAAAACATTAAAATAATTTAAAAGTAACATTTTCTGAGCAAATATTAACTAAGCTATAAGTTAATTTTTTTGTTACATTATAATGAATATGAGATTAAAGGGAAAGGCAGCATACCTACAAATAACACTCAAAATATTTCATATATCTTTAAAAAACAGAAAGATAATTTAAAAGTAAAAAATTGCTGAACAAATATTAACTGAGCTATAAGTTACATTTTCTTTCGTTACGTTATAATAAGAATGAGATTAGAAAAAAAGGTAGCATATCTCTCAATAACTCTCAAAATGTCGCATATTTCTTATATCGCGATAAGAATAGTTATAAGAAATCGCAAGATATTGTAAAAGATTTAACCTAACATAGTTCAGAAGTTGTAGGACAACGTGAAAGCAGTGTTATCAAGAAATTTAATGCTCCTTTTCACTTTTGACATCCTATTATTTTGATTCCGAAATTTTCAGCAAGATTTATTTTCGTATATTTATAAACTGTTTCGTAGAGGAGTATTTTTTAGGTGATAGACGGTTATTCCAGAAAAAGTTTGATATCTTCTCCAATAGTTGGGAAAGTCTTAGCGGATGCTCTATTGGAAAACAATATGCCCGTTTCCTTTGGTGTTTGGGTGAATATCTTTCGCAATCCTTATTCTTTTCCCATCCAAAGAACAGCGAATATTCAAATAATTTGATTAAAAAAGTGTTTAAACTTTATTAGTACTTAAAAAATGCTACTTAAGATGTTTTTAAAATCCATTGAAATATTGCAATTAACAATGCAATAAGATGAAAAAAAAATAAATAAAAGAAGATGAATATTTTTTTTTAATTGTAAATTTCATAGGCTCAACTTTGATATTATGACCTTGATATTTTATAATTACTTTTTACTCATCTATTCAAATCAACTGTTCTTTTTAAATTTTTTAACGTTTTACCTAGTTTTTTTAATTAAAAAATTAAAAACATTCCTTTTGTTTGAGCTTGATGATCTACTGCCAAAAACTAAAAAGAAAGAATTATAACAAGAAAATATATGACTCCTGATTTATGCATGTGACCTATTATGGTAAAAAAATGCAATTATTTATTCTTTCTTTAACATGTTTTTTAAAATTTTTATTAAAGAAGAAAACAGGAAGGTAATTTAAAAGTAAAAATTGTTGAGCAAATATTAACTATGCTATAAGTTAATTTTTTTGGATTACGTTATAATGAAAATGGGATTAAATGTAAAGGTAGCATATCTAACAATAACTCTCAAAATATTCCATATTTCATATATCGGGATAAGAATAGTTATAAGAAATCACAAGCTATTGTAAATGATTTAAAATAACACTCTTTAAAAGTTGTAGGACAACGTAGAAGTAGTGCTATCAAGAAATTGAATGCCCTTTTTCACTTTTGACATCCTATTATTTTGATTCCGAAACTTTTTCTGCTTGATTTATTTTCGTATATTTATAAACTTTATCGCACAGTAGTATTTTTTAGGTGATGAACGGTTACCCCAGAAAAAGTTTTATGCCTTCTGTAATAGTTGGGAAAGTCTTAGCGGATGCTCTATTGGAAAAAAATATGCCTGTTTCCTTTGGTATTTCGGTGAATACCTCTCTCTCTCGATTCTTATTTTTTTCCAATCTAAAGAACAGATATGCAAGCAATTTGCTTTAAAAAGGGTTTAAACTCCTATTTTTTCTTAAAAAGGCTACTTACGATATTTTGTAACTCCATTGAAATACTGCAGTTAACAATAGAAAAAGAAAAATAATTTTTTTTTTTAAATCTTAATTTTTATAGGCTCAATTTTGTTGTTATGACCATAATATTTTATAATTAGTTTTTACTAATATTTCAAATCAACTATTCGTTTTAGATTTATTAGCTTTTTAACTTTTTTTTAATTAAAAAATTAAAACCTCCCATTTGTTTGTTTTCAGTGGACTACAGCCAAACAAAGTATTATAACAAGAAATTATACGCATCCTGCTTCATGTAATCTATTATGGCGAAAAAAAACAACGCAATTTTTGATTTTAACATGTTTTTTAATTTTTATAAAATTAAAAAACATTAAAATAATTTAAAAGTAAAATTTTCAGAGCAAATATTAACTAAGCTATAAGTTAATGTTTTTGTTACATTACAATGAATATGAGATTAAAAGGAAAGGCAGCATACCCACAAATAACACTCAAAATATTTCATATATCGTTAAAAAATACAAAGATAGTTTAAAAGTAAAAAATTGCTGAACAAAAATGAACTGAGCTATAAGTTAAATTTTCTAAAATTTAATTAAAAGGAAAGGCAGCATACCCACATATAACACTCAAAACATTTCATCTATCGTTAAAAACAGAAAGATAATTTAAAAGTAAAAAATTGCTTGACAAATATTAACTAAGATATAAGTTAAATTTTCTAAAATTTAATTAAAAGGAAAGGCAGCATACCCACAAATAACACTCAAAATATTTCATATATCATTAAAAAACAGAAAGATAATTTAAAAGTAAAAAATTGCTGAACAAATATTAACTAAGATATAAGTTAAATTTTCTAAAATTTAATTAAAAGGAAAGGCAGCATACCCACAAATAACAATCAAAATATTTCATATATCGTTAAAAAACAGAAAGATAATTTAAAAGTAAAAAATTGCTGAACAAATATTAACTAAGCTATAAGTTAAATTTTCTTTCGTTACATTATAATAAGAATGAGATTAAAAAGAAAGGTAGCATACCTCTCAATAACTCTCAAAATGTCGCATATATCTTATATCGCGATAATAATAGTTATAAGAAATCACAAGTTATTGTAAATAATTTAAAATTACATAGTTCAGAAGTTGTAGGACAACGTAGAAGTGGTACTGTCAAGAAATTGAATGCCCTTTTTCACTTTTGACATCCTATTAATTTGATTCCGAAATTTTCAGCAAGATTTATTTTCGTATATTTATAAACTGTTTCATAGAGGAGTATTTTTTAGGTGATGGACGGTTACTCCAGAAAAAGTTTGATGCCTTCTCCAATAGTTGGTCAAGTCTTAGCTGATCCTCTATTGGAAAACAATATGCCTTTTTTTTGTATTTCGGTGAATACTTTTCGGAAACTCTATTCTTTTCCCATCCAAAGAACAGCGAATATTCAAACAATTTGCTCTAAAAAATTGTTTTGACTTTTATTTTTTCTTAAAAAGGCTGCTTAAGAGGTTTTTGAAGTTCATTGAAATACCAATTAACAATAAAATAAGATGAAAAAAAATAAAATAAGATGAATTTTTTTAAACATTTTAAACTTTTATAAGGTAATCATAATATTTTATAATTAATTTTTACTAATATTAAAAATCAACTATTCTTTTTAATTTTTTTAGCGTTTTACATCTTTTTTTTAATTAAAAAAAATTAAAAACATCCCATTTGTTTGTGCTTAGGGATATACTGCCAAAAATAAAAAGAAGAATTATAACAAGAAGTTATATGTCTCCTGCTTCAAGTAATCTATTATGGTAAAAAAAAAAAAAAAAAAAAATGCCTTTATTGATCCTTTTCAAACATATTTTTTAAATTTTTTTAAAGCGAAAACCCGACGGTAATTTAAAAGCAAAAATTGCAGGCAAATATTAACTAAGCTTTAATTTAATTTTTGTTGGTTACATTATAATGAGAATGAGATTAAAAAGAAAGACAGCATACCTCTCAATAACTCTCAAACTATCGCATATTTCATATATCGTGATAAGAATAGTTATAAGAAATCATAAACTATTGTAAATGATTTAAAATAACACCATTCGGGAGCAATAGGACAACGATAGAAGCAGTGTTATCAAGAAACTGAATGCCCTTTTTCACTTTTGACATCCTATTATTTTGATTCCAAAACTTTTCAGCAAGATTTATTTTCGTAGATTTATAAACTTTATCCCACAGTAGTATTTTTTAGGTGATGAACGGTTACCCCAGAAAAAGTTTTATGCCTTCTCCAATAGTTGGGAAAGTCTTAGCGGACGCTCTATTGGAAAAAAAATATGGCCGCTTCTTTTGGTATTTGGGTGAATATCTTTCTCGATCCCTATTCTTTTCCCATCCAAAGAACAGCGAATACTGCAAAAAAATTGTCTATTAAAATATTACAGTTAACAATGCAATAAGATGGAGAAAAACAAAGTTGAATTTTTTTAAATTTAAACTTTTATATTCACAATTTGGATATTATAAACATAAAATTTTAAAATACTTTTTAGTAATATTTCAAATCAATTTTTCTGAAATCTTTTCTTATTATATTGCATAATCTCTATGAATTCTATTGAGGTATAATATAATTTTGCATAAATATCGAATTTTATATCACAGCCTGTTATCAAGGGAAATAAAAATATAATTTAATTATTTTTTTTATAAAAAATATGTTTTAAGTTCTCACAGAATTCTTTTTAATTTCGCTAAAAACTTTAGCATAAGAGGGTCCAGAGGATTATCGTTAGATAGCCATTCCGTTGAAACCCGAAATTCAAAATTTATCTATTGACAATCAGTTAAAAAGCAATGTCCAGGGAAAAATAAGTTGATGAAAAATAGAAACTATGCATTTTTCATTCATGCAAAGTTCATTAGTTAGTTTGATCTTCATGCATTTGAGGTTGTTTTAAATGTAATGCTGATAATTACTTATTTACTCAACACAAAATAAAAACACTTTCAAAAAATTACCTTACTATCGATAGTAGAAATAATGATTATGAAATACAAAAAAATAAATACGTGAAAATAAAAACTATACTAATATTTACTAACGACAATGTATGCATTATATTACATGAAGTGAAAGCCATAGAATGCTACTAGTAAATAAGATTCCCAAGTTAACATCATATGTTTTGCTGGATATATTATGTATTTCTTGCAAAATATGCAATGTTAACATTTTATATAAAACAACAAATATGTTAAAAAATATGCAATATATTATTTATTATTACTAAATGTATTATATATTTTATAATAATAAATAATATTATACAATATTATAATTGTATTTTTATTTTTTATTTTTAAATATCGGTGTTTAACAATCTGACGAACGTCTATAATAGTTCTGAATCTTTAATTTTCGAACTTTTTATTTTATTTTTTTTTTGAACATTTTACTAACATCAATTTTTTTCGAAAACACCATAATATTACAATAAATCATTTTTGATTAAAAAAAAATCCTTTTTTTGTTACAACATGGAATCAGATACAACACGTACGTTGAGAAAACAAGTATATTAACTAAATTATGAAAAACTAAATTTTTATGTACTTGACATTTTTTTAACCTTTGCCATAATCATTCTCCTTTAACAAATTAAAATCCTAAACACTTCTTTTACCAAATCTCTCTATACATGTGTTTTTTAACAAATTGCGTGTTACGATTAAATAAAGCACTTGACAAAAATTTTGTGTCGCATTTTATTAATATTCACTGTGTATTTCCTTTACTTATGTGAGTATTATATTTGTATATAAAGTGTAACAAAACCACAAATAAAGATTCGGAGTAATAACAGAAACAAAGACACAAAACACGACATGCGTGGGTTTTTACGGGCCATTTGATAGGGTTTTATTACCTGTTAATGGCAAGATAAATTTGTGTTTTTTACGTGTCATTGCCATAATGTACCAACTTTCTTTACTTTCACCATGAAGAGGATAAAATGTACAGACTTTTGTTACCACATTACGAGAGTTTTTGTTCATTGCAAAAATACAAGAAAAGAATTTTCTATCACTGAAATGAAACTCTAAATAAAAAAAAATATTATTTATTTAATGCATTCGTCTATATTATAAATCTCTCACATATCGTTACATGTAATTTATTTTTAATAAGAATTGTATGAGTTACACTGAGAATTCGATGGAATAGTATAACAATGACATTCGACATTACTTATAAAATTTGACGGAATAATTTTTAAAAAGTTCATTGAATTTTTAGTTAGTAACTTTAAAAATACTATTAATTCCAAGTTGATTTGATAGTAAAATTTAAATAGATAAAAACTTTCAGTGTTGCTCCAAAAAAACTGCATTTATACTCAAAATATGAGAATTATTCAATTTGTAAGCAAAACATTTGTATATTTTTATATACCTATAAAAATTCAAATTGAGAAACTTAGATGATGCTAAAATTACACTTTAAAGTAAAAAAAAAAAAAAAAAAAAAAACTTGCTTTTTGTGAAACAACAATAAATTAGATACAAAATAGTAACATATTTATTAAATTTAAAGTTTTTAAATGAATTTATAAACATCAAAAGCAATTTTTAAAAATAATTAGAATAATAATATCAATTTCTTACTATGTAATAATCGATATAGATGTTTAAGTGTTATGAGTCTAAATCCATACATAGTTCCCCCTTTACAAATATTCACTAGTTTAAGAAAACTAAATCTTTTTGGATTGGAAGGCATTTTTCTCTCGGCCTATCAAATGCTTATTTGCCTTACATTGACAGTTTATCTCTCATGTAGATTTAGGTGTGTGTCTGTCAGGTTACATACACAAAATAAGCAAAAAATTTTCTGCTTTTGTATTTTTCACAAAAAAAAAAAATATTTCTTGTTCTTTCGATTTGTCAGTGATGCACCTATCGATTGATTTTAATCGCTTGACTAGCTGTCTGTTTACAGACAGCCTGTAAGGAAGCAGTCAGTTTACAAAAAGATACTTATTTTAGCAACCACAGTAGATAAAACCCAAGGGACCATCAGAAAAAAAAATCCGTCATGAAATCGAAACATACAAAATATATTAGCCTCTCAAAAGTGTCAAAAAATGCGAAGAAAAAAGATTTTACAAATACTGAAAATCCTTCTGCTTCGAATCGAATAATAAGAGCAGAGGATGGTCGAAAAACACTTCCAAATCCCATTGGACCCGCCTCACTCCGCCCAATCCCTTACCTCAAATCCCCTCCTATCCTCTCTTCATTTCTGAGGAAAGCCTTACTGCCATTTTTATACTTTCTAAAAACTCTCATAAATATGCATTAAGCTAACCTTTCCAAAAGAAATACGTTTTATTCGAATTGAAAGTCAAAATTCATAGAAGTTCAATTTTTGAAACGTGTAAATTGATTACGGTCTTCAGTCTTTTGACAGGGTTTCGATAGAAATGCGATTCAAACAAAAAATTGCAATGACTAAATTAGTAATGACAGCAGTCACAATTAAAATAGTGTAACGGCATAATAATCTCATGCACATTTAAAAAAAAATCTTTACCATATAAAATGTATGGTCTTTAATCTCAATAGGATAAATGTACAAAGCTTAATGTTTAATATGACATTGTACAGTGAGCACTATACTTTGTCCATACTGACAAAGTAATCCTACAAATTATATTTGACCACATGTGTAAGCAAAGTATTTTATTTTATTTTTGCAGTTAGAAATATTAAATCTAGCAGTCTACACTAACATTCTATCTAAACCTTACAATATTACAATCTACACATTTGTGTAAATTTTTATATGCATGTATCCGATTTTAAAAAAAGAATTTTTTTTTAATATCTTAACTTTTATAGGCTCAACTTTGTTGTTATGACCATAATATTTTATAATTACTTTTAGTAAAAAGTAATTAAAAAATATTATGGTCATAACAACAAAGTCAATAACAACAAGGTCAATAACAAAAATCATTACTTTTAGTAAAAAGTAATTATAAAATATTATGGTCATAACAACAAAGTTGAGCCTATAAAAGTTAAGATTTAAAAAAAAAAAAAAAAATTTTTTTTATTTTATTTTTTTCCATCTTTTTTTATTTCAAATCAACTATTCTTTTCAGATTTATTAGCTTTTTACCTTTTTTTTTTTAATTAAAAAATTAAAACCTCCCATTTGTTTTTAGTGGACTACTGCCAAACAAAGTATTATAACAAGAAATTATGAGCATCCTGCTTCATGTAATCTATTATGGCGAAAAAAAAATGCAATTAATGATTAATGAAATTTAATATTTCACTTCAACTATTTGCTATATTATTATAATCTTTTAGAATTTTATTTGAGGATAATAACATTTAGTATAAATATAGAATTTCAGATCACAGCCTATTATCAAGGGAAATAAAAAAATAATTAAATTATTACTGTTTTTCAAGTTTAAAAATGTTTTAAGTTCGTATATAATTCAGAATTCTTCATGATTTTCTTAGAAACATTAGCATAAGAGGATTTAGGGGATTATCACTAGATAATCATTCCTTTAAAAACTGAAATTTAAAAGGTATCTAATGGCAATTAGTTAAATGGTAATGTTTAAGGGAAAATATGTTGATAAAAATAGAAACTATTACATTTTTCACTCATTCAAATATCATTACTTAGTTTCTCACTTTACATGCATTTACGGTGGTTGTAAATGTAATGCTGATAACTACTTTTTTATAACAAACACGAAATAAATGCACTTACAAGAAAATTAGTGTATCAATGATAGGAGAATTAATGAGTAGGAAATAAAATAAATAAATAAATAAATGAAAATGAAAAATATACAAATATCCATTCAGTTGAAACTTGGAAGGAAAAATTTATCTAAATGCAATCAGATAGACGGCAATGTTCAGGGAAAGAATAAGTTGATGAAAAATATAAACTATTACATTTTTCACTCATGCAAGTATGATTAGTTAGTTTGTCATTTTACATGCATATAAAACGGTTGCAAAAATAATACTGACAACTACTTATTTAGTACAAACACGAAATAAATACACTTTTAAAAACTACTGTTGTTGTTGTTTCTTATCCCACTTGGCTGGCCAAGCCCACAAGCCCATATGGACTCATGATTGAAGGGGAAGGAAGCAGCTTCTGTTGTGATGGAGCACCCGTAGGTAGAAGCCTGACTTTTGCTCCGTGACGCTCTTACAGTCATAGAAGACCGGGACCTACGGCTTAAAGTGGATTCCGAACCACTACAAACATCCATGGCACCGCCGGGATTCGAACCCGAAACCTGTGACACCGAGCGCCAGAGCGCTAGACACTCGGCCATTCAGGTCCCAAATTTGCCAACGGCACGCAGTGTTCCCAGGTGGTCACCCACCCAAGTACTGACCGCGCCCAATGATGCTTAACTTCGGTGATCTAACGAGAACCGGTATATTCAGCAAACTACTGTAAAATCTATCTATGAATTAACCACTACAACCTACATTTTAGGAAATACAATAAATAACTTAAAATAAAAAATATGCAAGTATTTACTACAAGCAATGAATGCATTGCATTACAAAGAATGTGGAAGTCTTAGAATACTACAAATAAGATTCACAAGTTAACATTACATATTTTGCAGGAAATTATTATATTTCCAACGAAATATGTAATGTTAACTTATTTTATATTTTTATGTGTGACTATTAGTAAATATCTACACATATATAAAATAAATGTTTACTTGTATGTGAAACAATAAAATATGTAAGCAAAATATGCATGTTGACTTATTTTATATTTTTAAATGTTTTGATTTAGCAATCTGATAAAAATCTATAATTGTTCTGAATCTTTAATTTTCGAACTTTTGATTTCTTTTCAAATCTTGCAGCACCTTGAAGGTGAAAATAACGTTTCCATACTTTTGACTTTCAACATTATACTAACGTCAATTTTTTTCCGAAAACAACGTAACTAATAAATCGATTGTAATAAAAAAACCATATTTTTGTTAATATGAAATCAGATAATACACAGACTTTGAGAAAACACAAGAATACATACTAAACTATGAAATACTAAATTTTTCTGTACATGATGTAACGTCTGTGTCTATACTAGACCTATAACGACTTCAAGAAGAGAAACACTTTCAGGATCATGGGAACACTTTAATTTTTATTTATAAGCACTATTCGTATACAAATAGAGAACTCTGAGTTATTATAAAAATAAATTAAAAATAAAAATAAAAATTTGATCACAAGTGCATGATTAAATCACAAGTATAGTTCACTCCAAAGTCAGGGATGTTCAAATTTCTCGCATCTACGTCTAATCTCAAAACACGTGGTTTGCGGCAGATCTTAATCATGACATAGCGTGATACACGAAAGCATAAGGAGCTCACTTTAGAAACAGGAGGAAACTCCGGTCTGTTCTGTCACTTCAGAGAAAAAGAGGAAAACAATACTCTTTGTCGACTCGCCACAGAACTCTCTCTTTTCTTCTCCAAAAAACCCCCCTTTAAGAAAATCCGTCAAGAGGGGGGATGGTCAGCATGTGTTCTTTCTCATTGGAGTTGATATTTTCTCATCTCTTGGTTTATCACCCATCATGATCCAACAATTCATGGTGTAGTCCATATTCCATCTTTAATTGTTTCGACCTCTCATATATATATATATATATATACAAATACAGAACTCTGGATTATTATAATTTATTATTTATAAAAAAAAATTAAAGATTTAAATTTCATTCACAAATGTATGACTAAATCATGTGTGCAGTTCGCTCCAAAATCGGAGATTTCAGAGTTATTGAGTCTACGTCAGATCGAATTGTCTAGTCAGCGGCAGACCTTAATTGCCACCCGGCATGATTAACGAAACAACAAGGGGGTCACATTGAAAAAAAGCGGAATCTTCGGCCTATTCAGTCACTTTAGAGAAAAAAAAAACACTTTTGGTCGACTCGTCGTAGAAGTCTCTCTTCGTCACCAAAAGCCTCCTTTTAAGAACAATTCTCTTTGGAGTAGACATTTCTCAGCTCGTGGTCTATCACTAACCATGATGGAACAACTCATGGTGTTGTCCATATTCAATCTGTAGTTGTTTCGACCTCTGAAGGTCGCCCAGGCAATTGCTAATTTCATGATGTATCCTTATCCTGACACTGAATATCTGCTATCAGATTTGAGTGACAGGTTGTTCTCACTAGTACAAAACACTAACTGCATGTAATATAACTACCCACCTCACAGCTCATCTGCTGTCAAATTTGAATGATAAGCTGTTATTTTGTACTTATCAAAGAATATATATACTGGGGAAAAAATGCCACTCTACAATACTAACTAAATTATGAAATACTAAATTTTAATGGCATTATTTTAACCTTTGCCATAATCATTCTCATTAAAAAAAATTAAAACCCCAAACCGTTCTTTTCCTAAATTTCTACACGTCATTTTTAGCAAACTGCATTTTACGATTAAATAAAACATCTGAAAAAAGTTTTGTGTCGCATTTTATTAATATTCACTGTGTATTTCCTTTACTTATGTGAATATTATATTTGTATATACAGTGTAACAAAACCACAAATAAAGATTAGGTGTAATAACAGAAACAAAGACACAAAACACGACATGCGTGGGTTTTTATGGGCCATTTGAAAGGGTTTTATTACCTGTTAATGGCAAGATAAATTTGTGTTTTTTACGTGTCATTGCCATAATGTAACTGTTTTCTTTACTTTCATCCCGAAGATTATAACATGAACAGACTTTTGTTACTACATTACGAGAGTTTTTGTTCATTGCAAAGATACAAGAATAAATTTTTTTTATCACTGAAAGTATAATTCTAATTAAAAAAAAAACATTATTCATTTAATTAAATCATCTATATTATAAATCTCTCTCACTATGATTAAACGTAAGATATTTTTAAAAAGAATTGCATGACTTATGCTGAGAATTCGATGGAATAGTTTAACAATGACATTCGACAATGTTTAAAAAATTTGACAATACAATTTTATGAAGTTTAAAAAAACCCATTGAATTTTTAATAACTTTAAAAAGGGCATTAATATCAAATTTGATTTGATAGTAACATTTAAATAGATTTCATTATTGCATTATATTTTCATTATTCATTCATAAATTTCCATTATTGCTCCAAAAAATTGCTTTCATACTCAAAATATGAGAACTATTTCATTTGTATGCAAAAAATGTGTATATTTTTTATACTTATCCTCATCACCATCGACACAACAGCCCCATGGTGGGCCAAAGCCGTCTACCTACTGGCAGATTTCGAGAAAGGAATTGCTTTCTTTTTATGGGGTAGGGTTATCAGCCTTACACAATACAGTCATGTTAGACCGGGAACTACGGTTTAAATTGGATTTCGAACCACTACACACATGGGCATGGGAATGAACCATGGCTTCACCGGGTCATGAACCCGAAACCTGTGGCCCCGAGCGCCATAGTGCCAATCACTCGTCCTTCAGGCCCTTATATACCTACAAAAATCCATATTCAGAAAATTAGAAAAAATTATTTGCTTTTTTTAAAAATATAATGAATTAGATACAGAAAAGTAACATATTTATTAACTTTGATATTTTTAAAATTTTTTTTGTCAACATTTAGAATGATAATTAATATCCATTTCTTATTATAGAGTAGTCGATATAGAGTTTTAAATATTACGAATCTAAATCTATACGTCTTTTCACATATACAATATATCCACAAGTTTAAGAAAGCTAAATCTTTTTGGATCTGAAAGAATTTTTCTCTGAAAGTATTTTAAAGCATTTTTCACTCTGCCTATCAAATGGCTATCTGAATTACATTGACAATTTATCTCTCATGTAGCCTTAGGTGTCTGTCTGTTAGGTTACATAGACAAAAAGAGCAAAAAAATTTATTTGATTTTGTATTTTTCAGAAAAAAATTTCTCGTTTCTTCCATTTGTCAGTGAGGCACCTATTGATTTATTTTAATTGGTTGACTAGCTGTTCGTTTACAATTTATTGTAAGAGCTGTCTGTTTACAGTTTACAAAAAGATACTTATTTTACCAACCACAGGCGTCGTAGATAAACCCCAAGGGACCACCCAGAAAAAAAAATCCATCATGAAATCGAAACATAAAAATCTATTAGACTGTCAAAAGTGTCAAAAGATGTGAAGAAAAAAGATTTTACAAATGCTGAAAATCCTTCTGTCTAGAAACGAATAATAAGAGCAGAGTATGGTTGAAAAACACTTCCAAATCCCATTGGACCCGCCTCCTTCCGCCCAATCCCCGCCCCATACTCTCCCCCCTTCTGAGGAAAGTCTTACTTGCAATTTTTATATTTTCTAAAAAGATAAGAACCTCTCATAAATATGCATTAACCTAACCTCTCCAAAAGAAATATATTTTATCCGAATTGAAATTCAGAATTCAGAGAAGTTAAATTTTTAAAAAATTTAAGTGAATACAGTCTGCAGTTTTTTGACAGGATTTCCGTACAATTAAGATTTAAACAGTAAATTGCATGAATGAATAAATTAATAATGACAGCATTCACAATTAAAACCGTGTAACAACATATGAATCTCATATCCAATTAAAAATCGTAAACGTATAAAATGTCTGTATAGAGAAGTCTTTAATCTGAATAGGGTATCGATGAAAATATGCAAAGTTTAATAGTTAATACGACATTGTCCGGTGAGCACTATACTTTGCTCATACTGACAAAGCAATTCTCCATATTATATTTGGCTACATGTGTGCATGTGTAAACAAAATATTTTATCTAATTTTTGCAGTTAGAAATATTAAAACTAACAATCTATCTAAACCTTACAATACTACAATCTATATATTTGTATAGAATTTTACATGCCTATAAAAATCCAAATTCAGAAAATTAGACGATGCTAAGAAATACACTTTTAAGTAGAAAAAAAAATTACTTGCATTTTTGAAACAATAATGAATTAGATACAAAACAGTATTACATTTATTAACTTTGATATTTTTAAAGGAATTTCATCGACATCTTTAGCAATTTTTAAACATTAGTTAGAATAGTAATTAATAGTATTTCTGAGGAGAGTCTGACTTCCATTTTTATATTTTCTTAAAAGATAAGAAAATCTCTTAAATATGCATTGACCTAACCTTTCCCAAAGAAATACAGTTTATTCGAATTGAAAGTCAGAATTCAGAGAAGTTAAATTTTTGAGAAATTTAAAGTGAATACAGTCTTCTGACAGGATTTGTCTAGAAATCCGATTCAAAAAGGAAATTGCGAGAATAAATTAATAATGGCAGCAGTTAAAATTAAAACAGTGCAACAATATATTAATATGTCCAATTTAAAAACCGTTAACGCATAAAATGTATGTAGAGTGAGATCTTTAATATGAATAGAATCTCGTCGAAAATGTACAAAGCTTTGTGGTTAATATGGCATTGCCCAGAGTGCACCATACTTTGCCCGTACTGACAAAGCAATGCTCCATATTATATTTGACTATATGTGTAAACGAAATATTTTATTTAATTTTTTCAGTTAAAAATATTAAACCTAACATTATACACGAACAATAAACATTAAAATATTACAATCTACACATTTGTATAAATTTTTACATGCCTATAAAAATTCAAATTCAAAAAATTGGATGTTACTCAGATTAAGTACAAAAAATTACTTGCCTTTTTGAAACAATAATGTGTTAGATACAAAACAGTAACATATTTATTAACTTTGATAATTTTAAATTAATTTTATCAACATCTAAAACAATTTTTTTAAAAATATTAAAATAACAATTATTATACATTTCTTACTGTATAATAGTCGATATAGAGTTTTAAATATTACGTGACTAAATCTGAAAGTCTTTCCACATTTACAATATATCCACAAGTTTAAGAAAACTAAATTTTTTTGGATCTGAAGTCATTTTTCTCTGAAGGCTTTTTAAAGCATTTTTTTCTCTGTCTATCAAACGACTATCTGCCTTACATTGACAATTTATCTCTCATGTAGCCTTAGGTGCCTGTCTGTCAGGTTACATACACAAAAAGAGCAAAATTTTTTTCTGCTTTTGTATTTACCCGCCCCCTTAAAAAAAAAATCTTTCTCGTTTTTTCGATTTGTCAGTGATGGCCCTATCGATTTATTTTAATCGGCTGAATAGCTGTCTGTTAACAGTTTATTGTAAGAGCTGTCTGTTTACAGTTTACAAACAGATATTTATTTTACCAACCACAGGCGTTCGTAGATAAACCCCATGGGACCATCTAGAAAAAAAAACCCATCATGAAATCGAAACATACAAAATCTATTAGGCTGTCAAAAGTGTCAAAAAGTGTGAAGAAAAAGACTTTACAAATGCTGAAAATCCTGCTGTCTTGAAACGAATAATAAAAGCAGAGGATGGTTGAAAAACTCTTCCAAATCTCATAGGATCCAATCCCCTCCCATCTCCTCTTTATTTCTTGCATTTTTATATTTTCAAAAAAAAGATAAAAACATCTCATAAATATTCATTCACCTAACCTTTCCAAAAGAAATACATTTTATATGAATTGAAAGTCAGAATTCAGAGAAGTTAAATTTTTGAAAAGTTTAAGTGAATGCAGTCTTCAGTCTTTTGACAAGATTTGAGTAAAAATCCCATTCAAAGAAGAAATTGCATCAATGAATAAATTAATAATGGCAGAAGTCCCAATTGAAACCGTGTAACAACATGTTAATCTGAGTCTAGTTAAACAAATTTTAAACGGCTTGTTAAACAATCGGCCAGCCTCTGGTCGTTGGTACCACAGGCTTCAGGCTCGAATCGTGGCGGTGGATTGGATGTTTGTTAGTGGTTTGGGATCTATTTTAAACTTTAGGTCCCGGTCTAATTAGCCAACAAAGTGCGCACAAAATGACCGTAGAGCGGCATACCAAACCAAACCAAAAACCTTTGACTTATAAAATGTATGTAGAATGAGGTTTTTAATATGAATAGGGTATCGACGAAAATCTGCAAAGCTTATTGGTTAATATGACATTGCCCAGTGCTCTTCCATACTGACAAAGCAATGATCAATGTTATATTTGATTATTTGTGTAAATAAAGTATTTTATTGTAATTTTGCGGTTAGAAACATTAAAACTTAAACAAATATTTAATTATACCCAGAAATTTGGTTAAAATTGTTGGGTATAATTAAATATTTGTGAAACTATTGCTGATTATATTATACAAAAGATAAAATAATAATGACAGCAGTCACAGTTAACAACATATTAATCTCATGTCCAATTAAGAAAACATTAACGTATAAAATGTATGTAGAATGAGCCTCTAATCTGAATAGGGTCTTGAAGAAAATCTATAAAATTTTGTGGTTAATATGACATTGTTCAGTGCTCTTCTATGATGACAAAGCAATGATCAATATTATATTTGATTGCATATGTAAACAAAGTAAGAAAAGTGTTTTTGAAAAGTCTAAATCGAATACAGTCTTCAGGATTTGAGTAGAAATCCGATTCAAACAAATTTAATTGCATGAATAAATTAATAATGACAGCAGTCTCAATTAAAACCATGTAACAACATATTAAACTCATGTCCAATTGAAAAACACTTTAATGTATAAAATGTATGTAGAATGAAGTATTTAATCTGAATAGAGCTTCAACGACTTCCTCTACAAATCTTAGTGGTTAATATGACATTGTCCAGTGAGCACTGTACGTACTTTGTTCATACTGACAAAGCAATGGTCAATATTATATTTGATTACACGTGTAAAAATGTAGTCAAATATTATATTGAGTATTTTATCTTAATTTTCCAGTTTGAAACATTACAACTAACAAAAACCGAATTGGGGCCTGGATGGGCGAGTGTCGAGCGCTCTGGTGCTTGGTGCCACCGATTTCGGGTCCCGGCGGTGCCTGGTGCTGGTGCCGTAGGTCTCGGGTATAATATGATCGTAGAGCATTATCTCGATGTTTAGTCAGTCTTCAGCCCTCGTGGTTCCTCGCTAAAAATGGAGTTGCATATTACCCTTAGCCATGAACGTTGTCTGCGACGGGGTCCTTTGGACCTGGTGTAGGCTTTCCTGCCCCATGGGGATTAGTAACAACAATAAAAGATCCAAATTATTGGGTGTAATTGAATACTTTTTAAACTATTGCTGACTATACTCATTAGTATATTCTTCAAAATAAGTTACACGTATGTAATATGAATTTATATATAATATCTGTAAGTAAAATAAAACACACATGATATTACATAATTTACATAATTTTTGATGTATCACTGTATAAAGTTTGTACCCATTTAATTAAAATACTTTCATTGTCTTGAAAGAAGTGACAGGTACAAGTTGAAATATAGAAAAGCATGTTTAAAAAAGGTAAAATTTGTCTTGACTTGACTGGGGGCTTTGAGAGATGTATGCTCTCTGATGCTGCTTTATCTCAATTTATCCAAATGCATTTTTAAAATACAACAGAAAATTTGGCAAAAGAAGAATGCAATTTGGCAGAAGTGAAAATAATATCTTTATAAAGCAACTACTCTAAAACTCGAAATTCTAGAAATCATTGCCTGTGACGTCCTTTTAAAATACAAGAAGCGAAGCTTGTACTGTCTAACAACAAAAAGAATATATATAAGAAAAATAAATTTGAAAAAGAAAGAAACGGATAGAACTACAGATCGAATAGGTCATAAAATTTTAACAGTTAAACTATGATTAGAATATACGAGGTACAACTAGTAGTTTTTATTTCAAGTCACTAAGAAATAATAGCTCCAGAAAAAAATGTGGGGTCACACCATAGCATACGTAGAAATTCGTAGAAATTGAAGTATCGTTGTATAAATATTCCCTGACATCTTCTACCATAAGTATCCTCTGACATATTCTATACTCTGACATCTTCTGGCATAAGTATCCCCTGACATCTTCTATACTCTGACATAAATATACTCTGATATCCTCTATCCTGTGACATAAGTATCCTCTTATAATTGAAGTATCCTTTGACATATGAAATATCCAATAGTAAGACAGAATTCTATATCCAAAAGCGCTTTGCAGTTTATGTCGTGCTACTACATATTTTATGCATTGAAACAAAATGTGTTCAACTGTTTCCGGAGTTTTACAGATCGGCCATAATGGAGATGAAGTCAGGCCAAATCTATGGAGTTTAGTAAATATGTGGTAATAATAATAAATAGCTCAAACGTATTTAAATATTACTACTATATTAACCACAAAAAATCAAAACAATCACAACAAATAAGTTTGACAAATACAATCTCAGCATTTCAAATCTTGAATTTTAGCATTGTTCCATAAAACTAGCATTACTTCATCATTTCCGTTCTATATCCTTTCAACGATACATTCGGAAATATTAATATAAATTGGTGCCATAATTAGAATCACAGGAAGTTATGAATGGCATACTTTCACTGTAATTACTCTTTAATGAGTGCACCCATTTACAAGAGTGCTTCAATATTTCCCTTATTGTGATTCAAAATATTTCGTGCTGAATAGTGATTTCAAACTCGAAGCAAAGCCAACTTCATAACATATTGATTTGTAAACACCCTCCGGAAACTGAATTCCAACCGAAGTTATTCTGCTTTGCTGTCAGTTGTCCTACTCGGCCTTATAATAATTTTGCATGCTAGCTCCGAGTTATTATTGTCGTCACACCATATGAGGACATTTTAATGCAATTAATTCCGCGATTTAGAATTTTCGATCAGTTTAGATTCGCTCGAATTCCTGCATCTATGCGTTCTGATGTTATTTTAGTGAAGCCCTGGTTCGTTTTAACTACTCTATGTGAAGTATTTTCTGCAAGTAGTTGAACATAGTAAAATGTTGTCTATGTAATTGATGATTTATTACGAATAATTTCAATTAAATATTAATAGTGCAATCAATCAATTAATTTTGTGATTTAATATTTTCAATCATTTTAAATTATCTCGACTTCCTACATCTTTTATTCTGGTGAAGCCCTGTTTCGTTTTAACTACTCTGTACGAAGTATTTTCTGCATGCAGTTCAATATAGTAAAATGCTATGCAATTGCTGAATTATTATAAATAACTCCTATTAAATATTATTTATTCCCCTAACTGAAGTTATTTTAAAGCAATTAATTACGTAATATATATTTTTCAGTCATTTTTAATTACTTTAACTACATATATCTGCATATTCTGATGCTATTCTAGTGTAGCTTTGCTTTGTTTAATTAATCTATTTTCTGCAAGTAGTGCAATATAATATTTGAAATTTCGTTGAAGTAATTGCCAAATTAGTGTGCATAATTGCAATTAAATAGCTATTGTTCAACAATTTGAAAACACTTAAACGTAAAAATTTTTATGTAATGTAATTTTTTTTTAGAATTTTTTTAATCGAATCGAATATTTTTTAATGGATCGATCAGTTTAAATTCTCTGGACTTTCGAGATCTAAGTATTCTGATGTTATTCTAACGAAGCTTATCTTTGTTTTAACTGTTCTGTATGAAGTATTTTCTGCATATAGTTTAATATAGTAAAATCCTGTCTACATAATTACTGAATTATAAATAATTACAATTAAATATTAAGAGTTACTCTATCTGAAGACCTTTTCAAGCAATTAATTTTGTCATTTAAATTTTTTCAGTCATTTTAAATGACCTGGTCTTCATATATCTGTATATTCTTATGCTATTCTAGTGTAACATTGTTTTGTTTTAATTAACCTATATGGTGTATTTTTTGCAAGAAATGTAATATAGTATTTGAAATTTCGTTGAAGTAATTGGCGAAATTATTGTGCATAATTGAAATTTAATGGCTATTGTTTAATACAAATAATTTCGTGATTTAGAATTTTCGATCAGTTTGAATTCGCTCCAACTTCCTGTATCTATGCATTCTTATGCTATTCTAGTGAAGCCCTGCTTTGGTTTAACTACTCTGTAGGAAATATTCTCTGCATATACACTCCAGAGCCAAAACATTATGACCACCCCTACATTTTGCAATGAACTCACCTGGATGACGTGGAAGGCAAGTGATCAGGTGGAAGTGGTATTTAACTGCTGCTGGAGAGCCAGAAGAATCATTTTTTCACTTACTTCTGTGTGTGTTGGGAAAGGCTGCGGATCTAAGCGACTTTGATAGAGGGCAGATTGTAATAGCTCGAAGGCTCGGAACAAGTATTTCCGAAACTGCACGACTCATGGGTTGTTCGCGATCTACAGTTGTTAGTACTTATGCAAACTGGATGAATGACAGTGAAACCAGCAGTAGACGACATGGTGTTGGACGTGCACAATCTATCAAAGAAAAAGGTCTTCGGAGACTGTCTCGCATGGTGAAGCAAAACCGGAGCCAGACAGTAGCTTAGCTGACAGCCCAATACAACAGGATAAAGCCCCTTGTCACAAGGCTAAAATTGTGTTGAAGTGGTTCTAGGAACATGATGCTGAATTCCAGTTAATGCCCTGGCCGCCTAACTCACCGGATCTCAATCCGATGGAACACATTTGGGATGTCCTGGGATGGCAGCTCAGAATTCAAAGACCACCAATTCACAATATCTCGGATTTGCGTGACCGTTGCTTAAACATCTGGTACAATCTGTCTCCGGCCATCTACCAAGGACTTGTGGAATCCATGACAAGGCGGGTGGAAGCTGTGTTGCGCGCCAAAGGTGGGTCAACTCATTGTTGACAAGTGGTCATAATGTTTTGGCTCTTGAGTGTAGTTCAGTATAATCAAATCCTGTTTATATAGGGATTATAGTCCTTGTTGCTTCACATCCCCATATACCCCTTCAATTCAAGTTCCTATCTATATAATTGCTGAATCATTATGAGTAACTGCAATTAAATTTTAATTGTTCCCCTATCTGAAGACAGTTTTAAGCAATTAATTATAAATAATAGTTTTCGATTATTTATAAATAATAGTTTGTAACAATAGTTAACAATTTTAAGT
Source organism: Caerostris darwini (assembly GCA_021605075.1). Taxonomy (NCBI): domain Eukaryota; kingdom Metazoa; phylum Arthropoda; class Arachnida; order Araneae; family Araneidae; genus Caerostris; species Caerostris darwini. The sequence goes on from BPLQ01004414.1 coordinate 299,690, forward strand.
ACTTTATTCGAAACAATACATTTATTTTAAATTACATCGAATTAAATTCATTAAATATATAAAATTATATTCAATTAATCTAATTAAGTGTCAGTTTTCATATGAATACCTTAATGCATTTAAAACATTTTTTATAATCATTTTAACTTAATTCTTGACTTATTATACATAAAATCTTAAACTATGCTAGTTATATATCCTTATAGTCCTTAAGAAAGAATGAAAAATAACTCTTGTGTACTTGATTATTTTAACTATTAAGGTTTGCATTACATATTTTCTTGAAAGATATTTTAATGACTGCATATTTTTAAATTCGCTAACGGTTCAATAATTGATAAGTGTAAATTAATTCTTTCTAACATTTAATTCTTTGAATTGACAAAATTTAAGTATTTGCATTTTTTCAGAAAACTTTGAATGTCTTTTAAGAAGCTCTCTTATTCAGAATTAAAATAGCTTTTCGATCATTTATATTAATGCAACATAAAGGAATACTTTATTTGAAAATCTGTAAATTCCTTCATTTGATTAAGTATTCAAAAGTATTTGAAAGCAGCAATTTTAAGTAAACTTTCTCTATCAATTATTTGAAAAACCATTTTAATTGAAAAGACTGTTAATATCAATTAAAATCTAAATAAAGGCTGAACCATTTAATTATTTTCACTTATTTTGAAAGAAGAAATTGATACATCCTTCAAGTAAAATTTCAGCCTTCAGGTAAAATTTCAAATGTATGAACTAATTTAAAAATTAGTTTTAAGTATTAGCATATTTTTGAACTGGTATTAAATGCCTTAATGCTGTTTACACGTTAACTCAAAATAAATATCGAGCTAATTAAGGAAATACACTTAAATTAACAGTGTTTAAATATAAAGGAGATTCATTGGCTTCTTTTATGTGAAATATAGTAATGTCATTAATTTTTATTTGCTATTTAGTCATTTCCTTAATTGTCTCCCTTTTTATCTCTAATGGTTTAATAAAATAAACTATTTGTAATAAACATTATTTAAGCATTATAAAACGAAATTAAAACATTAACCAAGTTAATGACTCATTTGAATTTATTGTGTTAAGTTATAATGGAGACAAAGTGTCCTTTTGAAAAAAGCAAAAGTTTTAAGCAACTACGTTTGGGCACACTTAAACATCAAATTTTTAGAATAGTGCATCAGTTGTAATCAAAACATGGCAGTAACTTTCAAACCAAAATGGAAGTCATACTGAAGGCTTATGAATAAGAATACATAATTTTAAAATTTTTAATACATAGGCTTATGAATAGAAGATACATAATTTTATTTACTTAATATTTAATTTTACATATGGATAAGACTTCAGCATACCAAAAGTAATGACTTACTTGCATTTATTGTGTTATGTTATAATGAAGACAAATAATCTTTTTTGAAAAGTGCAAAATTCTTAAGCAACTACACTTTGCCACACTTAATCAAGCTTCATATTTTTAGAATATTTTATCATATTCAAAACATGACAGTAACTTTCAAACCGAAATAGAAGACATACTAAAGGCTTATGAATAAGAAGAATACATAGATTTAAAATACATACGATTATGAATGGAAATACATAATTTTACATGACCTATGAATAAGCAAAAAGTTATAGTAGTTTTTCTAATAAAGATAAGACTGATGTTTTATCAACTGTAATGCCATAAAAGAAATTATAACATTTATATCAAAGTTAAAATAAAGTTATTGTTATCAAAGTTAAAATAATTAAATTATTAAATTTCAGACTTTAAATTATTTTTCACACTGAATAAGTTTCATATTTGAGAAGTTAAAACATGTATATCAAAGTTAAAATAAGGCGAAATCCTATTTCAGAACAATGTATCCATACATGACATGTGGAATAAACAAAATTAACTTACCCCCACACCTGCTGGAGTTCTTAGAACTTCCTTGTGCTGAAATAACCTTCATTTGCAGTAAATGTTTTGGAACTTCGCCGGTGCCATTTCCATAGAAGCTGAAACCACCTGCAGATAAGCCATCTGAATGATCTGTGTCATTTGTTATCGACGTCCAACAGTTAATAACGAATGGCAGATGCTTATCGTTGAATTGCGAAATTCCTAATTTATAATCACAGAAATATCACTCTGAACTGATAAAGAAATGTTCATCGTGACGTTAGATAAAAATGAAGGTAGATATAGATATAAAAAAAATGTATAAAACGAAAGTATTGATTAATTTAAATTATGGCGAAAACTATTTATACATAAACTAATTATATATTTAAAATATTAAAGGACGAAATAATTTCTTAGTTATCATTAGAATTTATTACTATAATCAGTGCAGTATTTGTGTATTTTGCCCTAATTCAATAATTAAACAGAATTTATGAGAATAATTTGGTATAAATATAAATATGTATTATTTAAAGGTAATATACATTATATCAGTGTTTGTTATTTACAGATATCAGAAATAAATTCGTGATACCTTTCGTAGGATAAAAAAATTAAATTTTAAAATGATTTTAATATACTAATAAAGATAAAAATTTAAAAGACGGAACATGCTTAAAATTTGTCGGTAAAAATTATTACACAATTGTAATATCAAATTTTTTAAAATATGGCAACATTTTGAAGTTTATTCAAAATTCTCCCATATTTTAAATTTAAAATACATTTGGTCTATCGATTTTACCTTATTGATAAAGAATTTTGGTTAGAATAGTGTCTCGGCCGATATTAGACTTATAACAGCTTCAAGAAGAGGGTCACTTTCAGGTTCACGGGAACACTTTAATTTTAATTTACAAGAATAACACACACACACACACACACACACACACACACACACACACACACACACACACACATATATATATACATTGTACTCTGGATTATTATATAGTCGATGATTTTCAGAGTTCTCGAGTTTACGTTGAAACTAATTGCTTGAACTACGACAGACCATAATTATTACGCGGCGTGGTACACATCAATACAAGCAAAATACACAAATCGGTTCAATCTGAAAGCAGGCGGAATCTCCGGCCTATTCAATCACTTCAGAGAAAAAAAAGAAACAAACAACTAATGGCATATCAATTGGTTGATATTCAATCTGTAATTGTTTCGACCCGTGAAGGTCACACAGACATTCTCTAATTTCCTGAGTCTCATTATACGTGACACTGAATATCTGCTATCAGATTTGAGTGACAGGTTGTTCCCATTAGTACAAAAAAACTAATTGCATGTAATATAATTACACATAACACTGCATTTTAGCTGTCAAATTTGAGTGATGGGCTGTTATAATATACTTGTTAAATAATATACATTTCTCTCTCTCTTATGGAAATGCAATGCCAAAACTCATCCCGTAAGAAAAAAATGCTACATTAGCAATAAACTTAGTTTTAGTTTTCAAATACCATATTTTGTTATTTAACATAATCCCTAACAAAATTTTAAAAAATTACAGCAAATTTCTATAAAACTCCCGAAATATTATTAAAATTACATCCCTTTATTTTCAATATCTAATAACAAAATTAATTTTATAAACAAAACTCTCCTCATAATCTGTTATAAAATGCCCATTGCAAACATTGAACTATATGCGTTGTAGCTATTTTCATTAATCAATGTTTTAAGCATAAAAGCCCTCTTGCCTTCCTACTTGAAGCAACAATCATGTATCTTTCCCCATTTTCTTCATTGAAAATAATAGCTATTCAAACCAAAAGATATGATGATGAAATACATTCTTTATGAAAATGCTAATAAACCTTTTCTCCCCAATGAGTTACAACGCTAATAACGAGGGAAACCTGGCTTTCTCAGCAACACAAAAAGAAAACCACGTTCTTAGAAATATTGTCCTCCACTTTGCGGCATGATACCACCGCACCACTCGTACCATGAATGCTTAATTGCGGTAGTTTATTAGACAGCTGGTTTCGCTTGTATTGATCTTCATTAAAACAAACATTTACGCTGAAGGGCTTTGCTCCCCACCTTTCCCCATTTTGCAATTATGAATGGTTAATTATTCGAGAGGGTTGGCAACACTTCGCGGTTTTTCATCGTCATGACAAACATTTATTTCCTCCACGCTCAAAACTGTATTCCCAACGTGTTTTTCCCAAGATAAAAGCGCGACTTACCAAGAAAGGGAAATCTTGATATTAAAATGCAAGACTCTTTATTACAATGTATATGTGACGAGCTAAAGCGGGTATCATATTTTCAGTTTGTTAGAATAAGCTATTGTTTGACGCTTCAACGCCATGCAGGTTTCTTAAGTAAAGTGCATTGATGAATACATGTTTATAAATTTTAAGATACTGTAACGTCTGGGCTTATATTAGACCTATAACAAATATATATATTATACCTATTACAAACATTGTATATATATATATATATAAAAAGAAATCCATTGCCAAAAAATGAAAATTAAAGATATAAATTAGATACACAAGTACAGCTCACTCCAAGTTCGGAGTTTTCCATAGTTCTCCAGTCTACCACAAATCTAAACACCTGGTCTTCGGCAGACCTTAATTATCACACGGCGTGATACAGAAAACCACAAGGAGCTCACCTTGTAAATAGGCGGAAAACTCCGGCCTATTCAGTCGCTTCAGATAAAAAAAGGAAAATAATACTTCTAGTCCATTCGTCACAAAACTTTCTTCTTCACCAAAAATCTGCTTTTAAGACAATCTGTCAAAGAGAGTCAGCTTCCTTCACTTCTCATTAGAGTGGGCATTTCTCAGCTTGTGTTCTATCAGCAATCACGATGGGAACAACTCATGGCATATCAATTAGTAGGTATACAATCTGAAATTGTTTCAACCTGTAAAGTTGGCACAGACATTCACTTATTTCATGTGGTCTCATTATACATGATACCAAACATCTGCTATCAGATTTGAGTGACAGGTTGTTCTCATCAGTACAAAACACTAATTGCATGTAATATAACTAGCCACAATATTGCTTGTTTGTTGTTAAATTTGAGTGATGGGTGGATATAATATACTTGTCAAATAGCATACAATCCCGTCTCATGGGAATGAAATATCAAAACTCTTCCCATGAGAAAAAAATTACATAAATAGCTCTAGTAGATTACATTAGTAATAATTTAGTTCTAGTTTTCAAACATTATAATTTATTACTTATAAATATAATCATTATTAAAATTTTAAATAATTACAGCACACTTCTATTAAGAATATTAAAATTACATCCCTTTATTTTAAGTTTCTAATAATAAAGTTTAATTTTATCAAGAAACACTATATAGATTATAGTCTGCTATAAAATAACCATTGCAAACATTGAACTATATCCATTGTAACTTTCGTTAATCAATGTATATGCATAAAAATCATCATACCCTCCTACTTGAAACAACAATCATGTATCTTTTCCCGTTTTCTTCATTGAAAATAATAGCTATTCAAACCAAAAGAGATGATGATAAAATACATTCTTTATGAAAATGCTAATAAACCCTTTCTCCCCAATGAATTACAACGCTAATAACGAGAAACCTGGCTTTCTTGGCAACAAAAAAGAAAACCACGATCTTAGGAACATTGTTAACCATGATACCAGCGCACCACTAGTTCCATGAATGCTTAATTGCGGAGGTTTATTAGACAGCTGTTTTCGCTTGTATTGATCTTCATTAAAACAAACATTTACGCTGAAGGGATTCACTCCCCACCTTTCCCCATTTTGCAATTATGAATGGTTAATTATTCGAGAGGGTTGGCAACACTTCGCGGTTTTTCATCGTCATGGCAACCATTTATTTCCTCCACGCTCAAAACTGTAAATCCCAACGTGCCTTTTTCCTAAGATAAAAGAGTGGATTACCAAGAAAGGGAACTCTGATAGTATTAAAATGCAAGAATCTTTATTACAATGCATAAGTGTCAAACTAAAAGGGGTATCATATTTTCAGTTTATTAGAATAAACTATAGTTGGATGCTTCAACGTCATGCATGCTGCTTAAGTAAAGTGCATTGATGAATACATGTTAATAATTTTTAAAATACTGAAATGTCTCGGCCTATATTAGGCCTATAACAAATATATATATTAGAACTATTACAAACATTATATATATATATATATATAATATATAAAGAAATCTATTTACAAAAGTGGAAAATTAAATATATAAATTATATGCACAAGCGCAATTCGCTCCTTGTTAGGAGATTTTCTGAGTTCTGGCGTCTATGACGATCCTAAATACCTAGTCTCCGTCAGACCTTAATTATCCCACGACGTGATACATTAAGCCACAATGGGCTCAATTTGTAAGCAGGTTGAAATCACTGGTCTGTTCAATCACTTTAGAGAAAAAAACAGAAGCAACACTTCTTGTCGATTCATCGCAAAACTGTATCTCTTCTTCACCAAAAATCTCCTTTTAAAACGAACCGTGAAGCGGGTGGGAGGTTCACTTCTATTTGGAGTAGACATTTCTCAGCTCGTGGTCTATCACCAATCCCGATGCAACAACTAATATTGTAGTTCCTATTCTATCTGTAATTACTTCGACCTGTGAAGGTAGCGCAGACATTCGCTAATTTTATGAGGTCTCATTAGGCATGACACTGAATATCAGATTTGGGTGACAGGTTAGTGCAAAATACTAATTGCATGTAATGTAACTAACACAATACTGCTTGTCTGCTATGAAATTTGAGTGATAGGTTGTTTTAATATACTTGTCTAACATACGTTCCTCTTTCATGAGAATGAATTGCCCAAACTCTTCCCGTGAGAAAAAAAAATGCTATATTAGTAATAAAATTAGCTCTAGTTCTCAAATAACTTATTTTATTATTTATAAACATAATCACTATTAAACTTTTAAATAATTACAGCAAACTTCAATGATAAAAACACAAATTAATAAGATTATAGCCCTTTATTTTCAATATCTAAAAATAAAAATTTAATTTTATCAGCAAAAATTCTCGATACTATATTCATTGTTATTCATTGTTACTATTTTCATTGATCAATGTTTAAAGCATAAAAGTCATCTTACTTCCCTACTTCAAACAACAATGATATATCTTTTCCAACTTTCTTCATTGAGAATAATAGCTATTCAAACCAAAAGAGATGATGATGAAATGCATTCTTTATGAATTACAACTATACTTTCTTTATGAATTCTTTAATAAACCCTTTCTCCCCAATGAATTACAACTATAATAACGAGGGAAACCTGACTTTCTTAGCAACACAAAAAGGAAACCACTTTCTAAGAAATATTGTCCTCCACTTCACAGCATGATACCACCGCGCCACCAGTTCCATGAATGCTGGATTGCGGAGGTTTATTAGACAGCTGGTTAAGCTTGTATTGATCTTCATTAAAACAAACATTTACGTTGAAGGGCTTTACTCCCCACCTTTCCACGTTTCGCAATTATGAATTGTTAATTACTCGAGAGGTTTGGCAACACTTCGTGGTTTTTCATCGTCATGGCAACCATTTATTTCCTCCTTGCACAAAACTGTATTCCCAACGCGCTTTTCCTGAGATAAAAGCGTGACTTACCAAGAAAGGGAACTCTGATTTGGTATTAAAATGAAAGAATCTTTATAACAATGCATATGTGGGAAGCTTAACGGGTTATCATATTTTCAGTTCTTTAGAATAAACTATTGTTTTAAGCTTCAACATCATGCATGTTGCTTACGTAAAGTGCATTGATGAATATATGTTAATAATTTTTAAGATACTGTAACGTCTCGGCCTATTTTAGACCTATAACTGCTTCAAGAAGAGTGACACTTTTACTTCCATTGCAGCACTTTAAATTTCATTTACAAACATTATATATATAAAGAAATCTATTTAAAAAAAATTAAAATTAAAGATATAAATTAGATACACAAGAGCAGTTCAATCTAAGTTCGGAGATTTTGAGAGTTCTCGAGTAAATACCTGGTCTTCGGTAGAACTTAATTATCACACAGTGAGATGCACGAAACCACAAGGGGCTCACTTTGAAAACAGGTGGAAAACTATCGACTCATCGCAAAACTCTCTCTCTTCTTTACCAAAAATCTCCTTTTAAGACGAACCGCCAGTTTCCCTCACTTCTCTGTGGAGTAGACATTTCTTATCTGGTGGACTATCCCGAACCAGGATGCTACGACTGATGGTATAGTTCATATTCAATCTGTTGCTGTTTCCGCCAGTGAAGGAAACTCAGACGTTCGCTAATTTCCTGAGTCATTATACACGATACCAATTATCTACTATCAGATTTTGAGAGACAGGATGTTCTCAATAGTACAAAACTCTAATTGCATGTAATATAACTACCCACAATACTGCTTATCTGCTGACAAATATGAGTGAAGAGTTGTTATTATATACTTGTCAAGTAACATACATTCCTCTCTCTTTTGAATGAAATGCCCAAACTCTTCCCGTGAGAAAAAAAGTGCTGCATTAGTAATAAACTTAGCTCTAGTTTTCAAATATCATATTTTATTATTTATAAATACAATCACTGATAAAATTTTAAACAATTACAGCAAACTTCTACTAAAAACATAAATTATTAAAATTACATCCGTTTATTTTCGATATTTATCAATAGAATTTAAATTCATAAGCAAAAACTCTCTAGGTTATAGTCTGCTATAAAATACCCTTTGCAAACGTTGAACTATATCCATTGTAATTATTTTCGTTAATCAATGTTTTAAGCTTAAAAGTCATCTTACTTCCCTACTTGAAACAACAATGATATATCTTTTCCAATTTTCTTCATTGAGAATAATAGCTATTCAAACCAAAAGAGATGGTGATGAAATACATTCTTTATGAAAATGCTAATAAACCCTTTCTCACCAATGAATTACAACTATTATAAAGAGGCAAACCTGGCTTTCTTAGCAACACAAAAAGAAAACCACGATCTTAGAAATATTGTCCTCCGCTTCGCAGCATGATACCACCGCACCACTTGTTCCATGAATGCTTAATTGCGGTAGTTTATTAGACAGCTGATTTCGCTTGTATTGATCTTCATTAAAACAAATATTTACGCTGAAGGGCTTTACTCCCCACATTTCCCCGTTTCGCAATTATGAATGGTTAATTATTCGAGAGGGTTGGCAACACTTCGCGGTTTTTCATCGTCATGGCAACCATTAATTTCCTCCACGCCCAGAGATGTATTCCCAACGTGCTTTTCCCAAGATAAAAGCGCGACTTACCGAGAAAGGGAACTCTGATTTTTGCATTAAAATGCAAGAATCGTTATTAAGCTGCATATTTGACAAGCTAAAGGATTATCATATTTTTAGTTTGTTATAATAAACTATTGTTAGACGCTTCAACATCATGCTCGCTGCTTAAGTAAAGTGCATTGGTGAATGCACGTTAATAATTTTTAAGATACTGTAACGTCTGGGCCTATATTAGACCTATAACGGATTCAAGTGGCCAAGAGCCACTTTCGAGTTCATGGGAACACTTTAATTTTTATTTACAAGGATTATTTATATATATACAAATAAAGAACTCTGGTTATTATACAAAGAACTGAAAATTAAAAATTAAATTTAATCACAACTGCAGTTCACTCCAAGGTCCGATATTTTCAGAGTTCTCGAGTCTACGTTGAATCTAATTACCCTGTCTTCGACAGAAATTAATTATCACACGGCATGATACAAGATACCACAAGGGGTTCACTTTGAAAAACAGACGGAAACTCCGGCCTATTCAGTCACTTCAGAAAAAAACAACAACACTTATGGTTGATTATTAGCAGAACTCTCTCTCTTCTTCACCAAAAACCTCTTTTTAAGATAATCCGTCAAGAGGGGGTCAGCTTCCCTCACTTTTAATTGGAGTAGACATTTATCAACTCGTAGTCTGTCACTAATATGGACTACACCAAGGTTTGTTGAATTGTTACAATAGCTATTATTATTGTAGTCCATAGAATACGGACTACACCATGATTACACCATCGATTTATTTTGACTTGTGAAGATAGCACAGACATTCGCTAATTTCATGAGGTCTCATTATACATGACACTGAATACCTGCTATCAGCTTTAAGTGACATGCTAATACAAAATACTAATTTCATGCAAAATAAATAACCACAATACTACTTGTCTGCTATCAAATTTGACTGATGCGTTGTTTTAATATACTTGGGTTGGCAACACTTCGCGGTTTTTCATCGTCATGGCAACCATTTATTTCCTCCACGCTCAAAACTGTATTTACAACGTGCATTTTTCCTAAGATAAAAACGTGGCTTACCAAGAAAGGGAACTCTGGTTTGATATTAAAAGGCAAGAAGCTTTTATTACAATGAATATTTTATACAATGCATATGTGACAAGCTACAAGGTTCTCTTAACTGTTTGCAACATTTGTAGTTTGTTAGGATAAACAATTGTTGGATGCTTGAACATCATGCATACTTAAGTAAAGTGCATTGAGAAATACATGTTAATAATTCTTACTATACTAAAAATTGGACGACACGGTCAATTGTCACAATAAAATGTTTTTTTTACAGGACAAAAAGTGCCTGCACGAATAGTATGAGGACATCTGCAGTTCCAATAATTGGAATTGTAGATGTTGTCTACATAGCTGCGGCGTTAAGCCGTGTAGCTGCGAAGCTGCAGATTACAGATGCTATTGCAATTATGAATGGTCAATTGTCATTACAACATCAAGTCATCGCGTCTAATAATAGCTTATTCTGACAAAATGTAAATGTTGCAATCATTTCAGATAACCATACAGATTGTCAAATATGCATTATAATAAAAATTCTTGCATTTTAATACCAAATCAGGATCTTCTTTCTTGGTAAGCCGTGATTTCATCTTAGAAAAAAACATTACAATTTTGTACTCGGAGGACAAACTGATTGAGCTGTTTAGCTGCGGAGCTGTAGAATACAGATTTTATTTCAATTACGAATGGTTAATTGCCATTACACTGTCATGTCATCGTGTCGAATAATAGTTTTTCTACCAAAATGTAAATGTTGCAATCAGTTAAGATAATCATGTAGCTTGTCACATAGGGATTGTAATACCAAATCAGAACTCCATTTCCTGGTAAGTAGTGCTTTCATGTTAGAAAAACATGTTGGGAATACAGTTTTGTGCTTCGAGGAAATAAACTGTTGTGATGACGATAAAAAATCGCACGAAGTGTTGCTAACTCCCTAGAAAAATTCACCATTCATAATTGCAAAATAGGGAAAGGTGGGGAGTAGCTCTTCAGCTATCAGCAATTCCAATGATTATAGCTACAGATGTGAGCATCTGCTGAACAGTGTAATGTGTATCTCCATATGTGACAATTTCTACGTGTTTTCTAATACAAATAGAAAAGGACGTCGCTGTCAATTGTCCCCATAGAATGTTTTTCTATAAGACAAAAAGTATCTGCACGAGCAGTGTAATGACATTGCATTCAGCAATAGTTTATTCTAACAAAATGTAAATGTTGCAATCACATAAGATAACCCTGTAGCTAATATGTAGATTTTAATATTGGATTCCTGCATTTTAATACCAAATTAGAGTTCCCTTTCTTGGTAAGACGTGATTTTATCTTAAAAACAAGTTGGGATTACAATATTATGCGTGGAGGGAATAAGTTGTTGCCATGACGATGAAAAACAGCGAAGTGCTGCCAACTCTCTCCAATAATTAACCATTCATAATTGCAAAAAGGGTTGCAGCTTTTTTTCTCACGAGAATAGTTTTGGAATTTCATTCCAAGGAGAGAGGAATGTATATTTGTTGACAAATACATACAATCCATCACTGGTACTTAATAGCAGACGATCTTTCTTGTGGGTAGTTATATTACATGCAAATTAATGTACTAATGACAACAACCTGTCAGTCAAATCTGATAGCAGATTTTCACTTTTATGGATAATGAGACCTCATGAAATTGGCGATTGTGTGTGCGACCTTCACAGGTCGAAGCAACTATAGATTGAATATGATATGAGTTCTTTACACATATATATATATATAAAGTTATTATATAAATGAAGTGTTCCCATGATTCTGAAAGTGACCCTCTTCTTGAAGCCGTTTTAAGTCTAGTATAGGCCAATACGTTACAAGGGGAAAGTGGGGAGACGACTTCAGCAATCCGCAGTTGCAGATGTGAACATCTACAGGTCTGTATAATCTATACCTTCATGTTCGACAATTTCTACTGCTTTTATTAACACAAATAGAAAAGGAGTTTCTATTATACAATTAGGGTTTTTAATTTTAGTATTTTGCGTTCGGCAAGCTATTTTCAAATAGAGCTGTAATGGTTCTAAAGACCAATATTTTTACTTTAATAGTACTATAATTACTGATTATCATAATCAATCTCAGAGACAATTTTATACAAGACCATTTCAATAATAATAAAATCCAATCACTATTTGAGATTACAGAATGTGACCGCCTTATACATTATAATTCTATAAAGCGTTCTCTTAAATAAAAGGGTACCTCTTTTTATGAGAAGTGATTTACATCCAATTGCAAAGAAGACTACTCTCAATTTAATCTTCTCTTTGCTCATTACAATTTCGTACTTAAAACTAAAGTGGCGTCGTTTTATTTGCCCAATAAAATGAGGCGTTCCTTTGAAGAAAATTGCAATTTCGTGATTTCCACCCATGAGTGGTATAATAAAAATCTAAATGGCCCACTGAGAAACTTAATGAAAAAGTTTATTACATCAAATAATATTCCGATAATGCCCTCGAAATAAGAAATTTATCTTAAATTCCAATCAATACATGAAATGAATTTGATTTCTTTTTGCATTAAGTGCTGTATAAAACACTATACTAAAAATGTAATGTTAAAATTTATTTACATATTTTATATGCTATTTTATTTATTATATTAAATTTTTTTTGTTATTTTATAAACATATAAAAATAAATTTGACGTTGAATTATGCGTTTTTAAAGTTCCATGCGTTTTTCTAATGCTAAAGAAACTATTTAATGATCTTTAACGTTTCTTTTATTGTATTACTTTCTTTATTGATAAGCTACTTTAATACAAATATCTATCTATATATATATTTATAAAATTTAAGTTTGTACAGTAAGTTTTTAAAGCGTGTTTATCATTAAATGATTTGTTTACGAAGTAAAAGTAAACTCCATCTACAATACAAAATTTTAAAATAGTTTTTATTTGAGTTCGATAATACTGTTTTTTTTATAGTTAACTATATTTTTTTAAATAATTGAAGTTACAAATAAAAATGTTGATATAAACTAGAGAAAAAATGCAAAAATAAATGCATATTAAACGTATATATGTATAATATATACGTTTATTAATATACATTAAAATTTAAATGTTCACAGAAAGATTTTAAAATAGTTTTTATTATAGTTCACTATATACGTTATGTATATATATATATATATATTAATTTTAAGTTTGTACAGAAAGATTTTAAAACGTATTTAATATTAAATTACTTGTTTACGAAATAAAAATAAACTTATTTGAAGGTCCAAATTTTAAAACTTAAATACTGTTTCTTATAGTTCATGATATATTTTTTGAATAATTGATGTTACAAATAAAAATTTTGAAATAAACTAAAGGAAAAAAGCTACAAAAAATAAAATTAAATATTTTCATTAAATAAAAAAATTGGGGGAATTAACATTTATTAAAAAAAGGAAACGTCGAAATAAAATTTTTTACACGATAATTAGTTAATGGAAAATGAAAGTACTTAATTTTTCGCATCAGTATTTTCCGTTAATGTTGCTAATAGTATACAATATTATCGGCAAATTCATACAAAAAAATAATCACATTAAAAAAAGGGAAATGGCGAATAAAATATGAATATAAAAAGGTGATAACCGATTACTTTTTTTAGATTTTAGAAGTAGATATATGAAATAATTTTTATTCAGATCAAAGGCATCTTCTTTTTCTTTATATGGAGCTTTAGATTTAGACTGAAAAATAAAATTCTCTAGAGAATTTGGATAGCTGTTACGAATAGTTATATTTGTTTCTTTTCTTTCAGCGTTTTTTACTGAAAAATATGTTGATTTTCTTTGAGATTACTCGTCTACTGATTTAGCCTTATTAAATTTGAGAATTATAAAGAGAATAAAATATCTTAAATCCTTGCTTAAATTTATAAAAAAGTTTATAAAGGCAAAGAATATTTCTTAATGAAGGATATAAACTTCCAATTTTTTTTATTTAATATTTATTTTAAGAATAAAAATTTAAATATACCACTAAATAGGTTCTAAATAATCTGTTTTAAAAACATATATTTCAAAGGAATCTAATGAGTTTTCTTTATAAATCATTTTTAATTAATCCTGCAAATATGCCAGTATACCTCACATTAATTGATGAGTATAAATCGAAACTTTTTAAAGTGTTTTGCGAGTTCCTTTAGAATGGCCTTTTTGCAGAAAAGAAAATTATATTTAGCATTGAACACATAATTTTTTGAGCATTAACTATTTATTCGTTAGCCTGATATCCGAATGACTTGCACTCTGGCACTCCGTGCCACAGAGTTCGGGTTCGAGTCCTGGCGGCACAGGGATGCTTGTGCTGGTTTGGAATCTACTTTAAACCATAGGTCCAGGTCTAATATGAGTGTTGGGTGTAGGGCTAACAACTCTACTCTGTAAAAAGAAAAACGTCTGTTGTCGCGAAGCGGCCTGATGGCTAATTGGCTAGCGCTGTGTCCTTTGGTATTACATACTTCAGATTCGAATCCTGGTAGTGGCATGGATGTTAGTGATTCTGAATCCACGTCAAAGTGTAGATACAGGTCTAATAAACCTGCAATTTACAAAAAATGACCGTTGAGTGACAACCCAAACCAATCCTTGTCGCGAAATCTGCCAATAAGCGGACGATCTTGGCCCACCATGGGCTATAGTGCAGGGTGGATTTTAAGCAAATTATTATAAATGAAAATATTTTCTTTCTTTAATGTTATTATAAAGGTTATTAAAATTATTTAGTTTTATTATATAATTATCAAATGCTCAAATATTAAATTTGGCGTATAAAATCAATTCTCACTATATTGTTTTTTATTTGTGAGCAGATTGGAAAATTTCTTTGGAAAATTACTGAGTTATTTTTATTTCGCAAACATAAGAGAGTTCAATATTAATATTTATAAATCTAACGGCTGCTTAATGCTTTTTAAAATTTCTTTTGCATAAATCATTTCAAGTTTACAAAATAATGGTCAGATAAATTTTTGAAGAGATATAATGTTGCATATACATACATTATATCTTAGGTGTAACATGACCGAATCGTGGCTCAGTGGTAGCGTTCACAACTATGAGCATTAGATCAGAAGTTCAATCGTCTGGCGACTTGTTGTAGACAACAAGTAGTTGTTTTCGAATTGAGAAAATTCGATGATGTTTGTGATGTTTAGCATCTTGCTTCGTTAGTAAGACAACCTGGTGGGAATTTACCGGATTTTCTTCAGTTCGATACTCTTGGTCTAATGGCAAATTGGCTATGCGCTCTAACCATTGGTACCATAGGCTTCAGGTTTGAATCCTGATGGTAGCATGGATGTTTGGTAGAGGTTTAGAATCCACGTTAAACTGTAGGTCCCGATCTAATTAGCCTAAAGTATGCACAAAAGAGAGACAAGCGAATCCTATACGATACTCAAATGCGGGGTAGTTCCCCCTAAAATCCTCCTGGAAGGCACTGCCCTACTTTTTCAGCGACTCGGAGCCATGTCAGACTTCTACCTAAGGGTGCTCCATCACCGCAGAAGGTACCCCTTTACCTCCATCCATAAGTAGACTACTCATGGGATGTCCGTCCCCGCACTACAGGACACTGAGGATTAGATACATACATAGACAGTAATAATATTATATAAGCATTCATATTTTTATAGAGAAACTTAGTAAATTAAGGAGAAATATTAATTTCTATTCGTGTTATAAAGAGCAAATGACTATTAATATTTTGTTATAATAAATGTTTTCTTGCTAATTTTATAATTTATTTTCTTCTGGTTTGAATGTTTATAAAAAAGATAAAATCCACTAAGATTTTAAAGATTTTCCTTCTTGTAGATTTATCTTTTAATTAAATTTAAAAAATAAAACTGAATATTTATTATTTTAATATTCTACATTTTCTTTTTTGTTGATATCAAAGACTAATAACACTGTATAAATACAACTGACCGCATGATATTTATACTTATTATATTAAATTGAAGCATATTTATGTGGTTATCAAGTAATTTAATATCATATAAGTTTAATAAAAATTATTAAAATTTGCCAATAGTGTTACAATAGTGTTATGTACAATTAATTTGTTTTAATTGTACATAAGCTAAAAAAGTAAATTTTAACATACTTGTAACATTAACGAACATCGAGTTTTTCGAAGTTTATTGATACTTGCTATTTTAAGTAAAACTTTGAAAGAATTTTTAAGCCTTCAAATTCCAAATGCATTTCGATAATTTAGAATACATATTTTAGTCTTTTAGAGAGAATTTTAGCAAACTTGCATATTTTTTACCACGGGGCGTACGCGAATGTGCTCATGCATACAAAGTAGTTTCTTTCCTAGAAATTACATTTACAAAATATTAACGTTAAACATTAAAAATATGAAATTATTATTTAATTTTTAGTTTTAAAAACGTTGAATCTTTAATTATTTCTTTATTAATCTTTGAATCTTTAATTAAGTCTTTATTAATCTTTGAATCTTTAATTAAGTCTTTATTAATCTTTGAATCTTAAGTGTTTATTAGTCTTTGAGCCTTTAATTAAGTGTTTATTAATCTTAGAGTCCTTAATTGTTTATTAATCTTTCAGTTTTTAATTAAACCTTTATTTATCTTTGAGTCTTTAATTAAACCTTTATTAATCTTTGTCTTCATTTAGTTAATCTTTTCAGTATTTAATTAATGTTTACCAATTTTACTGGTTTAATTTACTGATTACATGTCAGTATTGCATAATACTTTTCTGTAACTTTTATTTATTTATCATTTTAAATATATCTATTCAACAAAATCCAAAATTCTTTTATTGTAAGATACTAATTCACCAACTGTATTACTAATAACGGATTATTGAAACCAATTTCTGCATAATATATGATCAATAGTCAACTCGCCCGTCGTATACCTTAGCCTTTAATGACAAGTTATTAAATAAGAACCTATTTGTAATATCAAGTTTTTCGAATTTTATTAATACTAGCTATATTAACTCAAAGAAAAATTTGAAAGAATTTTTAAGCCTTAAAATTCCAAGTGTATTTCGATAATTTAGAATACACATTTTAGTCTTTTAGAGAGAATTTTAGCAAACTCGCATATTTTATACCACGGGGCGTACGCGAATGTGCTTCTGTGATGATGGCTCCCAAGTTGGAAACTGCGGGAATTTTCTATTGAAAAGAATAAATGGAAGATCTTCGCGTTTCAGCAGAATGCTCTTTATTATTTTTTTTCAGAAAAATTTCCCCAAGGCTTTTTGGGTGTCGCTCATTTTGTAAATATTATACCGAAAGCTCCTTTCTGTAAAAGAAAACGGACGACTCATCGAAAATAAAGTCTCACTTTTTGGGCTTATGAAAGTTGCATAAAAGCGCGCTTGTTTCTTAAATACGCTAAATTGCAGGCGAAGTTGCGAAAGTCGAAATTCAGAAGTTCATGCATATAAAGCAGATTCTTTTTCTAGAAACTACATTTTGAAAACATTAACGTTAAACCTTAAAAAAGTGAAATTATTAATTAATTTTTAGTCTTAAAATCTTTGAGTCTTTAATTATGTCTTTGTTAATGTCTGAGTTTGTAATTAAGTCTTTATTAATTTTTACATTTTTAATTAGTCTTATTCTTTTGAGTCTTTAATCAAGTCTTTATTAAATTTCGAGTCTTTAATCGAGTCGTTGTTAATATTTGTGTCTTTGTTTGAGTCAATTAGTCTTACTCTTTTGAGTCTTTAATCAAGTCTTTTTTAATATCTTAATTAATCTTTGAGTCTTTATTTCAGTTTTTAATTAAGTCTTAATCGTTTGATCTTTAATCAATTTTTGCAGATTTTACTGATTTAATTTACTGATTACAAATCAGTATTAAATAATATATTTCTATAACATTCATTTATTAATCTTTTTAAATATACCCATTAATCGAAATACAAAATGTTTTAATTGTTAGATACTTTTTCACCAACTATATTACTAATAATAGATTATTGAAATCAATTTCTTCTTAATCTATGATGTATAGTCAACTCGCCCGTCATATACCTCCGTCTTTAATAAAAAGGGAACTAAATATGAACCTATTTGTAATATTAAAAAATATAAAGTTTTTCGCAGTTTATCAATACTAGCTATATTAAATGAAGGAAAAATTTGAAAGAATTTTTAACCCTTCAAATTCCAAATGCCTTTCGATAATTTAGAATACATATTTTAGCGTTTCAGCAGAATGCTCTTTATTTTTTTTTACTGAAACATTTCCCCAAGGCCTTTTGGGTGTTCCTCATTTTGTAAATATTACATCGAAAGCTCCCTTCTGCAGAAGAAAACAGACGACTCATCGAAAATAAAGTCGCACTTTTTGGACTTATGAAAGTTGCTTGGGTCTGCATAAAAGCGCGCTTGTTTCTTAAATACGCTAAATTGCAGGCGAAGTTGCGAAAGTCGAAATTCAGAAATTCATGCATATAAAGCAGATTCTTTTTATAGAAATTACATTTATAAAATATTAACGTTAAACTTTATGAAAGTGAAATTATTAACTAATTTTTTGTCTTAAAATATTAGAGTCTTTAATTAAGTCTTTATTAATCTTTGAGTCTTGAATTAAGTCTTTATTAATCTTTGAGTCCTTATTTGAATCTTTAATTAGTCTTAATATTTTGAGACTTTAATTAATTCTAACCGATTTTACTGATTCACTTTACTAATTACATGTCAGTGTAGAATAATACATTTCTATAACACTCATTTATTTATCATTTTAAACATACCCATTCAATGAAATCCAAAATGACTTTATTGTAAGATATTTTTTCACCAACCGTATTACTGATAACAAATTATTGAAACCAATTTCTTCACAAACTATGATATATAGTCAAATGTTCCGTCATATACCTTCGCCTTTAATGACAAATGAGAGCCTATTTATAATGTTAACGAGCATCAAGTTTTTCGAGCTAGCTTTAATTAATTCTTATCGATTTTACTGATTTAATTTACTGATTACCAGTCGGTATTGAATAATAAATTTCTATAACATTCATTTATTTATTATTTTAAATGTATACATTAATTGATATCCAAAATGACATTGCTGTAAGATACTTTTTCACCAACCATATTACTGATAACAAATTATTGAAATCAATTTCGTCATAATCTATGATGTATAGTCAATTCGCCCATCATATACATTCGTTTTTAAATAAGGGAATTAAATGCTATGGTAAAATTTCCAATTTTGATTTCCAATTTATAAACAGACTATTATCATAAAAACTTCTTATTTTATTTTCATTATTGCAAAAATTTCGTGAATAAACTAGTGTGTTAATGAGATGCAACATTAAGAATTAAAAGTTCAAATTAAAATTTTATTTTTATTTTGACACACTAATATTTTAACAAAATTCATCCAAAAAATATGACAGATTTTCCAGATAAAGCTGTAAAAGACATTGTTACATTTATAAAATATTGATGTTAAAGTGAGGAATTAAAAAATGAAATTATTACGGCTATAATTAATTTTTATCGATTTCCCTAAATTAATTTGATGTTTACAAGTCAGTAAGGAATTATATATTTCTATAACAATCATTTAGTTATCATTTTAAATATATCCATTCAACTAAATCCAATATGACTTTATTGTAGATACTTATTCACCAACCATATTAATTGAAACCAATTTTTTCATTATCTATGATGATAGTCAACTCGCTTGTCATATACATTCGCCTTTAATAACAAGATAACTAAATGCTACGAATTGCGAAATAAAATACTTACAAGATTAATAAGGTGCTTTATTTATAGAGGCGTATGGCAGTAGAATGTGAAGTTGTTTCAAGTTAATCAATTCATCAGAAAGGCGCATTGCAAATGAAAGGTCAACATCAAGTCAAAATGGACTGTCACTTCGTCTACACCTGCGAACCAAAATAGAAATTGAAATTGGTGAAAGCATAAATAAGAAATTGCATTGTCATTCATGTGTCAACACTAAATCAATCAATTATTTAAATACATTAAAAGGATACGAGAAAAAAGAAACAACTTTCAGACAGTGTTAAATAAGATAAAAAATTACCACATTCTTATATTGTACAAATAAAATGTTTCATGTTATGATAATGGAGAACAATAGCTATCTCATTTTTAATACACGAACATTTCTTATCTATCTGAATGAATAAGATAAGAGTTTCGTATCTTGAAAAAAATATTTGTGTTATCTGTTGAAATCATGATTTTAAAATTAAGACTTATTAAAATTTTTACAAAACAAAAATAATTTTTTTTTTCAATTTGGTATGTTAAAAGTAGCATTTTGAATTTTACTTAAAATGCACGGAATTAAAAAGAAGTTATAATATTAAATAAAAAAGAGTAAGACTTTTTTGAAAAAAATATAAAATGACGAATTTTGAAGAAAAAATTTACGAATTTACGGGAGGAAATAGAAAAACAACACATAAGGAAATGATTTAAAAATTTAAATAAAAAAATTAATGGATATTACATTAATTTATTTAAATGGTTAAAAGTAATGTATATTAAATTAATTTATTTAAATAGATAAAATTGATGGATATTAGATTAATTTATTTAAACAAATAAAATTAATGATTATTAAATTAATTTATTTAAATAAATAAAATTAATTGATATTAACTTATATGATTCATGCTATCCTATGCTAAGCTAGGGGGTCAACATTTTCTTAATTGTTTCATATGTAAATACATAAAAATAAATTATAGTTTAAAAAAACTAAAAAACACGCTTTTAGAGTTAATCAAACTAAAAAGTAAAAAATAATTGTTAACACAAGAATAAAATTACTGACGAGAAAATGAATGTCACTGTTCTAAAAGCATGGGGTGCTCGATATCAATCGTTATAATTTTTCACTAGTTTCATTCCGAAATGCAGAGTTAGCAGTTATGCAGTTTTTACTTTTTAGTTTGATTAACTCTAAAAGCGTGATTTTAAACTATAATTTATGTTGTACTTTTTAGTTGGATTAACTCTAAAAGCGTGCTTTTTAGTGTTTTTAAACTATAATATTTAAATGAGGTCCCGGTAAGGAAGACTGAAACTATAGTTCTTACAATAATTTAATTGTGATTAAAACAAAGGTGAAATGCGAATATGCCGAGTCAGCCAGGATTCGAACAGGGAATCTCCTGATCCGTAGTCAGGCGCGTTATCCGTTGTGCCATACAAACAAACAAACATACAGATGAAACTAATAAAAGCGTATTAAAAAATGAGAAACATTATTATTTGAAATAATTCGTATATTTTAAACGGATGAATAAAAAAATAAAAAATTGTGAAAATCGTATAGAAAAATGACAAACAAATTTGTACACAACATCAAATTGCCCACGCACTGTATAATTGCTAATATGTAACTGAAGGGTTACTTTAAAAAAAATAATAATCAATAACAACTCTTGTGATGTATATCATTTCTTTATAGAAATTATGCTTAATTATCGGTTTACAGTCAATTATATTGCAAACTGACAATTCTTAGCAACAATTAGAATTCTAAAATGTAACCAAGTAAAGTATTTGATGAGTTTATAAAATATAAAGAGACAAAACAAACTAATAATCAAATGTTTTAATATACAAAAACTAGTTAATTTTTTTTGTGGAGTAGTATTATTATCTAAATGGTTAACAGGAAATTTGCAGTTTATTTTTAAAATATTCACAACAGTCATAATTTTGTGTTATTCAGTTTTATAAATATTTTTATATCATCTTTATTATATTATTCAATTTTTTCATCTTTTGACGCTTTTTAATTAAAAGTTCTTTGTCTTTTAATTCCTTAGACTTTTTGGTTATGAAGTTTTTTAATAATTCTATTAAAGAATTGGTGGTAACATTTGCTTATATGTTTATTTATATTATGAATATTCACTAAATTCTGCAAAAAACAGGATCTTTATGTATAATTTATATCTTATTATACATGAATGTTATTAAATATTTATTGATAATCTGTTGATTTAATTAGTTTCTGAGCAGGAAGAGATATAATATATCCCGTGTGCGTTCGGTTTAGAATAGCCCCACTGTAGCCCATGCATATCGTGACAGACGTCAAAAATGGGTACCCAGTGCCTGGGGGTATAACAGTTGGGGTAAAGTCAGACTTCTCTATTTGGGTGACCCATGTCTTTGTGCCGCAAAATTAAAAACAAAAAATAAGCTGCATTTTTTTAATCTTTATCATGATTCATCACAAGTTCTTGGATTTCGTCTAGATGTTGCTATCGATCAAATGGGATAAGAATAATAACAGATATAATATAAAAAGTACTGATTGTAGAAATAGTATTGGAGCTAATTTCATTCAAAAATTATACCTAATAATGTTTTTAAAAATTGTAAATATGTTAATGGTTATAGAAAAAATTAATTAACTTCTACATTACCATTAAAATTATATTAAATGTCTCCTATTTATTAAAAACAGGCATGACAAAAATAATAAATTATTAAAGTAAGTCGTTTATAATATATCGTAGGAAATAAAAATCCATGGACATTTTTATTTTAACGAAATAAATTTAGAACGCAGCATAGCAAGTATCCGAATATGAGTTATATCACATATAAATATTTAAGGATATCGTCATTTTTTTTATACAGATGTGAAAAATATCTATTTTCTAAGAGTACTGTAACTACTGATTATTTTATTTATTTTAATTTTTATATTTAAAATTTTGTTTTTGTTTTTTAAAATTTTCTTTTTTTTGACAATCCAAATAAATAATCTTTACAGGTTTTAGTTTCTTTCTTGGACAATGCGAAGTACTGACATTCACCATTCGATACTAATCTGAGGAATTTGTTACAGATTTGACCTTACTAATGGTGTATGTAGCATAGGCTGTCTGATAAGGGAGGTAGGAATTAATGGTAGGAATTTCAATTCATTTACAAATCATTTCAGCATTAAATTGGATAAAACAGGCCATACTCTAACCAGGGTGACTGAATGTCAGTGTGAAACTGATTCTCACAACATCCATGGAATTTATTTGATTTCCAAGTCTCTAGTGGAATTGTACCTTTTGCCCCAATAATAAATCCTATGAATCACATGCAGAATTTAATCTCTCAAAATGTTATTAAACTATGTTTGCAAATATGTGTTATCATACTTAAAATAAATATTATACATAGCATGTGAATTGTATTCTCAAACTATTAATAAACGATGTTTTGCAGTGTAAGTAATCTTATTCACAGCAGTTAATTCTGTTGGTCGCGTGTAAATTTTATTCTCAAAATGCTAGTAAATTATGTTTGCCATTACAAGTAATCGTATTTACAATAATCAATTCAATGGGTCACTAGTAAATTTTATTCTCAATATGTTACTAGATTATGTTTGCATGACTGAAAATGACAAATAATTACAGAAAAAAATGAATCTATTTCTCACGATTACAATATATGATAGAATTTTGTAAGTAAAACTTGTAAATTGTATCGGAAATAATATACATAATTATACTAGTAATAATAATGAGTAATTATACTGAGGTAATGAGTAATTTTATAAATTAAACAATAATTTGTAAAATTATAACTTTTAATTGCCTACTATGCATTTATTTATGATAAAATAAATACCTAGTAATTAGTAATAGTAGTTAATATTATTAATTAGTAAGTAGTATTAGTAACAGCAGTTAATATTAATTAATTAGTAAGTAGTATTAGTAATAGTAGTTTGTAATATTAATTAATTAGTATTAGTAGTTAGTAATATTAATTTGTAATTAGTATTGGTAATAGTAGTTTGTAATATTAATTAATTTGTATTAGTAATAGTAACTGGTATTTTTAATAGTACTTAGTAATTGAACATTACATAATTTGCATTGTTCAATTACAAAAATCTACGTATCTATTAAAGTTATACTGAAATTTTTCTATAAGCTGCCCTACATAGAAAACACCATGAAGAATCGGTCATATAAATACCAAAAATAAAATTAAAAATAGAATTGAAGTTAAATTTAAATTATAAATACACATTATATAGACGATTTTAAATACAAGTTGACCATGTGATTATAGCGTAGGATAGAAGGGAAGTAAAAGGCGCATGAACCAATAGTTGCTACACTCTTTCGCCTACGGAATTTGATTTCTACGTTTTAGAAGACACATGCCATTTCAAATAACTACGTTTAGAAAACAAATTAAGAAATAGATCGACGATGACAACGAAGGCAGGAGGAATCGGACGAATATGCGAGGGGTCGAACTTACGATAGGTTGGTTGGTCTTATCGTTGTATTGATAAATGAAATGTAGCTTATGTTTAATGGAACTGGGCAAAAGAGGCACATTGACAGCAGCCTTATACGTAGATCAGGTGCTGCAGCCAATTGTTCTGCCTTACATTCAGTAATGCAAAATGTTATTTCCAGCAAGATAACACGAGATCGCTTCCATCATTTTTCAGCAAATAAGCCTTACAGCATGTCCAATTGCTACCTTGGTCTGCATTATCTACTTATCTGTCTGCTATATCCCAGCCTCAATTGGTGAACGAATTATGGAGGATGGTTGAGAGCATATTGGCTTCCATTCCTCAGGATAGGTAGAAAGCATATTGGTTGTGAAGGATGGTTGAGAGCATATTGGCTTCCTCCCTCAGGATAGCACGAGAGAGTGTATTGACTTCCATCCCTCAGGATAGCACAAGAGAGCGTATTGGCTTCCATCCATCAGGATAGGTAGAGGACATATTGGTTGTGGAGCATATTGAGTTGTGGATGATGTTTGAGAGCATATTGGCTTCCATACCTTAAGATAGAAGGTAAGGACATAGCGTAAGAACTAACAGTTACTACACTATGTAATTGTACTTTAATTTGTATCTTTATTTGTACCTTTTAAACATTTTTTAATCTGTACTTCGTAAGAGTGCTGCATGCATCGCCGCGATAGATGGTTCTATTACCTATTGGTAATCTTGCATATTTTATTCCTGTATAAAATTATCTTCTTGTAAGCATCATTGATTATATGCATGTGAATTATCTGGTTATATATGAATTATTATCACAATCTACACACTCTTTTATGTTGCATGTTATTGTTGAGCATTGTGTATTTATATTAAAGCTTAATATAAACGATAATTAAGTAACAAATTTAATCAGTATAAAAGCTTTATTTAGAGAAATTTTGTTACCAGATTAAATTAAATTTATATGAACCATTTTCAGTTCCCGCCTATTTCAAATCCATGTTGTAAAAAACATAGCAGAAATTTAATGTTCAATGTAAGCAATTTCAATACAATTTGATGTAGAACAAGTTCACTTTTCTTTGATTTGTTTCAATACTTCTAGAATTGCATCCAAAAGTTCTTTTACTATACATTACATTGTATCATGCCTAGTGGAGGGTAATGAATGTATCATTATTACATCTTAAAGTGTATTGCTGCGAAAAAATAACAAATCAAAAAATAGAAGGATGTCTTTGGAAAATCCATTGAATGAAGAGGATCTTCAATCGAGATTGTAATTTGTAGGTTCTTTTGCTTTTTAAGCCTCCGGTCATTGAACAGTAAGTATAATATTACGAAGAAAGGACTTTTATCCAAATAAATCAGTTCTCTTTCAATCCATTTGTTTTACGATCTATTCGTTGGTTTTCGCTTTTTTGCTTATTCTTTAACGTAACGGCGGAAAGATCGTTATTTGTAGTACATTATGCGAATAAAATGGATGGTGGTGTTTCTGAATAAAAGAATCAATGACAATACCACAGAACCATCAACAATAGATATATATCACTAATGTCTTTTCACAAAAATTTATGGCTGGACTTTAAAATGCTGTTACATATTCTTATGCATGTAGGCGTCTAGAAGATATTGATATCACTTCTCTGTCTCAAAAATATTGGATAACGCCGAAAGATACAAGTGATTGTATACTTTTATTTGTCAAAATCTTAGAAAATATAGATTTCCTTTTGAAGTTATTCGATCTTTTTGAGATTGAATCATTACAAAATATTTAAATCATATAAACTTCGTATATCTTTATATATATAATTATTCTATGCATGTGTTTGTCACTGAACTCCTCCTAAATGGCAAGACCGATTTAGATGACATTTTTTGTAATGTGTTTGAGTGGGTTCCTGGATGGTTTAGATTTACAATTGGACCCGGTAGGTGGGGCTGCAATCGAGCAATTGAGTTTTTCTGCACTTGTGTTTTTCACTGAAATCCTAAACGGTTGGACCGAATTTGATAAAATTTTGTGTGTGTGTTTGACTAAACACGGCGAATGTTTTTATTCTATCCCCTTTGTTAATCGCCGGTAGATGGTGCTGTGATATATCAGCTTACTGTTCAACCAATCACTATGGAAATTGGTAACAATATGTATTGGAATAGGGAAAATACGTTCACGCTATCCACTTTACTGTGGCTTGCTACCAGTTGGTGCTGCAACATTTCATCTTATATACCATTCAAATGGTATCCATGAAAATTAGTATGAATGTTTATTGGAATATGGAGAATATATTTGCGATATGTAATTTTCTACAAAGTATTTGTTTTCGCAGGACAACGTATGGAGGATTCTGCTAGTATATATATATATATCCGATCTTTATTTTCGTAAATATATACTTTCAATGACAAAATTGTTTCAAATAAGGTTTATATGCAGATAGAGACCTTTATATATTAAAAAATTCCAATATTGGAGAAAGTAAAGTATTTAAGCTTTTATATAATTATCTATTCCCTATATTTAGTAAAAATTTATAGTCCTCCTATCAAATGTAACACAAAAAGATTCTTTTAATGTGAGATAATAGACCGAGATATTTCAGCCTTGATGAAGGGGTCAGTTATAAAATTAAGTTAAACAATTCGAGATTTAAATCAGTATATAATGATCTTTTAACAGCAAATGGGAGACTCTCCTTAAAATGCTGTTATATTTCCTTATGCATGTAGGCGTCTAGAAGATATTGATATCACTTCACTGTCTCAAAAATATTGGATAAACATTCAAGTGATTGCATACATTTATTAGTCAAACATTTTAGAATATATAGATTTCTTTTTTAGGTTGTTCGATCCTTCAGTATTTTGCACAACTTTCGCTCAACAATTTTCTTAGAATTATTTGAACTAGTTTTCACTGTTTTTACTAGGTTTGTAAATTTAGTGCATTCATAGAAAAGTGCGTACGAAAAATTAACTTAACTGAAAAATAACTTTTTATCTCAAATACTACCGAGATCATTTAATTAACCAATATAAAAATTGCTATAATTAATAATAAAATAAAATAAAAATTATGTATAAAATATTTAATGAAACTTTTATCTAATGAAGATAAAGTATAAGTTATCTTCGCTTTATTCATTAGTTTTTCTAGAATTCTAATTAATATCCCCACTTAAATTTCGTTGAAATTTTTTAATTATAACGCTCTACTTAATTCATTGTTCTAAATTTTGTGCTTATTCTTTCGAAGAGGGTTGTTTATACCAATAACAAATTCATTAAAGGTTTAGTTTTTATAATCAGATGATGGGAAATGACAGTATTTTTAAGAAAAGAATGTCTCCGTTCTTATTAAATATTTTTATAATGCACTCAAAACAAGAAAAAGGTTCTTAATAATTATTTAAAATAAAAAAAATTCTAAAGAAACAAAAATAAAATTTAATCCCCTTTTCTTACTGGACATCAAATTGTTTACATCGTAATTTAATTACAAAATAAAGCATTTTTTAAACTGAATTATATTTTCAATACTTATGTGATAAAATAATTTTTATATCAAAACAATATATAAAATTATATAAATACTTTTGAAAACTTACAAATGCACTTCTAACCATTAAGAGCGGGCTGACCTGATAGCCAATTGGATAGCCCTTTGGCCTTTAGTGAGACATGCATTCATGTTCGAATCCTGGTAGTGGTATAGATGTTTGCTAGTGGTACGAATTCCACTTTTAACTTTAAGTTCAGGTCTAATTAGCCCAAAGCTTGCATAAAATGCCATAAAGCGACAAACCAAATAACGATTAAGAGATTATCAGAATTGAAGAAATTTGTTCTACTTAAATATAATGGGTTTAGACGATGGACGCTGAGAGACGTTTAATTTACAGCCTCTCATTCTGACAAGAAATATAATTCGCACAATCGGAAGGAAGTGTATTTCACGCATCACACGCATACCTAAGTATCGGGTTTTGGCTTAGACGTGGAATCCTTCTTGAATATCTTGAAATATGTTAAATATTGTCTGTAGATAATAGTTAACTGTATGTGCTTGTGTAAGTAAAGCTGTGAGTTCTCAAACCTGTATCTCAATTATCACCCCAACCACACCCAGTTACAATCCAACTTCACAATCTGTACACTACAGTACTATAAAACAGCAACAATATCTTCCCCATATTCTCGTATTTCTTAAATGTACAGATGATATATATCATTTTATTCTTTTGAAACTTTTATCAGTTAAAATTATTTCTGGTTCGAAGCAATAAAATTACTGGAAACATAAGTATAGAATTACTGGAAACATACTTTAAAATGAATAGATGCAATTTGAAATTGTATGGGCGGTTTCTTGTTTATTCATTTAAAAAAAACACATTGGAACTTTATGTTTTGAAATTAACAAATATGTCAAATATATTTTCATAAACATCATTGTACATGATGATGGTGGTTGTGCATCATTATACATGTTGATGACGATTGTAATCATTGTACATGATGATGATCATTCATCATTGTACATGATACATCTTTGAACATACATTGTACATTGTATATAAATCATTGTATTTGATGATGATGATTGCACATCATTGTACATTGTATATACATCATTGTACATGATACATCTTTCTACCTACATTGTACATTTATATCATTGTGCATGATACATCTTTGTACTTACATGGTGCATTGTATTTACATCATTGTACATGATACATCATTGCACTTCATTTCTCTAAATTCACTCCTATTTAATCAGATTTTAACAATTATATTGGAATGTAAATGAAATTTTTAAAATTTATATAAATATCTCAATATTTATTAAGAAAATTAAACTTCTTCTATTCTCAAAAGATATTTTTAATTAAAATTATAACTGGTAAATTAATCTTTACATCTCTACTATCATATTTATGGATAATGGGCAAGGATGCACAGTTATGAATAGTTGCAATAATACAAACATCACTTTGATTTATTCTGCAAAGACTATTAAACCTCTCATGAAATCAGGGTGCTTTGTTTATTATATGTTAAGGCAATCACGCCTTCTTATGATCTAAGCTGTTTATAGTTCTCCGGAGCCTCCTCAGTAGATGAGTTGTCCTCAAGACGTGGGCAATGAAGCGCCTCTGACAGAGAATATTCATAAATCAAGGAGATGGTGTCGCGCTGGAGGTGTCCAGGATGAGGGCGATCCATCACATCCTTCAAAAGCACTGCCGCTTCTTGTTGTTTGTTCACTGAGTGGGAGGTTGTCTGCCGGGAAGATTTCTTCTATCTTCTTGTCTACTCGTTTTGTCTTAAGAGAGATGGAGAGGGAAATGCATTTTTAAGGTCGGTGATGCATCGTTGGGAAAGTGAAAATAAAATTTTGAGTGAGCAAACTGAGGGTAGTATAATATTGTTCAAAGAGTTCAGTGGATATGCGAGGCAATAAAAGATTAAGATAAAAAATTGTCTAACAGAAAGCTGAATTCCCACTAGATTCGCCTATACTAAACTTATAACGGCTTTAAGAAGAGGGCCACTTTCAGGTTCATGGGTACACTTACAAGCATTTTTTCTGTATACATAACACTATTTACAATAAATGAAAATTAAAGATACAAATTAGATACACAAGTGCAGTTCACTCCAAGGACGGAGATATTCAGAGTTCTCTAGTCTACGACGAATCTCAAAACATGTGGTCTGCGGCACATCTTAACTATCACATGGTGTGATTCACGAAACTACAAGGGACTCCCTTTGAAAACAAACTCTGGCCTATTTAATCACTTCAGAGAAAAAAAACACTTCTGGTTGACTCCTCACAGAACTCTATCTCTCTCTTTTCTTCATCAAATTTTTCTGTTTTAAAAAATACAATCCATCAAGAGGGGAGGTCAACTTCCCTCACTTCTCATTGGAGTAGACACTGTCTTTGCCCACGGTCTATCACCTATCAGGATGCAACAACTCATGGTGTAGTCTATATTCCATTTGTAACTGTTTCGAACTGTGAAGGTCGCACAGACATTTGCTAATTTCATGAAGTCCCATTATGCATGGCACTGAATATATGCTACCAAATTTGAATGATTGGTTGTTAAAAATATACTTTCCTCTGTCCCGGGAACGGAATGCTATAATTCTTCCAGTGAATAGAAAAAGGTACCACACCTTATAAACGTCATCCAATCAGAAGTCAGAGTATCAATAGATCAAGCTTCCGATTGGATGATGGTTTTAATCATATCTTAATATATGTTGGGAATTCAACTTTACTTGTTCAATAAGCTCTGAAACATTCATTTTCATGAAGTGTAAAATATTCTTTTTTTTTTAATCTCTTAACGGATTATCCCTGGTAAACTCATATTTCATATTTGTACCTCTTGGAAATACCCCAAATTAACTCGTGTGAAAATTAATTTTTACTTCCCACAATTAAAGCACAGCTATTCTATGCAATTTAAGCACAATTATTCAGAATTAAAGCACAACACGACTATTTTTTCTGCCCTTTACTGTAAAGTAAGCACGTTTCTATATAATTATTCTATCGCGATTTTATGTTGTTTTGCAAATATTTTCTTCTATGAGTTGCAGTTTACAAAAGATTGACAAAAAATTTGTTATTATTTGCTTACGACCTGTTTGCATTTGCTTTCCGTTATTTTTTTCGAAATGAGTAAAAGGGTCATTATTATTAAACATGATGTCATTATCATATTTGATGATAACGACATCGATGTATCGTACGATGATCTTGAAATCTCCGGGGATTAATTAGAGGATTATAGTTCTCTTTCCAATGAACAACCTAAATGTTTCAGTTTCTTCACAAAATAAATAAAACATATTAAAGGTTATTGATGTAATTCTAATAATAAATTATGATCAATAATTTTTATTAATAGGTTATCGTTTTTAGTAAAAATAACTGCTCTGAAACAAAACCGTAAAATGAATTGATCCTTTAAAGGTTAAATAATATAATTTTAATCAAGTAACGTTTATAATATGTATGATTTTAAGATTTCTTATTAACCATGTTAAGAAAATAAGTTATGAAATAAATATTAATAATAATAATATAAATAATATATTTATATTAATATTAATAATATAAATATAAATATATTAAGCTTATATTAATTAACTCTAGAAATTCATTAAATATTAATTAATAATCTAATTATACTATAGGTAGAAATAAAAAAAAAACAATTGTGAAGCATTGATTAGAAAAATTAGTTGGTTCTATTTCATTCCATTATTGGGTAATATCGAAGAGAAAGTAATGGGCGGAATTCTAAACGAATTCTTCAAATTTAACGAAAAGTATCAATTATTGGCAGGAAATAATTAACAAAAATTAGTCCTACAAAATAGATTTTATCCCATTTTCAAAATGAAAGGTAATTCTTATTAACTATTTGACGAATGATAAGAATGGTCCTCCATATAAAAAATGATGAAATACATACATACAGGTATATAGATGATGTCTCTGTTTGTTTATCTTCACACAATTATTAATGAAATAATTATTAGAGTTATTAATTGAATATCGAGTTGAATGTGGGTAATTTATGTTTATAAAAATTATTATTA
Organism: Caerostris darwini; assembly: GCA_021605075.1. Classification (NCBI taxonomy): domain Eukaryota; kingdom Metazoa; phylum Arthropoda; class Arachnida; order Araneae; family Araneidae; genus Caerostris; species Caerostris darwini. The sequence goes on from BPLQ01004414.1 coordinate 331,996, forward strand.
TTAAGAATTCGATTAAATAAACTTCGAGTACTTTTTATTGATTTTTATTTCTAAATTTATTAATTTTATTTTAATTCTGCTATAAAATTGATGTATATGCCTATTTAAAGATTGGAAAAATCAGTGTTTTAAAAAAATAAATTTATATTTCAAAAATCAATTTTATATTCCAAATATTTATAAAAAAATTCAAATATTTAAATATATCCAAAATTCATATATTTAGATAATTCCAAGTGCTTAAAATTATGTACTAAATAATTTAATATCATATAAAATAATGAATATATCAGGTAGTATGTCCACAATAGAGAAATAATCATTACAATAATTTATTATATGACAAATAATTAAGCATGATAAATAATAGAATAATTATATTAGAAATAATAAGCTTATTTTAATGAACTCGAGAAATTCATTAAATATTAATTAATAATCTAATTAACTATAGGTAGAAATAAAAAAAAAAAAATTGTGAAGCATTGATTAGAAAAACGGGCAAATATATATAAAAAAAAATCATATTTCTAATTTGCATGAAGTAAGCTATTAATTATTAATTTTCTCTCCCTTACCGCATAGTTAACAGATGTTTAGAATTTTCTTGATTAAGAAAGATTGCTTATTATGTTTCACGACAAAAATACACTTGATCAACATTTTATTTTATCTCACAACCTTCTAAAAGTTAATGATGTAAAGCTGGATTTCTACATGATATTCTTATCACAGAATATCAGCCAGTCAGCTTCGAGCTTCGATTGGCTATCATTCTGCTGCGTGCGATCTTATCATTTGGAATGCTAGCTTAAGAATGGTAATAAAAATGAATATTAATGTATGGCAACAACCCGCGAGGTACCTCAAACTATGCACGAGTATCTAAATATAATATATCATCATCCTCACCATTTGCGCAACCATTTGCGGGTGGGTAAAGGCCGTCTGCTTACTGGCAGATTACGAGACAGGAGATGTTTTTCTATTTATGGGGTAGAGTTTTCAGTCCTACGTCCAACACTCCACAGTCATATTAGTTGGGACCTACGGTTTTAAAGTGGATTCCGAACCACTACAAACAACCATGTCACCGCAGAACCCGAAACCTGAGGCACCGAACGTCGGCTAGTCCTTCGGGTATCAGGCCCTAAATGTAGTATATAGTATTGGTAAATATATATAGGGGTCCTAATGACCGATTGACTAGATGCTCGGTACCGCAGGCTTTGGTCTAGACTCCTGGTGGTGTCATGGATGTTTGTAAAGGAATGGCATTTTTTTGGAATTCACTTTAAAACCGTAGATCCCGGTCTAATGTGACGCAGCATTTGACGTTGGACTGACAACCCTACCCCGTAAAAAGCAAAACATCTCCTGTCTCGCCAGTAGGCATGCGGCCTTGGCCCAATACGGGTCTGGTGTGCCAATGAAGAAGAAGGAATTTATATAGTATTGATAAATTTTTTAAAAGGGAGAAAAATAGTACCTGCATTAAAACCAATGTACTTTTAATAGGAAAATTAATAAATGCATTAAATATTACATTTTAGTTGGCCCTTTTATTCTTAGAATAGATGTGCATAGCTAATTTTAATTAAAAGAATTAGTATGTAAAACTTAATTGAAAAGAGTGATAAAATTTGCTAAATGAGAATAACTTAAAAATAAATGGAATAAAAAAACAGGCTTTCAGAGACAAAAAAAAACGTAGAACAAATATGTTCTTTTTTAAATATTCAATTTAAGGACATAGAGCATTTGAAACAGTACTTCAATTTTATAAGATACAATGATTTCTCTCAATGTCATATTTAAGTCCATTTCTTAGTATGTGTCTTAATATTGTTTCTTATATATTCTTAATATGTATTAAATTTTATATGTGTCTTAATATGTAATGTTCTTATATATGTCTTAATATGTAATGTGTCTTATATGTGTCTTAATATGTGTTAGTATGCCTTAAATATCTCTTAATATGTGTTAGTATGTCTTAAATATCTCTTAATATGTATTAGTATGTGTCTTATTGTCTTAATATGATTTCTCGACTATTAGTATGCGTCTTATATGTGTCTTAATATATATTATTATGTGTCTTATATGTGACTCAACATATATTAGTATGTGTCTTATAGTCTAAATATGTATTAGTGTATGTCTTATAGTCTTAATATGTATTAGTATGTCTTAAATGTGTCTTAATATATATTAATATGTTTCTTATAGCCTTATATGTATTAGTATGTGTCTTATATATGTTTATTAGTTATTATTACTCTTTGTACATTTTAAAGATACTCGCAACTACCAAATTTAAAATAATGCATAAATACGACTGAGTACAAAGTTATTTTAAAATTATTTTCGAATTAAACTAATGCAACTATTAATTCAAAGAACTAGGGTAAAAATAAATTCATATTTCTGCAACGTGGAATTATATTGAACATAGTAGAAAACCAATTTCCAGCTATTACTACAACTATCCCACTTGAAACTCATTTTTCAAACAAACTTTCAGAAAGCAAGCGGAAGAAATTTATAATCTCTATCAGAAACTCAATATAATTTATAACTTTGTAAAATAGGATGAGAGATAAAAGAATGATTTACAATTTAATTGAGCGTAGATGATGGATCGGCCGAGAGAAAATGATAAGCATAAATTCCCTTTTACTGCTTATTTCGGTGATCCATCAAAATTGTGTTCCCAGTTCCCCGGAGTACAATTCCAATGTCGGCGTTCCAGGAATTAAAGATGAATCCTTCTGTCATTTTAGTGGTTGCCCTAATGTAAAAATGGGAACATACAATTTCTTTCAGTTATTTAGAGTATATCTTTCTGAACTTAAGTGCAAAATGTGGTTTCATTATTAATATCAGGAAAACTACTTCAAGTAATTCAAGTAAAAGAGCATCGATGAACTGTATATAAGTATCATTAATAACGTACAGACTGTACTTTGATATTTTTGAGTGTCAAATTCTGTATATGAGAAAGGAAAAAGAAACTTTTCTGCTTCGTTTGATGCTGCCTTTTTGATTAATTTATTATGATGCATGAAGATTACCATATGGAAGGCATCAATTACGATATGAAGTAATAGTTACCAATGGAAGAACGATGATGTAATTTCCTTAACAAATTCATTACAGGAAAATAATTTTGGGGTGCAAAACGTTTCCCAATTTTAAAAGCAGTCAATTATTTTGAACAATTTTCGAAATCGGGTTACCCGTTTTTGTTTATCGATTATATATATATAAATATATATGCATGTATTATGTATTATCTATACTATGCACTACGTATATTATGTATTATCTATACTATGTACTGTGTATATTATGTATTATATATGCTATGCACTATGTTTTCTACTTAGGTTGATACTGCCTTTCTGATTAATTTAATGTTAGGCCTCAGGATTATCGTCTTGAAGCAATAGTTAACAATACCACCATTGGAAGAGCGATGCGGTAAATTTTTTTAACAAATTTATTATAGGAAAACGATTTGGGGACGTAAAAAGTTTACCAATTATAGAAAGAAGGGAATTAATTTCTACTTGAACTATTGTCCTATTGAAATTTTTTTCTGCTGAACAATATTTTTTCGAACATCTGCCCAGTTTCGGTACATCGAATAATAAATAGTAAATATATTATACATAAATGTGTTAAATAAAAAATAAATTCATGCCAGTGTATTTCATATCTCTGTAGAATACTATATTTGATGGTTTTGTGCACTATGATAGAAACAACAACCAGAATAGATGTTATGTTTCTCTAATTTTAAAACATATTGTTTAACCAAGCATAGAATATGTTTAGATTTATATGAATAATAAAATTATTTATATTAAATATTCAAAAATATTACAGCACTGTCAAGTTATTATGAAAAAAAAATAATGATTAAATATAATTTATTTTATATGATATACTAAATGAAAGGCAAAAATTACTGAACAACAAATTACATGCAGTGTAATTCGTATCTCCGCAAAATATGTAATTCATATCTCATCAATATGAATTTAATATTTAAATAAATACATTATGATAACAAACTCATACAAGTTAAATGAAGAATAAATTTGTTTCAGTATATTTCATATCTCTGTAGAAGTTGTATTTGATGGTATTGTACAATATGATAGAAACAAAAACTACAAAAGATGCATTGTTTCCTCTAATTATAAAATATGTTGATTAACAGATATTACTATGTTTAGATTTATATTTTACATCTCCGTAAAATATGAAATTCATATCTCTTAAATATGATAAATACATTATACATAAATACATTAAATAAAAATAAATTCATGTCTCCTTAGAATCCTGTTGTATTTGATGGTATTGTGCAATATGATAGAAACAATAACTACAAAAGATGCATTGTGTCGATAATTTTAAAACATAATGTTTAATCAGGCGATGATTATGTTTAGAGTTATATGAATAATAAACTTATATATATTAAATATTCAAAAATGTTACAGTATTGCCAGTTTTAATTTTCCTTATTCATTGATAGACTATTTCCACTTCAATTGTTCTAATTTGTCAGGAGTATTAGTTTCTGAAATCCATGAAAACACTTTTTCAAGGCACTCTATAGTTTAAGGTTATTACCGTGGGGAATAACTATGAAACTCTCCTTTGTGTAATTTTAGTACGATATAAATCAATTTTGAATTACCATTGAGAAGGGATCTGAAACAATACAATCTTTCCAGGTAATAATTTTTCCGGAACACTTTGAGCATAAAAATTTCAAGTTAATTCTCGAATGGGGAATTCTATGATTAACATTGATGTCGTTGAAAACAATGGGAATTATACACTAACTGTAAATATTTAGTATCTTTTAAAATACTATATCGTTTTGCAATTGTAAATTGATGAGTAATTGTTACAAATTTCCTATTCTGTTCTCATGCGGAATAAATACTGTTATTGTTAAAGCTTTAAATTAAATAAATTGGTTTCAGTTCTTTCAAATTCTATCTCCTTTTGTAAATATTTAATGTCTCCAGAGACACATTTAAATGATTCCATTCTAAAAAGTTGCAATGGAAATAATGGCCTACAGATCATTTGTATAATATAATGCTGTTGGAAAAAATTGGTTTGTTAATATATAAATGCTGAAAATTTAATTTCCAACAAAAGTAATCTAACCACAAAATAATATTGAAAAAAAGATAAGACATTCCCCTATTTCTCTCTTAGTCATGAAAAAGGGAGTAAACTGCTTTGTAAAGATAATTATTTATATGATGTAGTTACGGCATTGAACCGTATGGTTGAGTGTTTGGGGCTCTGTTCCCCAGATTTCAAGTACGATTCCCGGAGTTACCATGGATGTTTGTAGTGGTTCGGAATCCACTTTAAGCCGTATGTCCCGGTCTCATATCACCGTAGAGTGTCACAGAGCCTAATCACACTTATTTTCACTCACATCATTCCCAAACTGTAAAGGGGCAACTCAGCTCTAGGCATAGTGATGTGGTGTGGTGTAGTAGTAGTAGTGGTTCAGAATCCACATTAAACTGTAGGACTTGATCTAATTAGCCCAAAGTGGACATAAATGACCGTACAGTGACAAGCCAAACCAAACTAACCCATAAGGAAAAGTCATCTCTTGTTTCGGAATTTGCCACTAGGTAGACGATCCCATGACCCACCATGGGGCTGTTGCGCTCTTGAAGAAGTCATGCTATTTAATTTAAAATACTAGTGCCCGTTTATACCTTTCTATTTGATTTCCTTTGTATAAGTGGCTTTCTGGTTGATTTGTAAATTTTAAACTGTTGCTAATGGGTGATCGTTAGATATGAAATACTAAATTGTCTTCAATAATTTACAAGGAAATTATTTATATTTTTATTCAATATATAGCTGTTAAAATTCGTAGAAAATAAATGAAATAGACTATAAATAAATTTAAGTGTTTTCATTTATTAAAAAGTAATAACAATATATCAATAACATTTTAATAAATGTTTAAAAATGCTTTTAATAAATGTCAAATGTGCAGTTACTTTTAATTATAGTTTGTTTAATTTATATTCATAATAATATACATATATATATATATATATATAAACGAGAGAGACAGGGGTAGCTGTTAGAATTGGTAAAATGTAAATTTAAAATTAAGTGCTTTCTTTCATTAAAAAGTTATTATTAATTTCATGGATATATCGAAATTTTGAATCCTGCTGTATAAAATTAGCATTACTATAAACGTACTACTTTTTTAATTAACTGCAGTTAAATTGTTGAAATAGTACTACTTGGCACTATTTGAGAGAAAAGCAAATCGAATTACTTAATTGCGAATTACTTAAGCAAAATGAAATAACTTTAAAACCATATTCTGTCCTACAGAACTCAATCTCAGGCAATGCCTCACCTATCGTTTACCTAATGCAGTTTGCTCGGCTAGACATCATTAGGCTAGCTTTCTTAAATGGATTTGAAAGTCACAACGAAAGGTTTGTTAAGTGCATTAAAACTTGCCGCGATACGGAGTCTGGTTTTTAGTTGCGTTTCTCCGCCCAATTACCGGAGAGTGTGTGTCTCCGTTACGCTATCCGTTAATTGGACGAAAGTTTACCTAGACGCTCATTTGCATACTGCTGTGCTCGAATACTGATAAATATGAAAGCTTCGATCGATATAACTTCCGGAAAAGTGCTTCAGCGCTAGCCTCACGTAATGATTTAAATTTACTTATGACAGATGTGGGTTTGAAAATTCACACATAGATTGGTTTCAAATGATCCAATTTTAAAAGCAATCATTTTCTAAATAAATTTTTATCGTGTTAAGTATGGCTTCCTCATGTATTAATTTGACGAAACTTTTCGTTAGGGGCCGTAGGTTATATCTAACAAGGGATAATAATGGCGATGGCCTATATTTTCTATCTAAGTTATGTACATTTTTTAGTCACATAGTTTTTTTTTAGTAATATATGCTATGTTAAATTTGTATCTACGTTGCTAATGTGTTACAGTATAACATTGTAAATATCTACGTTGTTAATGTGTTGCAATATAACATTGTTAATTTCTACATTGTTAATGTGTTACAGTATAACATAGTTAATATCTACATTGCTCTACATTGTTTAATGTGGTGTAATATAACATTGTTAATTTCTACATTGTTAATTTCTACATTGTTAATGTGTTACAGTAGAACATTGTTAATATCTACACTGTTCTACATTGCTAATGTGTTGCAATATTACATTGTTAATTTCTACATTGTTTCTACATTGTTAATGTGTTGCAATATAACATTGTTAATTTCTACATTGTTTCTCATTATTAATATCTATATCGTTTCTCATTGTTAATATCTACATCGTTTCTGCATTGTTAATGTGTTACAATATAACATTGTTATTATGTAACAACATAACAGTGTAATATCTACATTGTTAATATTTATATTGTTTCTACGTGGTTAATGATTGAATGTTAATATGTAACAACATAACCTTGCATCTTTATTGTTACCATATAATATTGTATGTAATACAAGCCTAATTGTTTCAAAAATGTTTTGATAGTTAGAAACAAAAAAAAAAAAAAATTGTTTTCATCTCCAACTAGGAATTTTATAAAACTTGATCGGTGTTAAACTTTAATAGAAACAATAAAGTAAGTATAAAATTAAAGTATATATAACCACCGTTTTTTATAAGTCTATATAAAATTAAAATTCCGGTTTAAGCAGCAGGTTTATGACATGATTACTTCAAAATGAGTGCTATATAAATGCACTAGAAACCTGCTTTCTATAATTGCCTCAGGGATAAACAATCCTAGGGTTAGACCAGGGTTTTATACAATTCTGGCAGTTGTTATTTTGTGAATAAAATCTCTCACACTTATATATAATTATATATAATTCTCAAAATTTGTGTGTTCACTTATGCATGATCACAATTTACATTTAAACTCCATAAAATTTGGAAGGAATACTTCTAATACACAATCTAGATCAACTGAAAAAAAAATTTCAAAATTGGATCAATGTTCGATAAGAAGTTACCCAACTAGGTTTTATGAAAATTTGGCGAATTTTATATTGTTGGCATTATTTTTGTCCCTGTTGTACTGTTTATATATAGGCTGTCATAAAATAAATAAACATATTAACCACTGAATTACAACCACTTACGAAGTCTGGTTTTTAGTTGCTTTTCACCGTCCAATTACCGGAGATTGTGCCTCTCCGTTACGCTAACCGTTAATTGGACGAAAGTTTACTTAGACGCTCATTTTCATTCTGGTTGC
>BPLQ01004414.1:345328-349191 GCA_021605075.1 Caerostris darwini
TAAGCATGGTTTCCTGAAGTGTTAATTTGACAGAACTTTTCGTTAGGTTGCCGTAGATTACATCTAACATGGGGCAATATTGGCATTTATTTTCTGTGTAAAAATGTAGTTTTGTAATTCAATTCAGTAATATATGTTTTTTAACGTTGTGTCTACATTGTTAATGTGTTACAATACAACATTGTTACGTTAATATTGTATAGCATTGTTAATATTGTTAGCAATATTGTTAATATGCATTATGACATTAATATCTGCATTGTTAATATGTAGCATAAAATATGACATTGTTAATATGTAGCATAAAATATGACATTGTTAATATCTGCATTGTTAATATGTAACAATACAAAAATATCTGCATTGTTAATATGTAACAATACAACATTGTTAATATCTGCATTGTTTCTACATTGGTAATACGTAACAATGTAACATTTTTAATATTGTTAATAAGGGCTTGAATGGCCGAGTGGCTAACGCTCTTTCGCTCGATACCACAGGTTTCGGTTTCGAGTCCCCCGGTGCCATGGATGTTTGAGTGGTTCGGAATCTACTTTAAACAGTAGGTCCCGGTCTAACATGATCGTAGAGCGTTGCGGAGGTATTATTACTCCGCGTCCGTAGCTTAACTTCAAGCTACACGCAATATATATATATGAGAAAGAGACATGGCAGAATTTTTAGCGGGTAAATTAAACAAACTATAACCAAAAGTATGTGCTTTCATTTATTAAAAAGTAATATAAATAAAATAAGTTTTTAATAAATGAAAGCACTTACCTTTAATTCTAGTTTGTTTAATTTATATATATTTATATAAATAGATAGATAGAGAGAGAACTGGTAGAATCAGTAGAATGTTATTTGAATAAACTATAATTAAAATTAAGTGCTTTCATTTATTAAAAAGGTATTAATAACTGCACGGGTACATTTAATTTTGAATTCTTACTGTATAAAACTAGCATTACTATAAAGAACTAATTTACATTAAAAACAGTCAACTGCATTTAAATTGTTGAAATAGTACTACTTGACACTAGTTTATAGAAAAGCAAATCGAATTACTTAAGTGCATTTGCAAAATGAAGGAACTTTAAAACCATATTTCGTCCTATAGAACTCAATCTCAGGCAATGCCTCACCTATCGCTTACCTAATGCAGTTTGCTCGGCTCGACATCATTAGGGTAGCTTTCTTAAATGGATTTGAAAGTCACAACCAAAGGTTTGTTAAGTTCATTAAAACTTGCTGCGATACGGAGTCTGGTTTTTAGTTGCGTTCCTCCGCCCAATTACTGGAGATTGTGTTTCTCCGTTACGCTATCCGTTAATTGGACCAAAGTTTACCTAGATGCTCATTTGCATGCTGGTTTGCCCGAATAGTGATAAATAAGAAAGCTTCGATCGATGTATCTTTGGGAAGTTTGTTTAAACGCTCGTCTCGCCTAATGATTTAAATTTACTTATGACAGATGTGGGTTTGGGAAGTTCAGACAGAGATTGGTTTCAAATGATCGAATTTTAAAAGCAATCATTTCTTAAATAAATTTTTATCGTGTTAAGCATGGTTTCCGCAAATGACAATTTGGTAGAATTTTTTGTTGGTTCCTTAGGTTATATCTAGTATGAGGTAATATTGGTAATGATGTAAAAAATGTGTAAAGTTTTATAATTTAATTCAGTAATATATGTTGTTTTAACATTGTATCTACATTGTTAATGTGTTACAATGTAACATTGTTTATATCTACATTGCTTCTATATTGCTACTATGTAACAACACAACATTGTTAATATCTATATTGGTTATACATTGAAAATATATACATTGTTCATGTAACAATGTAATAATGTTTTCACTTTGTTAATATGTAATAATATAACATTGTTTCTTAAATGTTAATTTGTAACAATATAACATTGAATCTGCATTGTTGCTAAACAATGCAGATGTTTTTGATAGTTAAAAACAATGAAAAAACTTCTTTCATCGCTCAATTAGAAATTTTATAAGACTTGCTGGGTGTTAAACTTTAACTTATTGTTCCATAAATTGAAAAATCCAGTTTAAACAGCTAAAACAGGCTTATGACATGATTGCCTCAAAATAAGTTCAAAGAAAATACAGTAGAAACTTGTTTTCTATAATTACTCTAGGGTTAGACGAGGGCTTTAGACATATCTAACAACTATTATTTTGTGAATAAAATCTCTCATTTTTCTCACTCTCAAATATATATAATGTATAAAACTCTAAAAGTTTGTATGTTCATCTAGACATGGTCACAATTTACATCCAAATTTCATCAAAATTGCAGGATTACTTCTAATGCACAATCTAGAACAACTTACAAAAATTTTCGAAATTGGAACAATATTCTTTAAGATGTTACCCAAATTAGGTTTTATCAAAATTTGGCGAATTTTCGTATTTGACGAAATTTTCATCGTTGGCGTTATTTTTTCCCTATTGTATTTTTTATAGACAGGCTGATATAAAATAAATAAATAAATAAAACATACGGATGGCTATATTTCCACTTCCTTTAGGCTACCGTAGTTCATTTCAAGGAATTCTTCACTAGATGTTCGAAATTTGATAGTCATAGGGAGGAGTTTAGAAAGGTTGAGCCTTTCTCAGCATTAGATTTAAAGAATTATTGAATTGAAAGTTATTTTGCTTTATTAAAAATTGTTTTCGATAACAATGTGATACAAAAAGTTTTGATACATAAAATAAGATAAATGCCTGAAAAGAAACTCTGATACATTATATGTTAATAAAAATGAATGCAAGTAAAAATTTGCAATTGTATAGTTTATAGAGTTAGTAACTGAAGTTATTAAATTAGAACTATCTTACCGAATATTCATTTAGTGTATGCTTGATAGAAACATATAAAAGCATTATATATTTTCGAATTTAATAATTATTTTTTTTGAAAATTTAAATACCTGTACTGTACCAGAATTAAAAAAAAAACATCTTAAATCAATGCATATTTATCTATAATACATGAATTAAAATGTTTGTTAAATGCATGTTAAAATTCCTGCTGAACATTTTGACAGAACGCCAAAAAATTCCAAAGATTTTTTTAAAAAAAGTAAAACAACGTTTAAAAAATCAGTAATCAAATGGACATTACTCCATTAATATTTTAGTTTTACTTTAGTTTTCAATAAAATCCTTTTTTTTTATTTTCAATCAAATATGATTTATTATTAATTGTGTAACATTGATACGAACTCAAACAATTCGACTGAAGGTTTACAGTTTTGACATTGTTTTTAACTTAACGATGTTTTTATTTAGCTTAAGTTGCACAATGTGTTTTGTTTTTTTGTACTCGTGTTTTTTTTCAATTTTTGTTCTTGAAGTTTTTTATTTTACGGTATAGTTTTTTGATCAGACGGCAGATGGGGATTCATATAAATTCTTCGAGTGTTTCTGATACTATCGATCGATTATTATTGTTAAATTAAGAAATGGAACATCTTATGGTTTTCTCGTTACAACTGTATTTCCGTCTTTAAACTTTTAATAGTTCTCTTCATGTATTTTCAATTACGTTAAGAGATATTTTACCAGATTCAATAAAGTTGTAATAGTCTAATAATTTATAGAATCTAGAGAACTTTGAAAATCCTGGTAATTCATAAACTTCGGATTTAGATTTTTAGATTTTTTTTTAAACCCTGTTAATTCAAAAATTATCTACTCGAATCTGTGTGGATAATATTTTTCTTTATTTATATAGATCCATCTGTTTACACACACGACAGACTTATTTTTTTAAAACAGTAAATAGTTGTTTTTGCAAAACGAAATTTTTTAAGGACAAAATGATTTCATGA